>CM053622.1:302507878-302524086 GCA_028646595.1 Phalanger gymnotis
CCTAGGGTGATAAAAATCACTATGCCTAAATTATTTTTCGTCTGTAAGAATTTTAAAGTAGAATACTCACTTAACGCAAGGCTTCCAGTATTTCTTCTTCAGCAACCATTTTCTCTTTGTCAGAATTAGTTCAGAATAGTGTGGCAGGAATAGCCCTAATATTGATAAGGTCAAAGACCCACTGAGGTACATTTATGTACATACATATACACACGCATATACATACGTATAGATAGGTATATGTGTGTATACGTACATATGTATATATAGATATGTATATATATGTAATTGAAATTATAGCTTTAATGAACACTATTAGGAGGAGTATTTGGCACAAAGTAAATATTTGTAAGTTACTATTTCAACCTCCTCCTAGAAATTCCTAGAATTTATTCTGCTGTATGCTCTTTAAGGACAAGGACCATTTCACCTTTGTATTTGTGTTCCCAGGCCTAGCACTGTATCCAGCATATATTAGACAGTAAATACTTGATTGGTTGTTGTATTTTTATGAATAAAATATCTTCTTTTAATCTAGAGACTTCTGACTGATATGTGGCTATGCAGGAAGGAAAATGAGAGTTGGGTTACAATCCTAAGATTTGTAAAGTCCATATTACCTAATATATTTTGATGGATTAACCTGAGTCAAGATTTTAGATGATCATATTGAAAATGTATTTTAATATTCCAAATAGAAGCTTTGACTTTTCATGTTTCATTATCCAGGCATAGTTTACCAGTAGAGGGAGCTCTGAATTTGTTTTTAAAGACAAAGAAATTACTATGTGCTCAGATATACTTGTAAATAAGTAGCACATTTCCTTTTTTCTTTTTTAAAACAGTGCAATTTGAGTTGCATTTTTCTGCCTGTTTCCTAATTGTTTATTGCAGTCATGAAGGCAGACATTTTAGGATTTGATCTCTGGTATGAAGATTTTTTTTTTCCATTTTCAGTTTTAACTTGAATGAAATTAGAATACGTAGGGAGAAGATTGGTAATTTCTAGAGCAATGGTGATTATCATACATTGTGGAGCTTCTGAAAACTCTTAATGATTCATTTTAAAGTAATATCACTTAATTCATTCTTTATTGACAACTTTTATCTCAGCAATTTCAAGATCTATTAATTAAATGGCTGTTGTACAGAGGCTTTGTACAGACAGTTTTGACAGCTAGTAGACATTTAAACAGAATTCAAGATGTATTCTATCATAGAAGATACATTTTAGTACCTGTTTAATTATAAATGCTTTAAACTTCATGTGTTTCTTGCTTTGGCACACATTTTAGATTAGTTGTATCCCAATTCTAGAGATGCTAAATTAATACTCTGCTAGACCAAGAATTTTTAAAAGTAGAGATTCTTTTTATTCTGCTGCTCTCTAAGCATTTTTCAGGATAAGATGCCCTTTTCTTTGTTCCACTATACCCTTTCTTTCCAACTAGAAGTCACGGTTCACCCTATACCTTCCCTCCACTTCTGCTGTCATCAGTTTTATTTTGTCATCTTGAAATGAAGGAACTTTTCTAAAATAATATACATGAAAATACTTTTAAAAGGTTAAAATATCCCAATTTAAGGTAAGATTATTAACTTCCAGTTCCTTAGTACCAATCGTGAACAGGAGGAAAAGAGTGCCAGCTTTTTGAACCTTGGAATACATGCAAATAAGTAGGCCCCCTACTTATGCCTTTTTTTTTGGTGGAGGATGGACTGATGAGGGCTCATATCCCTGACCCTTCCTCTTTTTCTAGGTATATCTAGGAGGTACAGACAGAAGAATCAGCCTAAGAACAATGGATTAACAGGCTGATAATAGTAACTGAATATTAGACATGCTTTACTCTACAGATAGTGATATACTATATACTAAATTCCCACAATTGTAATATATTTTCCCAAAATGTAATGTAAAAAAGCTAAGCATGAAGAGAAGTGTTTGCCATTCAGTTTTGGGATCTCTTTATTCCTAGTTCATTTTTTTTTTTTTTGGTCCATTTTAAGCTGAGAGTATCTTGGAAAATTTTCCCAAGACAGTATCAGCTGGTACAGCAGATGGCACTGTACATCCACTAAGAATTCAAAGCTTGTAAATTCTTTTGTCAGTAGATTGTAATGTATATGCAGTCATTTTGAACATTGTGGTCTTCTAGGTAAATTTGAGGAGAGTAATATGTCAATTATTAATAGAACTTCTTGCTTTTCTTCTAATGTGGTGTCTTTGTAGGAGAAATCTTACAAAATTTAAGGCATAATATCCCTAAGTTAGGAGAAAAAGCAGAGTTTTAGTGAGGGAGCCTTTAGGTAGGTAGTTTTAGAAAGAGCATTGAGGAAGCTATATTATGGCTCAATTCATCTGGAGCACAACTTAATTGTATTTGGATTTTTTTTTTTTTGCAAAGGTTTCTAGGCTATTCTTAGATATTCCTGAGGGAAAATGCAGAATTAGGAAAGAGTTAAACCTAGTTTTCACTGTGTTTGGAAAAACTTTAATTCTCATTGTTTGTGAAGCTTATTTAGTATGTGGATCCTTGATAAAATGTGAAGCAATAAAATATACCCAGGGAATTGGGCTCTGAGTTAGGAGTCAGACATGGATCTTGGAGTGAGATGGGACTGACTGACCCAGTAGCCTCAGGCTACTTAGGCTCCCTTATTGTCAGTTATTCTGTCTTTGATATGAAAAGAAAGCTCTGTCTTTGTCTCAGGACTCCACAGTGAAGACTGAAATAATATTGTGTTTAATTTCTCTCAGTCTTTTGGGGGAGAGAACAAAATAAGGAATTTGGGACTCTCTTACTTTTATCTTTTCATTTTATTAAGTCTGATCATTATAATTTTTTTGAATTGTTTCAAATTCCTTTTATATCTAGTGTCTTTCCATGAACTAAATAGTAGTTTCTAGTTGTAGAGATAGAGAAGCAGTTTTTATATTTCATTCTCCTCTTTTCATACTGCTCATCCAAAAAAAGTTATTGGACTTAGAGTGAAAAAAGGAATATTTAAAATCTTTTGAGATTACTGTGTCAAATTCAAATAGAAATTGGGGCCTTTTAATGATCCCTGCAGGTTCTATATTGATTTAGAAAGCCACGTATCAAAAGTGTCTTTGTCATTTTGTTAAATATTTCCCAATTACATTTTAATCCAGTTTGGACCACACCGGCTTGTGTGACACCTCTGTTTTAAGATATTGCTGGACTTACATGTTTTTTCAAGTAATCTTTTATTTCTTTGTAATAGGAAAAAGATAACAAAAGAAGCTGTCAGTTTGTTCATTAACTTAGTTTTATCTTTTCTACATTAAAAGCCAAACAGCAGTTTTAAAAAATAAATTATAGCACAGTTGTAATTTTTTTTCCTCAGAAAGGCTGGTATGATTTTCATTTTTTGTCCAAAGTACTTGTTTTGTGTAGAAGGAACTAATTTCCTACTAGTAAATGTTTTGATAGCAATGGTAAATTAGATATTTGCATTTAAGTCTATGTGTTATGGTATATTTAATATTCTCACAGAAAACCTAATGCCTCAGACTTGTCTTTGTAATGAATTTGTTTATTCCCATAGCTCTAAGGGTAAGTCGAATGGCGTTTTATATACTCAGTAGGTGCCCACTGAATGCTTATTAAATGAATAAATGAAATAAGTTTTTCATTTTCAGGTTTTCCTGTCCTTCGGGTTTAGCAGGTTTCTAGGCCTAGTTTTACATTCCATCCAGAATGGTATTGTAGGCACAATATAGTTTCCTATTTGAATTAGTTAGGTTGCTTTTGTGTGTTCTTAGGGAATTCTGTGGCTGGAGTTCATAGGAAAAAAAAAGTTTTGCAGCTGTGTTAGCTACATCATTTGCTTAAATACTTTAACAAGATTATAGAATGTTTCTAACAAATCATATAGAAGAAGTGAGATTTTTAACAGTTTTAACCTGCTTTGAATAAAGGTGAATCGCTGCAATAACTAGAATATGTAAAAGAATATTCCACAGAGAATTTTCCATTTCAGCCTCAAATACTTTATGGCCTCATTCATTTGGTTAATTTAAGTACTCCCTTTAAATGTTTTAAAACTTTCAAGAATAGTTGTCTCTTCTATGAATAACTTTCAGTCAGACAAATAGAATACTACATGTTATAAATGTCTTGAATTCTCATAACTTCACTAAGTCATTCAGCAAGCTTGATGTCTGGGAGAGCCTCAGCACTGTTGGTTTGGTACTGTTCTATATCAGAGATAGAGAAAATAGCTCCCATCTTGAAGGAGGCCAAAGTCTTGACCCTAGTCCTTATAGCTTACTGTGTTGGGAAGGCAAAAATTCTCGAATAAAGAATGTAAAAGCTAATTGTGCATAGAGAGTCCAGAAAGATTGGAGTAATTGGAAAAGACTTTTTCAAAGAAATGGAAATTATCCAATGGTGAATTTAGAATTTAGACTTAAAGATGAAAGGAATCTATAGGTTATCTAGATAAGTGGAAAGGGGAAAAGATAAACTTCACATTCTAGAGGAAATAATTAACAAAAACCTAAAAGCAAGAGTGAATTTTAGTTTTGTGGTAGACATAAGGTTGGCCTGGTTAGAGCAGAGGGTCTGTATGGAAAGGAAAGAGAAATAAGTTGGTGATGTATGATAGAAGGCTTTGAGAGGCATATCTTAAGTGAATTTCTTCATTGTGACCAAAACCACTTTATAGGAAATTTAAATAACCTGTACACCAGTTAATCATTGTGCAAGTAGATTTTTCATCATTTTATTTACATTAAACCAGTGCTTTTAAAGGAGCCTGTGTCCCTAGGCAAGTTACTTCATTGCTTTGAACTTGTTTGATCTGTGTGATGTAGAGATTGACCAAAGTAAGTCGCAATACTAATTCTAGGCTCTGACCTCCATTCGTTTGATTTCTGTCTATGACTTAATTATTTATAGGAAACTCCTCTTCCCATGTAGCTCTTTGATAACTTTTCTACAATTTATAGTCTTAAAGGGTTATCTGGGTGCAGTAAGAAGTTAAGCAACTTGTCCAGGGTCATGCAGTTTATACATGTCAGAATTTGAACTGAGGTCTTCCTGGTTCTTAGTCTGTCATTTAGGGCAAACTGCCACTCTTTTCTAAGTATGCTTTTTAAGCATGGAGATACCACCATCTAACTTATACTCCAAGTAGGGTAGCAGAGGTAGATGAAAGATGTATTGCCTCCTTATTACAACATGGAAGGATAGATACTAAAGTAATAGCCACCATTACAGAAGGTAGCCTCCAACATCCCTTTCAGGTTAAAAAAAATCTCTTATTTTTCAGTTATGTTCTAATTTGTAAAATGGTAGGGTTGTCAGCTATATTTTCCTTGATGGTTTTGTTAAAAATGGATGCTATGCTTTGTTTCTCTCCTTGTCACCACCTTTGTCCATTCCATTTTAAACTGGACCACATTCTTCCTGAGTTGTTTAGGCACTAATTGAGGCAGCATCCAATTCAGCAAGCATTTATTAAATTTGTCTCCTCCTTTAGGAGAGCTCAGGAGGGCTGGGGCTGTTTTTGTTTTTTCTTTGTAATCAATCCCAAGGCTTAGCATAGTGCTTTACGCTTATATGGAGGTGAGTGTGTAGGATGTGATTTATTCATATAAGGAAATCTTGAATGAAAAAAACTCCTGCTACCAATGTAGGTCAGTATCTTCTCTGCCACTTATGATCCCAGAGATTCTCAAAGCACTAACTTGGAGAATTACCCAGGGCTACATAGCCATTATGTTTCATAGGCAGTACTTGAACCCAGATCTTTCTGTCTTGAAACACTCTTGTCTACTATGTCACATAGTAAGGGCTTAAAAAAAGTTTATTGATTAACTGATTGATAACTTAATATGAGCAAGGCAACATTTTTTTCTCCTAAGAATAAAAAAATATCATTTTATCATTGACCTGTTTACTATAATAGTTTCCTATTTCTGATTCTGAATTCATGAGGATTAATGCACAGTGGACTTAAAATGAAACTTTTTTTCACCAGATGCTTAATTTTCAGGCTGAGATATACATTCTGTTTTTATCATCAAAATAAAATAGAGTTTATTTATTTGATAGCTGGCTGGCACATTGGATAGAATGGATAGAGTGCTAGACCTGAAAACAGGAGCATCTGAGGTCAAGATCCAGCCTCAGACAGTTACTAACAGTGTGATCTTGGACTAGTCACTTTTGTCTGCATCAGTTTCTTCATTTGTAAAATGGGGATGATTAAAGCACCTACCTCTTAGTGGTTGTTGAGGGGATAAAATGAGATAACATTCATAAAACACTTTGCAACCATAAGGCTCCTTAAATACAAACTGTCACTTTTTTTTTTTAAATTAAGAGCCTTATATGCCTTTTTCCAAAGCATTGATGATCCTCTTGCCCCTGTATTTTTCAAAATAATATCAGTTAATTCTTCTCTCAAAGAAATACTATGCGTGGTATAAACTTTACATAATATGGGTTACTTACTTTATTTACTTCTTTGAATATTGACAGGACAGCATGGATTATATGGCTGTCATGTACATAGATGAGAAGTAGCTACTATTTTTTTGCTTTTCAGAAAACTAAAAACCATTCTAAAAATTAAAAAAACAAATCAACAACCCACTACCGTGTTGTCCCTTCAGAAATGGGCCCAGGAATGTGACTTAAATTTCTAGCAAATTGGGATAGAGAGGGAGTGTTTGTTTCTTTTGTCCCAGAAGCTAATTGTTTTAACCACCTCTTATGATGTCTCCAAAGCCCCTCTTGGAAATGTGAAGTTAAAAATGTTAATATCATCTCAGGACGAATCTCCTGATTTCCTAATTCATGTTTATATCTAAATCTTCATACGTATCCATATTAAAGTATGACATTGCATACTGTACTTAAGTACTTAAGATCTGCGGTGAAAGAGGTATTAGTCCTCCCTTCACCTGCATAGATTGCAATCTTCATATGATTTAGTAGTCTTTATGTTTAGTCGTCTTAGAGAATTGTCATGACAGAAGTCTTTACTCATGATGATGAGCTTCTGTGAACCTTTTCTGTATCTTCACTGGATATATGTGTGTGTGTGTGTGTGTGTGTGTGTGGAGGAGAGGGGAGTCAAGATTTAGTATGTGCTTACTAAGTCACTGTTAATATCAAATGCAGTTGTATATTCCAGTGTTTTCCAGGACCTGCAATTTATTTGGATTAAGAACTCTTTCTGCCTGTGATTTTCCTTTATCTAGTTTGTTCCATTGATCTACTTCTCTGTTTTTTAACCAATATCAGATGGTTTTGATGCCTGCAGCTTTATAATATAGTTTGAGTTCTCAAAGTACTATTCCCCCTTTGTCTCTACTTCTTTTCATTATTTTCTTTGATACTGTAATTATTTTGTTTTTTTTCAAATGAATTTTATTGTTTTTTGAAGTTTTAAAAAGTATCCCTTTGACAGTTTGGTATTGCATTAAAATATAAATTAACCTTGGTAATGTTGTCATTTTTATTATATTGGCCTATACCCACCATGAACAGTGAATATTTTTCTGGCTATTTAAGTTATTTGTTTCTTTAAGGAACACTATAATAGGATCTATTCAAATATGTCACCTTCTTTGGTAGATTGATCCCCTGATGTATGCATTTTATAGTTATTTGGAATGGGATTACCATTTCTATTATTGCCTCTTGCAGTTTATTATTATATAGGAATGCTAGTGATTTTTATTTTATAAAACTCTAGTGAAGGTTCATTTTGTAGCCTGCAACATTGCTAAAGCTAATGTCTCACTTATTATCTCTGTTAATTCCCTAAAGTTTTTTAGATAAACTTATCATCTTCAGCAAACAGGGATAGTTTTATATCTTTGGGCCTTGATTTTTTTTTCTTAGTGCTACTGCTAGCGTTTTCAGAACAATATCAAATGATAGTGAGGAAAGTGGGTATCTTTACTTCTGTATTTACTGGGGAAGGTTTTAGTATATTTCTGTTTCCTAGGATACACTTTTGGTTTTAGATAGATACTTTTATGATATTTAAAAAAGACCCTTATTTACCTTTACATTGTATGGTTTTTAGCATAAGTGAGTGCTATATTTTGTTAAAGTTTGCTCCACATCTTTTTTTTTCTTTACATTGTTCCACAATAATGTGTTTTTGAATATTTTTTTCAATATGATTAATTATGGTGATTTTTTCCCCTAATGTTCAACCATCCTTGCCTCCCTGATATAAATCCAGCTTGGTCATGATGACTAATTTCTTGGATGCATCACTGTAGAACTATATTTGTTTCAGAAAAGGATTCTGGTAAGATGCTTTCATTCTCAATTTTTGAGAATAATTTGTGTAGTATAGTTACTAATTGTTCTTAAGTGATTAAACAACATACCAAAATTTCTGACATGAAGCTAAAACTTGAGAAAGTAAGATCTTTGAAAAACAAATATATTAACCAAGTAGAAAAGAACAATGTTAATGAACTGAATATGCATTTTAAAAGTTAGAAAGCCAACAAATAGACAAAGCTAACATAAGTACCAATTAAAAAAATAGAAAAAAATGCTAAGTTGGAAACAAAGTAACTATGGAAATGGTCAGACTCAAAGCTAGTTCTTTTGAAAGACTAATAAAATTGATAAACCTTGAATCAATCTGATTAAAAAGACTATAGAAAATCACATCAACAAAATAAGAAATGAACAAGGTAAAATCACAGCAAAAACAATAAATAAAAAGAATTATAAGAACCTACTATGCACAATTATATGCTAACAAAATTGAGAACACAATATTGTCTTCAAAAATATAAAATAACCAAATTAGCAGAAGGCTAAATAGAGACCTTAAATAATCCAATCTCAGGAAAGGAAGTAGAACTTGCTGTAAAAGTACTATCAAAGAAAAAACTCCCGAGTCCTAATTCATTCACAGGATAGTTCGACCTTGTTATTTCTTTTCTTATATATTTGTTCCCTTTCAGAGCCTAAAAGCTATCTGTACTCACTATCTCCAATTTTTCTTTCATTGACTTCTCAGCTCCTTATGCTCTAACTTCCAACCGTGTTGCTCAGTTGAAATTGGTCTCTCCAAAGTGGCCAGTGATCTTTTCATCACCAAATCTGATGGCCCTTTCTCAGGTCTCATTTCACTTGACCCCTTTGTAGAATTTGACACTGTTGAACCCCATCTCTACATATACACTCTCTCCTCTCTGTGTTTTCATGACTCTACTTGCTCTTGGTTCACTTACCTGTCTGACCTTATTCTCTTTGACAGGATGTCATCCAGTAAAATATTCATATTCTTCCCTCTAACTCTGGGTTAGACTTTCTGGAGCTCCTGGCTTGCATTTCCAACTTCCTGTTAGATCTTTTTAGCAAGATGTCCCATAGGCATCTCTAGATCAATATGTCTGAAAACAACTCATATTCCCCCTAAAATGATAGCTTTTCATTTTCCCCCATTTCTGTCATGACTATCCTTCCAGTCACCCAGTGTTTCTACTTTGGTATCATCATTGAAACTTTCCTCGTCCTAACCCTCCGTCCTCACCCCACATCCATGTTACAAAGTTTTATTAATTCTACTTCCACAACATTTCTCACATCTACCCCCTTCGTTATAGCCGAACAACTGCCACCACAGTTAAGCCCCTTGAAGAGATATTCCTAAAATTCAAATCTGACCTTGTCACTTCCTGCCTCAGAAAGCTCCTGTGTTACCCTACTGCCTTTAGGGCAACATGCAAACTCCTCTGCTTGATGATTAAAACCCTGAACAATCTGATTCCAGACTACCTTCCCTGACTTCCTTCACGGTACTCCATTTCATGCACTCTACAATCCATCCAAACTGGCCTCTTTACTCAAAACACACATCTCATCTCTGAGTACATGCCTCTGTAGTCTTTCCTGCCCCCTAGTTCTTTTTCCAATTTTTAGAATGCATTTCCTCCCCTCCTTCACTTCTTAGAATCCCTAGATCCTTTCAGAATTCATTTCAGATGCCATCTCTTCCATGAGGCCTTTCCATATCCTCCCTACTGTTAGTGTCCTCCTTGAAATTACCTTCTATTCTTTTGTATATGTTTTTAATTTCTTTAAATGTACACGTTTCCCTCTATGAAATGTAAGTTCCTTGAAGGCAGGGGCTGTTTTGTTTTTGTGTCCGTAGTACATAAAAAGTTAATCTTTACTTGAACATAATATTGCTGAGTTGACCAACCAGATATTGGAAGCTAGGTCACTAGAAATATCTGAAACTAAGCATAAATTAATATAAAAAAATTAAGCATATAGTTCAATATATCAGAAATATGTGATTTCATTCAAATATGCATCCATTGACACATATTATAACCCTTTTATAATTTAGTGGGTATTTTATAGAATTGCTATGGCTCAAAATATTCATCATTCTTTGAAACCAACATGATGATCAACTTCTCTGGGCTTATCTGGTTGGTCCTCACATGGTGGACATATAGTATCAACATGCATATATATACTCAAGACATTTTGAGCTTTGTAAGAAGACTGTAGGAGTATATAATGTGATTTCAGTGCTCTTGAAAATCCAGGTTCTTTCTATCTTTTTTGCGTCACAATGAGATATAATCAGTATAGAATTTTAGTAAAAAAAAATGGTAATTGGTGAAATTCAAATGAATTTTCATGGCTTTGTGCCATTTGGCTTACTGGATCATTTTTTTAGCATCTAATTCTGAAATAGCTGTGTATGTGTGCATGCTTTATTTTGCATTTTTCTCCCATCAGTACATAACAGTGATCAAATCTGAGACTATACTTGCATCTTTATGATTATGAAATAAGATATGGTAAGTAGCGCTGGTCAAAAAGGGATTGGTCTGTTTCACTTAAATAGATGGCATTGCCAAACTCCGACATTACTAGAGATTAAGTTCCTTTCTAACTCAATTACCTAACTTCTAGCGACTTTTTGAGTAAGTGTTTATTTCAGTGCATGAAAAGCCAGACAGCCGCTGACGCAGGATATTGCTTCCCCTCCCTCAACAACTTCACATTTTTTGCTGCTCTGATTTTCAGGAGAGGTGATTTTTCATGATTTGTCATGTCTGTGTTGAGAGTCTGACAGATTTCAAATGGGTAATGCATTGAGGAGCCCCCTTGGAGGGAATGCTCTAGTTTATTAAGTTGACAGAAACAAATAGCTAAGAGATACTTAGAGGTGTATTTGTGCTGCATTTTCACTGAACCAGCTTCCTTCCTTTATCTACAACAATTTTCAGCCTCCTAACATGTATATTCTCAGAAAATATTGGGTGATGTGAACATCTGTGATAATCTGGAAAGTCATTATGTTTTAGAGGAATAGAACAAAAAAGGAATGGGAAAAAATATAGGCCCAAAAGGTAAAACTTCCTTAAAATTAGAACTCTTCAGAAGTGGAGCAGGCTACTTCAGGGTGGAATGGGTTCCCCGCTCACTGGAGGTCTTCCAGGAGAGACAGGAGGACAACTTGTTAAGTATAATGTAGAGTAGAAACATGGAGAGCACAGTAACTTAGATAACTCCGAATTAACATTATATATGTTATATCTAATTTTTTAAAATATTTCCCAATTACATTTTAATCTGGTTCAAGACACTTGCCGTCCTCTCCTTTTGGGAGCTTGACAGCGCTAGGGATAGGTTTCTCTGTGGCTTCTGATGGCCTTTTTGGTTCTATTCTAAGCACAGGATGTATTCCAGAAATAGCTTTTAGTATAGTCTGGCTGAAGTGTGGAACCACGAGAAAAGCAGTAGTATGAGATATTTTAGTGTAAAGATTGAGGCCGTACTTAGTGGATTGCTGAAGTACCCTTCTTCAAAACCTTATTTCTCTCTCTGGCCTTCTTCCTTCCATTTTCAGAAGATCAGGTGGCAATTTTCCATTTCCACGTTAACTATACTACTAGGGCTCTTGAGGAGATGAGACTCAGCGGCCTTAAAGTCCCTTCCAGAGCAAGATCTGTGATACTGGCACACTGTTTCCCCTGTGATCTGACACCATCATTAATTGCTACTCTTTCTTAAATAATTTCTGTCTCTTTTGTCTTTCTTTGATCTACAAAATATTACTCACCTCTGTATAAAACAAAACAAATATTTTCCTTGTCTCTGCTATTTCCTTAAGTTATAGCCACTCTTTCACCTCCTGATCACTGCTTAACTTCTAAAAATGTAATCAATACTCACTTCTTCCCTTTCCTCACTGTTCAGATTCCTATAGTCTGGCTTTAACCTTTAAATCCACTGAAACACTTCTGAGCCACAAGTGACCTCTCCATTGTCACAGTTGTCTTCTGTGATGAACTTTTTCCTTGTGCCCTGCCCTTAGCTCTGTTATATCTCAACCTTTATTGACTGTTCAGTGTCCCCCAAGCTTAATCTCTATCTCTGTCTTTCTCTTCCCTCTCCCCTCTCCTTCCACTTTGGCCTTAGTTATCACCTTTATATAGATGAATAGTAAATATATATGTATATATATATACTTCTGGTTTTCTTAGAATCCCAGTTCCCTATTTCTTGATGCCTACTGAACCTTGATATCACATTGGCATAGTAGATGCTTAATAAATGTTTATTGAACTAAATCGAAAAGTAGGTTGGAACCAATTTGTGGCAAGGACTTGAATACCATGCATTTTTGTACTTTAATAGATTGTAGAGCACTGATATTTATGTACATAATAATAAATAATCACATTCGTGTATCATTTTCAGGTTTACAAAGTGCTTTCCTCGTAACAACTCTGTGAAGTAGTTACTGAAATACTAATAGTCCTGTCTTGCATATAGGATTGTTTCACGAGGTGATCTCATCAGCTCCTGTGATTTCAGTTATGATCACCATGCTGATGACTCTCAGCTGTACTAACTTAGCCCTAACATTTCTGCTGACATTCAGTTTTACATCTCTGCCAGCCAGTCAATAAGCCTTTATTAAGTACCTACTATATGCAAGGCTCTGTGCTAAGTTCTGGGGATGGAAAGAGAAGCAAAAGAAAGTCCTGTCCTCAAGTGGCTCACAATCTAATTGGGGGAGACAGTAGGCAAACAAATATGTACAAACAAGCTCTATATAGGATAATTAGGAAGTAATTAAAAGAAAATCCAATGAACTTGGAAAAACTTAAACTCTCACTGCCTGTAGGACATCCATAATGGGCTGTCTATATACATTTAAATTCAACATGTCCCAAACTGACTTGACTATATTTTTTTCTTTTTTTACATGCAATTTTGTTTTTCCCCCAGGTATGTAAGAAAACAATTTTTAACATTTTTAATATATATTTTGAGTTCCAAATTCTATCTCTGCCCTTAGCCCTCCCAGAAGTGATGAGCAATCTTACATAGGTTATACATGTTCAGTCATGTAAGACATATTTCCACATTAGTCATTTTGTAGAAGAAAACTTGAACAAAAAAGGAAAAAGAAAAAAAAGAAATTGAAAACCAGTATGCTTCAGTCTGCATCCAGATGGCATTAGTTCTTTCTTAGGAAACAGATAACCGTTTTTTTCACCATGAGTCTTTTGAGATTGTCTTGGATCACTGTATTGCTAAGAGTAGCAAAATCATTCATAATTCTTCATCATACAATATTGCTGTTACTCTGTATGATGTTTCATACGTCATGTGGTTCTACTCTCTTCACTGTGCATCAGTTCATGTAAGTCTTTCCAGGTTTTTCTCAAATCATCCTGCTCATCATTTCTTATAACACAATAGTATTCCATTACAATCATATACCACAACTTGTTGAGCTATTTCATAATTGATGGGCATTCCCTCAATTCACCACCACAAAAGGAATTGCTATGAATACTGTTATATAAATAGGTTCTTTTCCTGGTGGTTTTTTTTGTTGTTGTTGTTGTTGTTGTGGTTTTTTAATCTCTTTGGGATACTGACTTAATGGCGATAATGCTGGGTCAGAGTATGCACAGTTTCATAGCACTTTGGGCATGGTTCCAAATTGCTCTCCAGAGTGGTTGGATCAGTTCATAACTCCACCAGTAGCATATTAGTATCCCAGCTTTCCCTTATCTCCTCCAACATTTATCATTTTCCTTTTCTGTCATGTTTATCAATTTGATAGGTATGAGGTGGTATCTCAGAGATATTTTAATTTGCATTTCTCTAATTAATAATTTAGAGCATTAGAGATTTAGGGCATTTTTATATAACTATAGATAGCTTTGATTTCTTCATCTGAAAACTGCCTGTTCATATCCTCTGACCATTTATCAATTAGGGAATGACTTATATTCTTATAAATTTGACTCAGTTCTATATATATTTGAGAAACAAGGCCTTTGTCAGAGATATTTGCTGTAAAATTTTTTTCCCTAGTTTTTACTTTCCTTCTAATTTTGTATTTTCCTTCTAATTTGTGCAAAAACTTTAATTCAGTATAATCAGAAGTATCCATTTTACATCCTATAATTCTGTCTCTTGTTTGGTCCTAAATTCTTTTCTTATCCATAGATCTGACAGGTAAACTACTATTCCAAGCTTCCTTAATATGCTTATGGTATCACCCTTTATGTCTAAATAATGTACACATTTTTACCATATCCTGTTAGAAGATACTGGTCTATGCCTAATTCCTTCCGTACTGTTTTTCAGTTTTTCCAGCAGTTTTTGTCACATAGTGAGTTTTTGTCCCCAAAAGCTTGGATCTTTGTGTTTGTCAAATACGAAATTCCTATGCAGATAGCTAGTTGGCACAGTGGATAGAGTGCTGGGCTTGGAGTCAAGAAGACTTCTCTTCCTGAGTTCAAATCCAGACTCAGACACTTATCAGCCTTCTGACCATGAGCAAGTCGCTTACCCCTATTTGTCTCAGTTTCTTCATCTGTAAAATGAGCTGGAGAAGAAAATGGCAAACCATTCCATTATCTTTGCAAAGAAAACCCCAAATGGGGTCATTAAAGAGTTAAACACAATTGAAGAATGACTAAGCAGTGACAAAATTACTATGGTCATTTACTACAATGTATTATGTACTTAATCTATTCTACTGGTTCTGTGCCCCCACCCCCCCCCCCAATTTCTTAGCCAATACCAGATTGCTTTGTTGATTATTGCTTTATAGTACAATTTGAGATCTGGTAGGACTAGGCCACCTTCCTTCACATTTTTTTTTCATTGATTCTCTTAATATTCTTAGCATTTTGTTCTTCCAGATGAATTTTGTTATCATTTTTTCTAGCTCTATGAAATAATTTTTTGGTAGTTTGATTGATATGGTATTGAATAAGTAGGTTAATTTAGATAAAATTGTCATTTTTATTATATTGGCTCAGTCTACCCATGAGCAATTTATATTTTTCCAATTGTTTAGATCTGATTTTATTTGTATAAGAAGAGTTTTGTGATTGTGTTTGTACGGTTCCCGGGTTTGTCTTGGCATATAGACTGCCAAGTATTTGATATCGTCTACAGTTATTTTAAATGAAATTTCTCTTTCTATCTCTTGCTGCTGGACTCTGTTGGTAATATATAGAAATACTGATGATTTATGTGGGTTTTTACTTTATCTCTTGCAGCTTTGCTGATAAATTATTTCAAGTAGTTTTTTAGTTGATTCTCTATGATTCTCTAAGTATACCATCATATTATCTGCAGAGTAATTGTTTTGTTTCTTTATTGCCTATTCAAATTCCTTCAATTTCTTTTTTTTCCTCTTAATTGCTATAGAAAGCATTTCTAGTACTATATTGAATAATTGTGATAATGTGTGGCCTCTTCTGATCTTATTAGGAAGGCTTCTAGCATATCCCCATTATAGATAATGTTTGCTCATGTTTTTAGATAGATACTACTGATTTTATATAAGACTTCATTTGCTCTCTACTGTTTTTACTGGGAATGCATGTCATGTTTTTTTTGTTTTTTTTTTCCCCCAGGCATAGACATTTTTATTTAATATATTTAGTTTTCAGCATTGATTTTCACAAGAGTTTGAATTACAAATTTTCTCCCCATTTCTACCCTCCCCCCACTCCAAGATGGTATATATTCTGGTTGCCCTGTTCCCCAGTCGGCCCTCCCTTCTGTCACCCCACTCCCCTCCCATCCCCTTTTCCCTTCCTTTCTTGTAGGGTAAGATAAATTTCTACTCCCCATTGCCTATGTATCTTATTTTCTAGTTGCATGCAGAAACTTTTTTTTTTTTTT
>CM053622.1:302524586-302547480 GCA_028646595.1 Phalanger gymnotis
AATCTGGGTGCGTTTTTGCTGCCTGGCCATGTTCCCAGCCAACTTACTTGACCCTTGAGTTTTTCAATGGGGTATGACTGCTTGTAGAGTAAAGAGTACTATGTTCCAGGCTTGAGGGGATGTGCTGTTGTTTTCAGACTTATTACAGCCAGCTCTGCCACCCCAGCACTCCTCCTTCCCCAAGAACCACCAGCCTGGACCTGACTCAGATCTTAAACAGGGTCTGCACTCCTGCTCTGATCCTCCACTTAATTGCTCCCACAAGGTGGGCCTGCGGCCAGAAGCAACTGCAGCTGTATTTCTGTAGCTGCCCCACCTCCGCTGCCCCTGGGGTGGTGGCTGAACCTTGAACTCTATCACCCTGTCCCCAGCAGCTTCTCCCACTAACCTTCTCTGTTGTCTTTGGTATTTGCGGGTTGAGAAGTGTGGTAACTGCTGCAGCTCACTGATTCAGGGCGCTAGAGCCTGCTCTGCCCAGCTCCTCGTCCGGTTGGTCCGCACTGCCCACACTGGGCTCCGCTCTGCTCAGCTCCGTTCCCCTCCGCTCCCAGCTCTGTGCACGATAGACCTCACCCAGAGATCATCCAGGCTGTTCTGGGCTAGATCCCTGCTTCCCTCCACTATTTTGTGGGTTCTGCAGTTCTTCTCTGTTGTCTTTGGTATGTGTGGGTTGAGAAGTCTGGCAACTGCCGCAGCTCACTGATTCAGGGCGCTAGGGCCTGCTCCTCCTGGCTCTGGGTCTGGTTGGTCCTGCTGCCACTCACGCTGAGCTCTGCTCCGCTCCCCTCTGCTCCCAGCTCTGTGCACGATAGACCTCACCCAGCAACCATCCAGGCTGTTCTGGGCTGGAGCCCTGTTTCCCTCTGCTATTTTGTAGGTTCTGCAGTTCTAGAATTGGTTCAGAGCAATTTTTATAGGTTTTTGCAGGGACTTGGTGGGGAGCTTACACTAGTCCCTGCTTTGCAGCTGCCATTTTGGCTCTACCCCCCAGTTCTACTTTTTAAGAAGTTGTTTTTTTCAGGGAATTTTTGTACCTCCTTTTCCATTTGTCAATTCTACTTTTTAAGAAGTCGTTTTCTTCAGTCAATTTTTGTATAGCTTTCCATTTTTGTGCTTTTTTTTTTTAACCAAGCTGTTGACTGTTTTTTCATGATTCTCTTGCATTCCTTACATTTCTTTTCCCAATTTTTTATTCTGCTTGTCTTATTTGGCTTTTTAAGCTCTTTCAGGAATTCTTTTGGGGCTTGAGATCAATTCCTGTTTTCCTTTGAAGTACATGTAGCCATTTTGACTTCGTTGTCCTCGTTTAAGTTTGTGCCTCCCTGTCAGTGTAGTTACTTTCTGTGGTCAGGTTTTTTGTTTTGTTTTGTTTTGTGTTTTTTGCTTATTTTTCCAGCCTTTCATGACTTTTCACTTTATGTTAAACTTGGGCTCTGCTCCTGGACAGGGCATTATCCCATTCTTCTTGTGCCATGACTCAGAGCCTTGCTGCTGGCTTGCTCTAGATCTCAGGGCCTTGCTGATTTGCCCCTGGGGGCTTCATTGCTGCCTCTCTGAGGTGCAGCCTGCACCAAACCACACTCCTCTGCCATTCAGTGAGACACAGCTTTCTCCAAGGTGTCCTGGGCTGGAAAACTGATTCACTGCTCCAGATTTGGTTTTGAGGCATTATTTCAGGGTTATTTGAAAGGCAATTTGGGAGGTCTCTGGCAAATTTCTGACTCACTCTTTTATCTTGGCTCTGGAAGTCCCTCACTATCTTTAACTCCAGACTCCTAATTTTTCTATTACTGTAGAATGTTAGTGCATTCTTCACATTCACCTAGACTTACAACCTAGGTGGCACTCAAGTCCTCATAAACACTCCCACCCCCAACTCCCAGCTCCGCAGTATCCAATCTGTTGCCAAGGCCTGTCGATTTTCTCTTTGTAATAGCTCTTGCATATTCTCCTTTCTGACATTCTCTGCCATTGCCATTACCATGATGCAGGCATTCATCACCTCACACCTGAACTGTTGCTGCTGCTTAGGATACCTGGCATAAGTCTCTCTCCATTTCTCCCCACTGTAGTCCATCCTCCACTCAAATGCAGAGTGATACCCCCCCCCACTTTTGCAGTCTTTTATATTTGTGCCCCCCCTCCCAACACACACAAACATACTCTGTGATTCAGTGACACTGGCGTCTTTGCTGTTTTTCAAAGAAGACATTCCATCTCCTAACTATGTATTTTCATTGACTGTCCCCTGTGCCCAGAATGCTTTCCTTCTTTATCTTTGCCTCCTGGCCTCAGGCGTTGTCGTTGTTTAGTTGTTAGTCATGTCTGTCTTTATGTGACCCCATGGAATATATGGAGTTTTCTTGGCAAAGGTACTGGAGTATTTTGCCATTTCCTTCTCCAGTGTGTCCCCATTTTATAGATGAGGAACTGAGGCAAGCAGGAATTAAGTGATTTGCCAGGTGATTTGCCCAGGGTCACACAACTTGTAAATATTAGAGGCTGGATTTGAATCCAGAGCTTCCTGACTCCAGGCCCAGTGTTCTATCCACTGCACTAGTTTAATTAATGTGATGTCCTGGATTCAGTGGCTTCATTCAGTTCTCAGCTAAAATCTATCTTTCCCTTAGGAAGCCTTTTCTAATCCTTCTTAATTCTAGTGCCTTCCATTTGTTTGGGCATAAGTTTTTTCATGTTGTCTTCCTATTAGACTGTGAACTTGCTGGGAATTGGGACTATCCTTGGTCTTTTTTTGTGTCCCCAATGCTTACCACAGTGTGTGATACATGGTAGTCTCTTAATACTTTACTGACTGACTGAAAGATGGACAGAATAATTGATATTTACAGTTAAGTATGAGAGGTGGGCTTTGAACCCAGCTCTTCTTGACTCTAGGTCCATTACTCAAGCAGTTACAAAGCATAGAAATGAAAGCATCTCCAATCTTAACTTTGATTTCTGGCTCTTAGTTTATAAAAACCAGACTATGTTGTTAATGCCCGCTTGGCATTCTAATAGTGTGGAAAGCTCAGAAGGAGACCAAATATATACAAATGAAACAAATAGAACTTAGCATTTGAACTTCTCTTGTGGGCTTATTATTTTGTATTACGTATTATACCTGTACTCCACAATAAAGATTACCTTGGTATAGCTAAATTTTGCATTCTTTTAGCTCCTCCCCCTCCTCCACACACAGGAGGCACTTAATATGTGTTTGCAGAATTGACTTGAACTAGAGAAAATATGGTACAGACTACAAACACTATTAAAGGAAATGGAAAGTTCAGTTTGGATTTGTGTAGTCATAGAAGAGTTGATGATGATGAAATTGAACTTCCTTGAAAGACATACAGGATTTATATTTGCAACAAATGAGGTGACTAGCTCAGTTATGAAAGTGGAATAAGCATAATTCCCAGATTGATGAGTTTTAAACTTTGTGTAAACAATGAATTTATCTAGCAAAGTGAGTTTTTAAAATTCTACCATCAAAAATAAAACCTTCACTGTTAGATGTCATCAGTTTCAAGTTAGCTTTCGCTTCGTTATCTGTGTGCTAAGCTATCTTGAACTAAATTTTAGAAATTTCTTAGTCTCTTATGCAAATAACAGAAAAATTAATTAGCACTTCTTATTCCCTGTGTATTGAAGATCTGCTTCAAGAGGATGTAATTACAGTCACCAGAGTTACTTTGTTTTATGCACACTTTAGCTCTTGACTGTTCAAGGTGATGGATTTGAATAAGACCAAACTCCCCAAACTTCTTAATTAAACATGTTTTCAACTTCATGAAGTATATTTTTAAAGCCCTATTAGTTTCATTTAGAGAAATTCACTTTTAAAAAGACATTCTCTTTGGTATGTATGAAGACAAATTTTCTTGAAACGTTAATAAGCCTCTTTAAAAACACAGACTTTGAACTTGCAAAGCTTAATAGTTGTTCCATTATCAAAATCTGATTCTTTTATGTCTTATAATTAAGCAGTAATCCTGAACTTTGTGGATATTGTTATAAGAAATCAGACCGTGGTGGACTGGGAATTTTGTATTCCTAGCTTGGAGCCAGCGATGAATTATCAACTTCTGAATTCCAGTAAAGGATGCATTGGCTGTACTGAGTTAGTTGGGTATTTGTAGTGGATTTCTCAGTTTTCAAAATGCATTAACTCAAACCATTGGGGTATCATTTACTGCATGAGAACAGTTAGCTTTACTTTTAGAGAATAAACATTCAAATCAAAACTTTTGTGTTTAAAGTTAGAATTATGTATATAATGCTATCCTCCCTAGGCTAAGTACAAGTGGATGTGGGAGAAGTTTCAAAAAGCATTTGACAAATTTCCATGCTGAAGACTGTTGTTATTACTTTTTTGTTATTAATAGTAATGTTTCGATGAATTTGGGTTTGTGTTTGTTCATGGGTAATGCATATGACAGAAAATAAAAGGTCCAGGGATAAATTGAAATTTCTCTGAATGGAAGAGTCTAAACAGTAAGAACTCCAGAGATTGCTGTTGGGAAAAACTTCCATTCCTCTTCAAAGTCTGCAAGCTGTCTCTGTGATTAGTTTTTGCTTAACGTATTTTGAAGCAACCCTTTTAATACAGGCTCTTTTCTCTCTCCTTAGTCCCCTCCCCCCTATACTTACTCCCTGTAAAATTCCCTCCCGTGTGTCAACCTTTTCCATGGATTTGGAGTTTCATTTAACTTATTGATTCTTTTTTTTTTTCCTTTTAATTACCTAATTCTTCCCTTCCTTTTTCATTTAGCTGTTTAATTCAAAAGCTGTCTTTTCTTCCCCTCTAACTTCTTTTTATTAGGTTATTTTTTTCTCCTGTGTCTTTTTCTAAGAAGGATTTCTTTTCTTTGTTGTTTTCGTTAGTTCTTATGCTTTTTTTATTTTGAAATTTTATACTCATTGTATACTTATGTTTTTAATTTCTTTTATTTCAATTAAAGCTTCAGAATTATCAGGTTTGAATTCCGTCTTCTATTTAATTTCTGTATTATTGCTGTTGTATATCTTGACCCATTATTCCTTTTTTCTGTTGTGTATCAGTCTTAGAAGTCTGTCAATTCATGAAGGAAGTAATGAGAATAGAAGCATTGCCCCATAATGGAAATTACCCTGTCCCAATCAGGTGGCCCACTCCTGACCCCTACTTTCTCCTTCCTGTTTTCTATGAAATCTCTTCTGTAGGTCCACATCTTCCCACTCTTCTGGTTGCTGGTTGTCCCTAAGATATCTAATTTACCTTTTTCTGAAGTGAGGCATACTACTCTCAGGAAGTGGTTTCCCTGTGTACCAACTCCCCCCGGATTAAATCCATTGTAAGATACTCATCTATTACAGACATATACCTCTTCCACCATGAGACTTTTCCTTTCATTCCCACCATTTTGGTACCTTCCTTCTACTATTTCTCTCTTTTTTTAAAAATATTTTTTTCTCTTATTTTTAATTTAGCCATAACGTAGTACAGTAAAAAGATGATTGTATATGAAACTGCAAATCTACTGTACACAATGTTATTCCTTTAAAATTTACAACAAAATTTTTATGTAAATTTCTCCCCCCCCACCTGCCCTAGAAATGGCTATTATTAGCTTCAAATAGGGGTAGGGGTGTGTGTGTGTGTGTGTGTGTGTGTGTGTGTGTGTGTGTGTGTGTGTGTGTGTGTGTATAAGAAATTACTCTAAACATTCTTATATTTATCATTTCTCTCTTTGGATACAGATGGTGTCTTTATATGTCTGCTATAGTCAATTTGAATATTTATAACAATCAAAATAATTTATTTACTCAAAGTTGTTCTTAAAACAATATTGCTATTACTGTATACAGTGTTCTCTTGGTTCTTCTCATTTCACTCTTCATTATTTCATGAAAGTCTAGTGTTGCAATTTCATGGTGTGTTGTGGGGGTCATCTAGAAAGAATTCAGATCATCTTCAATCCAAGCAGTCATTTACTGAGAGTGACACCTCTCAGGAAACAGGCTGGGTTCCAAGAGGAAAAAAACAGCAGTTTAGTGAAAGCATGACAGATTTTTATAGGTCAAAAGATGCAATTATATAACAGTATATGAATATTAAAAAGGCAGGAGGGGTTTGTCAAGGGATTAGGCAATATAGGAGAGATCCTAGCCTCAATGGAATTGCGGGTGCAATCCATACAGAAAAACACTTTTTGATATTATAATAAGCTTCTCTAAATCGTAAGTTCACCTAAAGGACAGCTTTTGCTATTGTGCAGGCACCTACTTAGGGAAAGTCTCTTCTGTTGTTTTGGGGTCTGCCTCCTGCTTGGGCATCCTATCCTGGTAGTGCTATTTTCTGATTGGCTGGCTATTGTGGTCCTGTCTGAAATTAGATGGATGTGGTTGTGGTTCAGTGCATAGACATACCTGCTGTTTCTGTGAGAAAAATGATAATTACATCTGGGGATCAGTGGCTAGCTAGAGGCAGTGGCTAGTATTCTATTACGTGGACATGCCTGCTGCTCTAGTGAGGCGTATTTTGGGGTATTGGGTCTGGGGGCCCTGTGGTGTGGTTAAAGCCAGATTGCGTGATCAAATCAGGAAATGCGTGCTATTCAGTGAGGCCCATAAGGAAGTTAGAACATTGGGGCTGGGGTCAGTTTTATTAGGATTCCATCACTAGGAAGCAGTGAAAAAAAGTGTACAGGTATGAGGTTTAGTAGTACCAGATTTTAAACTGTATTATAAGGCAGTAATTACAAAATTGACTAGCTAAGAAATAGGTAGATCAATGGAATAGAGTAGACATACAATTTACAGTAACAAATAAACATAATAACATTGTATTTAACAAGCGTAAAGACCTAAGATTTTGGGTTAAGAATTCATTGTTTGGTAAAAAGTGCTCAGAAAACTGTAAAGTGGTATGGCAGAAACTGGGCATGGACCAGAATCTCACATCATTTACCACGATAAAGTCAAAATGGATATATGACCTAGATAAAAAGGGAGATTTTACAAGAAAATTAGAACATGGAACATACTACTTATTAGATTTATGCATAGGTGAACAATTTATGAATAAATAAAAGGTAGAGAGCAAAATTAGGTTTAAAATGAATAATTTCTCCCATTTTCTTGTAGTACTTTGTCTTATTGAGAGACCACAGGAATTATCTTCGTTTTGTTGTTCACTTACAGATTTTATCAGTGTATATCCCACATTCCCCATTATGCAGTTGATTGATTGAAGTACTGTTTAATTTACTTTCAGAAAGTAAATATACTCAAATCAAAACTTTTGTGTATAAATTAGAATTATGTATATAGTATCATCCTGCCTGTAGGACAGTCACCTAGATAGTAACGGGACATAAAATCATGCCATTTGAGGATCATTTAAAACAACTCTATTCTTTTTTTTTTTTTTAACAACTCTATTCTTAACCAAAGTCTTGGGGCTTGGGGGCTGAGAGGAGCCCCCAGGGGCAGGAAGGTGGCACTGGCTAGACATGATACTGAGCTTCAAGTATTTGAAGGCCTATCATGAAGAAGAAGGATTACACTTGTTCTACTTAACTCCATAGGACAGAACTTGAAACAATGAGTGGAAGTTGTATAGAGGCAAATATAGACCTGACATAAGGAAAATTTCATAATACTTAAAACAGTCTATCTCAGGAAGTTTGCTGCAAAGAGGACTCTTTGCTTATGAAAATAATCTTCAACTTTGAGATTCTGTGATTTTGTAATTATTTTCTAGCAGGGTTGGGGATCCTGCGGCCTCAAGGGTACACATGGCCTTCAAGGTCTTTGGGTGGGGCCTTTTGACTGAGTCCCAAGTTTTACCAAACAAATCCTTTAAGAAGATTAGTTCTGTGAAGTTTAGATTCAGTCAAAGGGCTGCACTTGAGCAGCTAGAGGGCCACAAGTGGCTGTGAGGCTTCAGGTTCCCCTCCCCTAGTGGCTTCTCAGTTTTACTAGTAAGTGATAGAACAAGAATCAGAAGCTAGATCTTCAAGCTTCTAAGTCACTGCTCTTATATACTAGGCTGCAAAGAACTCACAGGTCCCCATGGCCTACTTCTGTAGAAATTGGCCTATTACATTGCTGTAGCCATAAGGGCCAATAGTGCTGGAAATGATTAGGAAGGATGTTTAAAGTGTTTTTGGTCACTGCTTTAAGAAAAATATGGAACTAGTCAAAAAACTATATTGATCAAAGGGATAATCTGTGAGGCAGCGAGATGGCACAGTAGATAGATTGTTGAACATGGAGTCAGGAAGACCAGAGTTCCAATCCTGACTCAGACACTTAACCAGCTGTAACAAAGAACAATGCCTGGAACACTAGGAGAGGTATATTTAGGTCAAATAGCTCGAAGTCTATCATTTTATGTAGTTGATATTAAATTTGTTATAGTGATCAGTACAAGACTGTGGTATATACTGAAACCATTCAGGTTATGGCTTAGATAAATGAATGCATGGTAAACTCATATCAAATTAAGTTTGGTGCTGCTATATTCCTAGCAGTTTTAAGAAGGGCAACAAATATTTCTCACAAAGCATTGACATTGCAAAACAGAATACTGGTTTGGTGGACCCTTTAAGTGTAGCCAACTATGCTAATTCTTATGTTCTTATAAGGATCAAAGCCTGTTTTCCCTTTGCTATGTATGCTGTAAGCTATTTATAAGTAATTATCATATTATCCCACTTCAACATTGGCATTTACTATACATAGTTATTTTAATTTGTGTATTTTTAAAGCAATTCTTCCAAGGCTTTGATCATTTTGTTCTCCATATTTTAAGAAAAATGTTTTTAAATTGGAGCTGATCGAGAGAAAAACAACAGATACAATTTTCAGAATTGGAAAATTGTTCCTAAGAACAACAGTTACAACAGTTGGGATTAATTTATCTAAAGAAATGGTGAGTTGATAACTAGCTTTAAGCATTTAGTGATTGTCATAATGAGGGCCCTTCCCAGCTGGTTTTCTTCTTCATAGCGAACAGAAACTGATACGTTATTTTAAGTTTCCATGCCTCTGCTTTGGGATTATTTCATTCCCTAGCTTCTCTCTTTCCTTACCAACTTCCACTTGAACCCCAAATGTGAGATCATAAGTCTGTGTACCTGTAGCCTCTGCTAAATTGGTCTTTTTTGAGACTAGTATCAGTATTTAAAAAGTCGATAAGTATCCTACAACATGGCTCCTGTAGAGTATAGAATGCAACTTCTCATATGGGCTTATTGATCTTATTTAATTTTCAGTGTTGTGTTCTCTTTGTGTACAGTAGGGGCTGTAGTTGGGAAATGGGCTGTTCTGGGTAATCACTCTTCATATAACATGCATACTATTAAATATGAAAGAAATAGAATGAAATAAAGTTTGATGAACATTTAAACTTTAATAAATAGAATATTTTCAAGACATTGAGGATAGAAATATGAAAAACAACATATCTACCTTTGCAAAAAGTATTTTACAAAGACTTATGATCATAAATGTAAATGCCATGCTGATAAATTGATAAAATAATGCTTTGTAAAGATTTTCATTTAATATGATTCTATATACCAGAATTTAAGATCAGGAGATAACTAGATTGCCTACCCATGAAAAATTCATTCATTTAGAGTTTACTGTGTGCTAAGCATTGAACTAAACACTAGCAATATAAATAGAAAAGGCTAGCTATTCCATGCTTTCAGAGAGTTTCTACTTCAGTTGAAGGTTGCAACACATTCAAGAAATCAGCTCCAAGGCAAATAGAAAGGCTTGGAAGTTCAAGATCAGTGCAGATAGCTTAGGGGTCCTTAGGTTCTTATAGGTCAGATAATAGTGCCAAAGGTCTACAGAGTTAAAAGCAGAGTATAGGCCAAAGCCTGGTGGGCTTCCATCTTTCCAAAAGGAATAATGTTGATGAATGCCATCTTATCTACCAGTGTGAGCAGTTAAACAACTCAGATGGATTCTGGGTCCCTTGGTGGGGCATGGTTCCCAGGGGGCCCTTTTTTAACAGGATTCTAGTGATGTTGATATGTAAGTATTTTTATGCACATGTTAAAGATAATTCACTGCATTTGAGGCATTCACTTAACCATATCCTTAAGTGATTCATCTTAGAATTTTCCCAGGAATTGAAGTCAGATTATTGACCTGACGTTTGTAGACTCTGTTCTTTTCATTAAGAAAAAATGTATTTGTTGTTTTCCAGTCTTCTTGTATTCCTCTGACTTTCTATGATCTCTCAGTTATTACTGATAATGACTTGTTAGATGCATGTATCTCTTCTTTGAGTGCTTGGGCATGTAGTTCTTCTGGACCAGTGCATTGAAATAATTAAGAAAAGCTAAGGCTCTTTCTCTGTGGCCCCTCTTATATTGGGTATTAACTTCCTGTTAGCCATTTTTATCCTATCATTTCCAGTGCTAAGGTTATCCTTCTTGGCAGAAAAAACAGAACCAATATAAAGATTGAACAGTTTTACCCTCTCCCTATTGGTTGTTAACATCGTCCTATGCTACCCCAAACAGAGGCCCAGCCCCTGCTTTGGTTATTATTCTCCCAATCTAGGGACAGGGAAGGGGCTAAACTGTTGGTTTTTTTTAATTGTCAGGTAAAGAAACGTTCTCTAGCAAACCAGTTCATTCTTTCTGTGCAACTTATAGTCTTCAAGAGTTGCCCAGAATGTTAGAATCAGAAAGACCTGGATTTGAATCCTGCCCCCAAAACTTGCTGGGAGACTGTTTGCAATTCATTTAATTTTTGTAATCTTTTGTTTCCTCATACGCAAAATAGGAATAATATCTGAAGTAACTGCCTCAAGGGGTTATGAGGCTCAAATGGGATAAAGTACTGTACAAATTTTAAAGTCACACACACATTTACTTACACACATATGCATGCATATATATTTGTCAGCTATCATTGTTATTATTGTTATTATTATTATTATTATTATTATTCACTTTAGGCAACTCTGATTGTTAGGATGTTTTTCCTGATATCAAACCTCAATTTGCCTCTTTTGACTTTTACTTGTTTCTGGTTTTGCCCTCAACAGACAAATGGAATAAGTCTAATCTGTTGTTCACATGAAATCCTTTAAGACACTTGAAGATAACTCTCTGTTCCCCTACCCCTTTGAAAAAAATCCCAGGCTACATAAATATGCCCATTTGTTTCATCAGATCCTCATATGGCATGGACTCAAGACACTTCACTATTCTAGGTGCCATACTCTAAACACTTTGCAGCTTGTCATTGTTCTTCTTAAATGCGATGCCCAGGACTGAATGCAATACTTCAGATGAGTTCTGATGAGTGCAGAGTACAGTAGGGCTCTCAGCTCCCTCTTTTTGGAAGCTGTGCCGTGTCATAATGCAGCCCAAGAGCTCATTGGCTTTTTTGGGTGCCATATCACATTGCTCACTCATCAAGCTTGCAATCCACCAAAAACTCCAGAAGAAAACTTGCTGTCCCTCTAGAAATGTCTCGGTAGAGAGTTATCAGAATGATTATATATCTGAAAGAGATCATTTATAAAGAAAAATGAAAGAAAAGTTAAAGGAACAAGGGGTTACTCAGCATGGAGAAGAGTTATTTGAGAGATAATTTAATAAAATATCTTCTTGTATTTGAAGTTGCAATGACATTCTCTCTTTCTGTTGGAGATTGAATCAGAATAAATTTAATCTACACCTTAAGAGATTTGTTACATAAAAAGAATGAAATCCCAGCTATGTTTTAAATATTGGGCTAGGTTATTGACTTTGTCTCAAAAATAAAAGTATTCACTTACCTCATGTGGTGTAATTGTGGCCTTGAAAGGTTGAGGGTATCGACTGAAGTTTTGGAGTTTTGGAGAGCATTCATGACCTCATGATTTTTAGTAATATATTTTATGTACTTTATCATGAGCTAGTAAGCCTTATAAAAAAGAAGATATGACATCTGTTTAGATAGATAGTTCTGAGAGTATGAATTAAGCTTCTAATTTTTAATTTTAAAGAACTGAAAATCAATGCTGAAAACTAAATATATTAAATTAAAAAATAATAAAAAAAGAGAACTGGATAGAAACAGATATTCTCTCTTCTCCAAATGTAGGCAAACTCTTCCACATAGACTTTGGATATATTTTGGGTCGAGATCCGAAACCTCTCCCTCCTCCAATGAAGCTGAATAAAGAAATGGTGGAAGGCATGGGAGGAACGCAGAGTGAGCAGTATCAAGAGTTCCGTAAACAGTGTTATACAGCTTTTCTCCACCTGCGAAGGTAAAATTAGCTACATGCTTTTGGTGGTTTTGGAAATCTCATATCCATATTACATAATGTGTAAGATGATCTCCTTCAATATGGAGGTCCAGGCAATGTCCTACATGCACATTCTGTCTTCTTTATACGTCCTTCCTTTTCCAGAATGACATGGGAGACAATATTTCTTATCTCATTGGAAGATGTTTCCATAATAATATGCAGAACACTGGATTTGGAGTCAAAAGACCTGATTCCGTACATGGCTTTACTTTGTATTTCTAGCATGACTTTGAAAAACTCACTTCTTGAAATCTCTGGGCCCGACTTTCACAAATTCTCAAAGTTGGAAGAAACCTTAGGTATCATCTAGTCTAATATATTCCTGACTGTGAGTCACCCTCTGTAATATCTCTAACTAGTGTTCATCCATCCTTCATTTACAGATCTCTGTTGAAGGAAAAACCTAGGCAGCCCATTCTATTTTTAAATAGTTTTAATTGTTAAGAGATTTTTCTTTACATAAAGGTTGAAGTTTTTTCTTTATAACTTTGACGCTAATTCTATCCTCTGGCTCCAATTCCTCCTAATTCTCTGCCCTGTGTATGAGCCAGACATCTAGTCCCTCTTGCAAATACCTGAAAACATTGCATGACCCCCATACCTTCTTATCCAGACTAAACATATCCAGTTCCACTAACCAGTTCTTATATGTCATAATTTTAAGACTGTTGACCATTGTGCTTGCGCTTATGCTTTCAACGTCCTTCTTAAAATGTATTACTTAGAGCTGAGCACACATATGGTCTAAACAGGAGACAGAGCAAGTCATACCTCCCTAGCTCTAGACACTATTCCTCTTAACATGGCCCAAGATTTTCCTAGCCTTTTCTTCTGTTGTATGACATTGTTGAATCATGTGTTGCTTATAAGCCACTTAAATACCCAGATCTTTTTCAGATATACTATTTCTTATCAAAATCTCTTTCAATTAAATTCAGTAAACATTCATTAAGTACCTGTTGTGTACCAGACACTGAGCTAGGCACAGGGGATACAAAAGTAAAAATGAGAGTCTTTATCTTGGAGCTTACATTTTACTTTTTAGATCCTGACTTTGTCATGCACTTTGTTAGCTATACCTTCAGGCTTTGTACCGTTTTCAGACTTCATAAGCATGTTATGTATGCATTTATCAAAATCATTGATAAAAACCTTCTACAATATAGAGCCAACCACAGACCCTGCTGCATTCTACTAGAGATCTCCTTCAAAGCTGTCATTAAATCATTAATGTCTTTTTGGGTTTTGTCATTAAACCACTTCCAGATCCTCCTGATTATGCTGTTATCTTTCCCCATCTCTCCAGCATTTCTATATAGATAGCATGAGGCTATTTTAAATACTTTGGCAAAACCTAGGCAAAGGATATCTACAGTAGTCCCTGTCTACCACTTTTATAACACTTTGCAAAAAGGAAATGAGGTTATTCTATAGTAGCCTTATCTTAGCTTATGTTTGCTCTCCATAATTGCCACTAATTTTTCTAAATGTTAATAACCATGGTTTTTAGTAAATCATTCCAGGCTGGATATGATGGTGAATCCCAACAATTTCCGCTAATGGGGAGAACCAGCCCGGGGGATTGCTTGAGCTTGGGATCTGTGAACTTCATTTGGGCTAAGCCTGATCAGGTATCCTTACCAAACTCAACACAAATATAGTAAGCCCCGGAAAAAGCCTACGGAGGGGCAAACTGGCCCAGGTAGGAAATGAAGCAGGTTGAGGTTTCCATACCTATCATTAGAAGGATCAAACCCTTGAGTGGTCATTATACTTCCAGCCTGGGCAAGGTAGAGAGGCCTACTCTGCAGAAACAAACAAAAACTAGAATTTAGCCAGGGATTGTGTTATAATACAACACCTTTTTTTTTTTTCTTTTTTTGAAAACTAGGTTAATCACTCCCCTTCTTCATTCTTTTAATACTTTTGCTCTCCATTATCTCTTAGATCACTGACAGTGGCTCAACAGTCATATCTGCCAGTTAGTTATTTTGCTAGGGCTGATCATAACTCCCTAGGGCCAATTAACTAAGAATCTTCCTACAGGTAGACATTGACTTATTTATACTTACCGTTTGGCTTCAGTCATTTAACCAGTTCTGAATTTGCTTAAGTGAAAGTCTGACAACTTCTACCATGTTGGGAAGGCTTTGAGTTAAAATCACAACAGACTATACCTATTGTACAGGAAGAAGTCTAGCTAAGAACAGAAAGACTACACCAATAAGATACTTCATTAATTCTGTGTCCATGGAAATGCTTAAGAAAAATGTAAAATGCCCCTCAGCCCTTGCCAGACTCTTCCTCTTCCTCAGTGGTGTTGAAGTAGTAGTGGTGAGAAGAGGGGACAATAATATTAGTAATCACAAGTTTTAGATTGTTTATAAATATTATTGTTGTAATCTAAGTGAGAGCTCTTTATCTAGTGACCATCAAATCAATGTGCTACTGGAAGAACTGAACGTCAGTATTTTCATTCGTTTGTACAATAACTGAATCTAGAAGACAAAAGGAAGTTGCAATGAAACGCAACGATGTCTCTTAGTTTCTCCTCAAATAGACAAATTGGCAGAGTTGATTTTTCATTATATGTCCAAAAGCATTAAAAAACATCATTTCATGGAGCACTTGGTTATCTTGCTGTGCAATGCTCACAGTGAACATAAGCAAGGAGATTAACCTAAGGATAATTATGGTTTATGTACTAACATCTGTTACAGACAATAAAGAGGTAGACAGATCCTATTAAAATTTTGACAAGATCCTCCAAACCAAGACAATGTGTACATTGTCATTTGGTGACTTGAATGCAAAGAATTGGTGGTAGTCTGAACTGATGGGAGGCATGACCACATCAGTAAAATGATCATCTTTTGAATTATTGCTATACTTATGTGTGTATATATTTATACACATGTATGTATCTCCAAATATACATATACACACATATATACATATGCATATACATATACATACATACACATACACATACGTCTCCAGATACACAAAGCTCAAAACAAAATGGAGGTCATAATAGCACCTGTTGCAGACTTGTTATGAGGATAAAATGAGATAACAAGTGCTTAACAAACCTTAAAGTTCTATAAAACATTAGCTATTATTATTATTATTATCATAATTTTGCATTGACTTTACCTCCTTTTTGAAATACCTTGTTTTTTGTAGTTTTCTATAGTCTGAATGTTTCATATGAAAATAAAAGTTTTAAAGTGTAATTCTTATATTTGTAAAGTTTTTTTTAATCATCTGTCAAATCAAAAGAATAGATGTTACTAGAGAATTATATGACTGAGAAAGGAGATAAGTAATATTAAAGTATATCTTAGTTTACAGTGCTACTCTGCTTTTCCTTTTACCTATTCTGTTCTTTTGGAGATATATCCAAAGCTATATTTTAATCATGGATCCCTACCTTACCATTTCCTATTCCTACCTGATATGTCAGTGTTTTTCCCTACCCTAAAATCTTTAATTCAGCTTGATTATTATTCCTAGTTTGCACATTTGTGTCTAGCCATATGAGGCTAGACAAATCTGAGAAATTTTTTTCTGGATTTTTTTTTTATTTTGTCTTCTATGATTTTCTGAATATAATACATTATAGTTATAGTCTGTAGCATCTAGCTTGGTATATAGGTACATTTCCCCCCCTCCTTATTATCCCTTTTCATTTTAAAACCTTTTGATTAGCTACAAATGACTTTACGAAAATTTTATTTTCACTAGTCCTCAGTAGATATACTATATCCCTAACCAAGAGCACATTATTCCTGTTTCCTTATTTGTAAAATTAGGGATTAGACAAGGTGGTCATCAAGGTTCCTTCTACCTTTAAATCCCATGAAAGAGAAAGGCATCCAACTCTGGAGGTTATGATTGCCAAGCCTCACAGAAAGAGGAGCAAGCCCAGCTAGAAGTGAAGCAGGCATGACTTCTGCAGACTGAGATCAGCATACTGGCATCCCTTTAAATAAATTCCAGGCATTATACTTTTTTAAAACTGGGAAGGACAGAGGGAACCACGCTAAAAGATCTGTTCCCTATAATCATTCCTTTGTTCATAACTATTTACTGGGAGATCTATGGGGAATCCTTTCCTTACTTCAATTGGCTTCCTCTTTTGCTATCTAATAAAAAAGCACTTACCTTATTTGAAGTGATATTAAATCACTTATTTTTAACCTGGTTGTGCCCTCATCATCTTCATCTCTGCCTCTTCTGCCATTCTTCTGAGGTCAAGATCTTGTATGAACCAAAAGAGATCATGATGCGTGGTATTGTTTCCCTGTTTTAACACCTTGGTCTTTTTTTAGAAAGAAGTAGTTGATTTGTCATTAACCCTCAGTTCCTTTCCCAGTGTCATTGTACCTCATGTCTTCCTCCAAGTTTGTTATTTAGGATTGATTGTTACTACATCATCAGAAAGTAACAAGAATGTTTACTTAAATAAAGGGCATATAACTCCAATGACAGGACCATTTGCCTCTGACTGTCTTTTCAAGTTAACTATACAAATGAATATTTGGTCTTAGCCTCGCTTCTTACAAGTAAGATTTGTATTATCAGGGGAAAAGTACAATAAAGTAGCACATTAGATAGGCTTGGCATTGTCATTAGGATTAAAAATCATGCACTCTCTGCCAAAGTTTTGTAAAGTATGTTTTGTTTGAGGTGTGTCGGTGGGACAGGTGTATAAAAACTTACACTACTATTAATTATGTTTTATGTTTTCTGTTTTCCATAAATCTTCATTTTATAACCCTGTCCATATGGCACGTTTCACAAACTATTTTGCAAAATGCTGCCTTATTTGTTCTTAGAGGGGCTAAGTATGTTAGTGTAACTTTGTAGGTCTCCTAAGGAAGTGAGTAGGTCGATGTTCTTTGGATTTGCCGATGCAGAAGCACTTAACACATATGAAAGTTCTTTAATGAATATATGGATTTTTTAATAAATGAAACACTGCAGAAAACTATATTGAAAAGTAGTGATCTCTGAAAAGAGGTAGACAATAACATAGCTAGAGAGACATCAAAGGTACTCTTTCTAACTGAAAACAGAAACAAACTAGTGCCATAGAAGCTGTCGTTGATTATGGATTGATAGTTAAGCGGGGTGAGAAAACAAAAAGTTATTGATAACTCAGTTAACACCTCCAACTACTGAACATAATCATGAAGGTAACCTTAGTAGTCCATACTTTAAGATAGTATGGAGTTTATTACAGAAAATTGCTTCTTTTATATTTAATGTTAGAATTGCAGTATTATTTACATTACTCCTTCCAGGTATGTTGATAGAAACATTTGCCCTTTAAAATCTTGGACTATCTATGATGTCATATTGTAGATTTGTCTGTTAGACATTATGTTTAGAATATAGTTGAATATTAATCTGATAATTCAGTACAGAATAAATGTGTGAATTATTTGATTGTCTATTATTCAGATCTATAAAACAATGAGCCACTTTGTTCTTTTCCAATTTACATTTTTAATGTGCATAACAGATGTGCTTTTGTAAATCTAGAAAAACTAAAAATAAATTGGTTCTATTCTAACCGTAGCTTTTTTCCTTGTAAATTTTCTTAATACTTAGTGACAATATTCAGAAAGTTGTTGAGAGAATTGTAAGACAGTAGATTGTGAATTGTAAGGGACCTTACTGCTCATCTAGTCCAACATTCCTGATTTTATAGATGAGGAAACTTGAGCATTGAATTGGATAAGTAAATTGCCCAGGTCAAACAGTGAGTTAGTAGCAAAACAGGGATTCACATTCAATTCCTGTGACTCCCAAGTTCAGTTCTTGGCACTTGGCACCATGTAGCCTCCCAAATGAGATAATACTTTTGTATAGCAGGGTTTTGAAAAATAATGTGTACCTGCAGTATGCAAATATGTTAGATGGAAAACATTGCAGGGGACTATTGGAACTTGATGGAGTTGTTCATTGACTTCCTTCTGACTTCCTTCATTGGAAGTGCAAATACATAAATGCCTCACCTAGAAACTGAAAGAAAACTGTGTTCAGTTAAAAAAAAAAATCCTAACCTTACATTGTCCAGTTGATACTATGACCAGAATTATTGGGATGTTTAACTTCTTTGGACTTGTATGCTTTTAAAATTTCCTTTTTTCTTTTTTGAACACATGAAATGATGCTTATTTTATTTGAAATGGTATTGGACTATTATAATTCACTGTGCTTATTAGTGTAGGATAAATCAGAACATAAGGTAGAATCTTCTTAGATCATAATATAGGCAAATTCCACTTTCGAAAACCAGTCCTTATAAAGGAGGTAAATGAGATGATCATTCAGATTATCATTATTAAATTCTTTTCATTTTAAATGTGATCAGAAGCATTCCTAATTAAGTATTTATTGATCACTGTTGTTTGACGTATCCAATAGAATGAGGAAATTCAGACTGGCAGATTCTACTGCCAAGTGAAGGTAAAGCATCTCTGGAATGATTTAAGTCATTCAACAGGAAAATAGTTTGTTGTTTAGTCATGTCTGAGTCTATGAATTCTTGGGCCACAGCATGCCAGGCCCTTCTGTCCTTCAGTATCACTTGAAGACTTTCCAAGTTCATATTCATTGTTTCCTTGACACTATTTATCCATCTCATCACAACATCAGGGCCTTTTCCAGTGAATCCTGTCTTCTCCTTATGTGCCTCATCAGGCAGCCATTTTGCTTTCTTGCTCTTTTTCTTTGGAATGTTGTTTGTTGCTGCCTCCTGTACAGTATTGTGAACTTCTGTCCATAGTTCTTCAGGCACACTTATCTACCAGATCTAATTCCTTAAATCTAGTCATCATTTCCACCTCGTATTCATAAAGCTTATTATTTAGGTCATACCTATGTGGTCTGATAGTCTTCTCTACTTTCTTCAATTTAAGTCTGAATTTTGCAATAAGAAGTTCCTGATCTGAGCACAGTCAGCCTCAGGTATTGTTTTAACTATATAGAGTTTAAGGTAGAGTTTCTCTACCTTTGGCTGCCAAGTATATAATCATTCTGATTTCAATATTGACTGTCTTGTGATATATATTTGTAGAGTTGTCTTTTGGATTGAGACCTAGAGGTGTTACATGACTTGATAAAGGTCGTTTAGGTTCTGAGTATTACAGGTTGGAATACAACATACATCTTCTGATTTTTGAGTTGGTGTTTTTTGAATATACCAGTGTGTCAGAGAGGAAATTACTTAAAAAACTTAGGGGGAAAAAAGACAGTATTAATCATTCAAGAATGCATTCACAACTAACAATCCAAAACCTTCATCTCTCATCTCTCTAAAATATTTTTTAATATGGTTTTCACCGAGGATATTCTTTATGAAGACATGTAAAGGGAGGCTTTCAAAAATGATTTTATACTGCAGCCCTCATCTTCATTCAAAGAATTGACTGAACTATGTAGAGAAAATATGATTCTGATATGTTTATTATTTATTACAAAGAGCATGGTAGAGCAATTATAGATTTAGGGACTCTCCACCTATACAGTGAATATGTTAAAATAATAAAAAAAATTATATGAATGTCAAAGAACTTTGTTTGACTATCTTCTGAATATCATTATCAAGCAAGGTATAAAACAAGGAGATGTGTAACAGAGATGTTAACAAGCATCATGGAGAATGCCCTTCACATAGTCCAAATAAAAGAGTCATTCCTTTTAAAGATGAAGTTCTCCAAATTTTCTTTGTGCATAGTATGCTCTTTACATCAAGCCCCAGAACAATACAGGGCCTCTTCAGTGAGATCCATAGTCATTAGAGAGAAATAGGCTTGATAATCCATACAAGAAAAAAGCTAGGTAGATGAACACACACACACACACACACACACACACACACACACACACATACACACCCCAACACACGACACACACAAACACACACGCACTCATACATAGAGTATAACTTGGACAAGATACATTTATTCTTTCACTCTACATTAAATATGTTTATTGAACAAACTAATTGCTGACATATGGTTATTAAGAAAGAAATTTTAAATAAATACAAGGTGTCCTGAATTAGGTTTAATAAATTAATTTTATTGCCAGATAAGACATTTTTATATACTTCTTGGGAATAAGTCTTTTTAAATGCTTATAAATCAATGATTTATACATAAGTGGATTTCTGCATTGACTCATGTAGGAAAGAATTTTTGAAGAGGATTAAGAGCCTTTTAAAAGAATCTTTATTCCAACGTTTTTTTTATACAAACTCACTTGAATTTAATTGGACATTAGTGTTTAGAAGGGATATGCTAACATCTGGGTGGGATGCAGAGTATAGCTAAAACATGCCAAATTCTGCCCTCAAAAGATGAAAGCTCTTTGTCCAGTAGTATAATATATCCTACACAAATAACTATTATAAAAAAAAAGGTGAGATCATCTGTTTGAGGTGCTTTGGGCTAGAGAGGTTAATTCCTTGTCCATAGTTGAATAGCTAGTTAGTATTAGAACCAGGACTAGAAACCAGATTTTCTAAATTCAGTGCTTTTTCCTTTTGTGTTTAAAATATGGATATCACATACTTCCTCAGGGAACCAGTTTCTAAGAAAACCACCATCATCCACTAAGTGACCATACCAAACTTCAAATAGCTAGTTTGCCTTTCAGCATTGCTACAATATGCCTAACAAAATACTGTGTTTCTAAAAATGAGCATAATGAACTGAGAATTAACTTACTTTAAAAAATGCAACAAGGGTAATAAATCTGTGTCTATGTATACACACATGTACTACTACTCTTCCTTGATAGACAAAGCTATGTGTATGTGTCCTTGTGCCTATCAAGCTTTGTCTATCAGAGGTTAGAGGTATGATTTTTTTTTCACTTAGCAAAATCTTTTATGTAAACTCCATTCTAAAATATATTGGAAAATGAAGGAAAAAAGAAAAAGATGGTAAAAACTCCTATTCATGCAAATATAAATTACCTGTTATACTGCGCTCCTCAGTGGAGCATCTGAAAGGGTATTTTCCCTGTTCTCTTCATTTTTTAAAATATGCCTGAGATAAGGATTAGTTTCAATACAAAAACATCCATTTAATAACTATGCACTAACTTTAAAAAAAAAAAAGCACAACTGTAGTTAATGATGAAAGACAGTGTGACCAACAAATTCACTGGGGATTGCACTGGTGACTGGACCAGTAAATGGAAAGTGCAGGTTAATGCTGACAGATGTAAAAGCATTAAGTCAAAGGGCAGTGAACCAAAATAGAAAGTACATATTAAATGGAGCAGCCATGCAGCGTCCTGTCCAGAAAAACAGATTTAAAGGTTATTAGAAACCTTTGAAGCCATTATCAACATAGAGCAATTCTAGGAGATAAAAGTAAGGTGGAGATAGAGTGGGATGCATACACAGTGGCATAAAATATAGGCACAGATGTGGAAAGGGGAAAAGGATACATTGAATTTTAAAGTAAGTGATTTGACTGTTTTTACTCTAGATATAAAGTAGGGAAATTTTAGACACCAGATAACGTGAGGGTTTCAGTGTGTTTCCATATATTCACTTTTTAAATACAATGAGCCATTATAGACAGCAGATCAACACAACCATTTAGATTTGCTTTATGACTATTTGTATTTAAGTTAATTTCAGCACATAACAAACAATTTTTCAATCACCCACTCCTTCCAAACTCCACTTGGTTCAATTCAAGCATTTATTAAACATAGGGCAGGCAGTATGTGCTGGTGATACAAAGACATATACATATATACATATGTACATACACACATATACAAAATATTTATAAAGAAACAGAGCTAAGGGTAGTTACTAAGAATCGAGGGGATCCCAAAAGACCTCCAGGTAAAAGTTCCACTTGAGCTAACGTTTATATGAATAAATTCTGATAGACATAATTCTCATTTTTTTTCTTCCAGTCTCTGCCCACCTCCCTTCTTCCATCTTCTTAGAAGAATAAGGGTGATGGCCATAGTCCATTTGTGAAAAATTAAGGATTGTCTTTGTACACTTTTAGTCCTAACATTCAGCTACTAGAAATTACTCTTTTTTTAAAAGTGGAAATAATTGAAGTATACATTTTTTTTAATACATGTTATGGGCATTCTTAGATTTAAAAGAATAAGTTGAAATCCAGAGTAACCAAGTGACTTGTCCTGCCTCACACAGAAACCATTAGCCAAACTTAAATTCAGCTAATGAGCTTCCAATTCTCTAGGATATACCTGATTTACTAAATTATGCTTTCTTTGAGAGAAGGGTAAACTGGCTAAGGTTTACTTTTAATGAAGATTAAAAGACTTCATCAAGATAAAATTTCTTATTATAGCCTTCTTTATTTTCATGGGTAATATAAAAATTTGAAAATGATGATGGATAATTTAAAATTTAGATGGTGGGGGGCGGAGCCAAGATGGCGGCTGGGAAGCAGTGACTGGCGTGAGCTCCCCACCAAATCCCTCCAAAAACCTATAAAACAATGGCTCTGAACCAATTCTAGAGCTGCAGAACCCACAAAGTGGCAGAGGGAAGCAGGGCCC
>CM053622.1:302557200-302590215 GCA_028646595.1 Phalanger gymnotis
GGCAAAGAAGAAACTAAAGTATCACTTTTTGCAGATGATATAATGATTTACTTAGAGAATCAAGTAAAAAACTACTTGAAATAATAAACAACTTTAGCAAAGTTGCAGGATATAAAATAAATCCACATAAATCCTCAGCATTCCTATACATTACTAACAAAGCCCAACAGCAAGAGATAGAAAGAGAAATTCCATTTAAAGTTACTGTTGACACTATAAAATATTTGGGAGTCTATCTGCCAAGACAAACCCAGGGCCTATATGAACATAATTATGAAACACTTTTCACGCGAATAAAGTCAGATCTAAATAAATGGAAAAACATCAGTTGCTCATAGTTAGGCTGAGCTAATATAATAAAAATGACAATCTTACCTAAGTTAATTTACTTATTCAGCACCATACCAATTGAACTACCAAAAAATTATTTTACAGAGCTGGATAAAATAATAACAAAATTCATCTGGAAGAACAAGAGGTCTAGAATATCTAGGGAATTAATGAAAAAAAATGCTAGGGAAGGTGGCCTAGCCATACCAAATACTAAACTGCAGTATAAAGCCACAGTCATCAAAACTACTTGGTACTGGCTCAGAAACAGAGGGGTGGATCAGTGGAATAGGTTAGGTACACAAGACGCAGTAGTCAACAACTATAGCAGTCTCCTTTTTGATAAACCCAAAGAATCCAGCTTCTGGGCTAAGAATTCACCATTTCACAAAAATTGCTGGGTAAATTGGAAAATGATAGGGCAGAAACTGGGCATAGATCAGTATCTTATACCGTATACCAAAATAAAGTCAAAAATACGTTCACAATTTAAGAGTAAATGCTGATACTATAAGCAGTTTGAGAGCAAGGAATCGTTTACCTATCAGATCTTGGGAAAAGAAAGAATTCATGACCCAACAAGAGATAGAGAGCATTACAAAATGCAAAATGTATAATTTTGATTATGTTAAATTGAAAAGTTTTTGTATAAACAAAGCCAATGCAACAAAGATTAGGAGGGAAGCAGAAAATTGGGAGAAAATCTTTACAAATAGTGTCTCTGATAAAGGCCTTATCTCTAAAATATACAGGGAACTAAGCCAAATTTATAGGAATATAAGTTATTCCCCAATTGAGAAATGGTCAAAGGATATGAACAGGCAGTTTTCAGAGGAAGAAATTAAAGATATCTATAGGCATATGAAAAAATGCTCTAAATTACTACTGACTGGAGAAATGCAAATCAAAACAACTCTTAGGTACCACATCTGTCCTGTTAGATTGGCTAACATGACAAAACAGGAAAATGATAAATGCTAGAGAGCATGTGGAAAAATTGGAACACTGTTACTTTGCCGGTGGAGCTGTGAACTGATCCAGCCGTTCTGGAGAGCAATTTGGAACTATGCCCAAAGGGCTATGAAAATGTGCATGTGCTTTGACCCAGCATTACCACTTCTGGGGCTGTATCCTAAAGAGATCACACAAATGGGAAAGGGACCTGTATGTACAAAAATATTTATAGCAGCTCTTTTTGTAGTAGCAAAGAGTTGGAAATCAAGGGAATGCCCATCAATTGGAGAATGGCTGAACAAGTTGTGGTATATGAATGTAATGGAATACTATTGTGCTATGAGAGATGGGGAGGGTACGGACTTCATGGCGACCTGGAAAGACTTATATGATACGGTGCTGAGTGAGCGGAGCAGAGCAGAGCCGGGAGAACATTGTGCATAACCACAGATGTGTTGATTCTGTGATAACTTGCCTCAGTGGACTTGGCTCTTTTCAGAAATGAGGCATTTAAAGACGGCTCCAGGGGACTCATGATGGAGAGCGCTATCTACATCCGGGGAGGGAACTATGGAATCTGAATGCAGATTGAGACAAACTATTTGCTCTCCTTTTTTTTTTCTTTTGTTTTTTTTTCTCCTTTTTTGTTTTTGTTTCTTCTTTCTCATGATTCATTCCATTGGTCATGAGTCTTCTTTGCAACTTGACTATTGTGTAAGTGGGTTTAATGTTAGGTTATGTGTAGAGGATATATAGGATTCCATGTCATCTTGGGGAGAGAGGAAGAAGGTCTGGAACTCAAGATCATGTGGAACTGAGTGTTGTAAACTAAAAATAAAAGGTCTCAATTAAAAAAAAAAAGAAAATTTAGTACACAAGATCTAAGAGAAATATAAGGTAAACAACAAAGACTAATTACAAGGGACTCAATAAGGACAGAAAATTTAACCCTGTCCAAGATTGTAGTTAGTAATTGGGTAGTTCAAAAAAAAAATTGGGGTAGACCTGAGCATGGTGTGATTATGAAAAGTAATACTGTTTAGGAAAAGGCAAAACGAGTAATTATCTTATACAAATGAGGTGTGAGAGGGAGAACTGACACAGAGGGATTAGATGGGGGAGGAGGGCTGGTAGATCTGGAACCCTACTTTCGTCAGCAGTTGGTTAAAGGGAGAATGATACATACATATTTAGAAGGGTATAAAAGTCTTCTAAATTCAGAAAGAAAAGGCTAAGGGGATAGGGAGGCAGAGAAGATAAGGGAGGGATTTTGAGAGGGAACCCTACTTGCCATCACTTAGAGGGGAATGAAAGCCTTTGAAATTTATAAAGAACTAAGAGGGTGAGGAATAGGAGGGGAGAGGTTTAGAAGGGTGTCTAGATTAATGGGAATAGGATAAAGAGGGAACAACATATGTATTTGGAAGGCTATAAAAGTCTTCTAAATTCAGATAGAATTTCTGAGGGCAAGGGGAAGTGGGGAGAGGATAAGAAGAATCTTTGAAGGGGGGGTAGGTTAATAGGAGGGCAAGATAGCAGGTAGAAGTAAAGTAGAGGGGTCAGAAGGGATAGGAAATAAGGGATACACACAAACATAATAAAGATCAGGACTAGAATTTATTGGGGAAAAAAAGCAGGGGTCGTAATCATGATCTCAGACAAAGTTAAAGCTAATAGATTTAGTCAAAAGAGAAAAATGGGACAACTACACTCTATTTTACCCATATTAATCCCTATTGTTTTAGACTATTTAAAATAACTAGACAGTATAAAGTTGGAATATTGCTGTGGTGTAGAAAATGATGAGTTGGTAGACTTAGAAAAATTGGGAAAGACTTGGACTTATGAAGGAAGATGTTTATCCACCCTCAAAGAAACAGGGAAAACAAGTATAGTAAAGTCTTACACAGCTACATATGAATATTTATGTGTGTGTATGTATGTGTATGTATGTATATTTGCTTGTGGTTGTATATGTATATAAATATATGTGTGTGTATGTGTATGTGTCTGTATATGTATATATATTTCCACCCTTAATTGTAGCCTTCTTGGGTCTGGGGGGAGGAGGAGAGAGAAGAGAGGAAAAAAGAAGAAAGTAAAAAGTGCATAGCAGAGAACAAAAGAAAACTCACAAGGGAGCAAAAGAAAGCTGAACAGTTCTGAACACAATTTGTAGTATTATATAGGCTTTCTTGAAATGAAAATTTATTGCTGTATATTTTGAATCATCTGTTATGTTCTACTGTGCATGTGTCAATGTTCTTTTTTTCTTATTGTGTATTTAAGTTTAAAAGGAAAAAAAGACACAGGTAGAGGTATTAGTCTTTGAGAAGAGTGGGCGTGTGTGTGTGTGTTTGTACACATCAGAGTTCATATAGGATAACCTCAATCTTATCAGGCAGTGTATGTGTGTGCGTGCGTGTGTGTGTGTGTGTGTGTGTGTGTGTGTGCGCGTGCGTGTGTGTGTGTGTGTCTATGTAGCCATCAGGGGTGGGGAACCTGTGGCCTTGAGGCCACATATGGCCCTCTAGGACCTCAAGTCCCATTCAAACTTCACAGAACAAATCCCTGTAATAAAAAGATTTGCTCTGTAAAACTTGGACTTAGTCAAAAGGCTGCACCCAAGGTCATAAAAAGCCACATGTGGCCTTGAGGCCACAGATCCCCCACCCCTGGCCCCTAGGTCATTTGCAGTAAATTCGAGATATGAAACTTATTTTCAGAAATGTATTTTATATATAACTGGTAATGCAAATGATGCATGAAATACGCTATTTTAAAGACTTCATTTCATGCCCCACTGTTAAAATTAAAATTCTTCAAAATAAGGGAAAATTAAGCTCATGATTGAAAGAAGTAGAAAAACTGACATTCTGGTATACCATATCTTCTTTGTATTTGTATAGTATCTGTGGTCATGCAACTTGTCATCTTTAACATTATGAAATAGCATATAGTGTAGGAAAAGATAGTCTTATTTATCCTAAACTTTTTGTGATCCAAACCTTTGGAATGTTCATGACCAGCTCAAATCAAGGTTGTTGTTTTTTTTTTAAGCAATAATAGTAGAATATGAGGAAAGTATCAAGTGGTTTAAAGTAGTAATGTACATTTGTCTAAGGTAATTATTATTTTAAATTTTATTTTATTTTTAATTTAGGAAATAAAACAAGCATTTCCATCACAGTAGAATTTTTTTTAAAAAAGGTGATTGCACATGATACTGTAAATCTGTTATGTACAATTTGCTATTCCTTTTAAATATATAATAAAATTATCATGAAATTTTTTTCTGTTTTTTCTTCACTCTCCCCACCTTAGAGATGGCTACCATTAGACACAAATATGGATATATGTGTAAAATAATTCTATATATGTTTCTTTTTATCAGTTCTTTCTCTGAATACAAATAGCATCTTCCTTCATAGGTTCTCTGTGATTAATTTGAGTATTTATTATAGTCAAAATGATAATCACTCAGTGTTGTTCTTAAAATAATATTGCTCTTACTCTATACAATATTCTCTTGGCTCTACTAATTTTGCTCTTCATTATTTTATGTAAGTCTATCCATGTTTTTCTAAAATCAACGAGCTTACCGTTTCTTATAATGCAGTAGTATTGCCCCACAATCATTTACCACAACTTATTCAGCCATTTCCCAGAGCATCCGCACAATTTCCAGTTCTTTGCCACCACAAAGAGGATCACTATAAATAGTTTAGAATATATAGGTTCTTTTCTTTTTCACCTAGTAATCTTTGGAAATAGACTAAATAATGGTATTGCTAGGTCACAGGATATAAGCATTTTAATAACTCTTTGGGCATAATTCCAGATTGCTCTACAAATGGTCAGGTCAGTTCACAGTTCTACCAACAGTGAATTAGTGTCCAGGTTTTTCCATATCTTCCCTCCACCTCCTACACTTTCCTCTTCAATCATTTCAGCCAATCTGATAGGAAAATATTTCAAAGTTGTTTTAATTTGTACTTAGGATCAATAAAAATTTAGAACCTTTTTTATATGACTATAAATTATTTTGATTTCATCAGAAAACTGCCTTTTCATATCCTTTGACCATTTATCAGTTGGGGAATGACTCATTCTTATAGTTTTGACAAAGTTCTTTATATATTTGAGGTATGAGACCTTTAACTGAGAAATTGTCTTTAAAATTTACCCCCAGTTTTCAGCTTTTCTTCTGAACTTGGCTACATTTGTTTTATTTATATAAAACTTCTTAATTTGATTTAATCAAAATTATCCATTTTCTACCTCACATTGTTCTCTATCTCTTGTTCATTAATAAGTTGTTCACCTATCCATAAGTTGATATGTAATATATTCCATGTTTTTTCACATGTTCTTGTAATCTCTCTATTTATTCTAGATCATCTATCTATTTTGACCTTATCTCGGTAAATGGTATAAGGTATCATTGATCTTTGTTCAATTTCTGCCAGACTGCTTTCCAGATTTCCAAATTTTTTTTTTCATACCAAATAATGAATTCTTATCCCTAGAACTTAAGTCTTTACTTTTGTCAAATACAAGATTACAATATTTATTTGCTGCAATAAATTGTATGTCTACTCTGCTCCACTGATCTACCTTTATTTTTATCTAAGATACAGTCAGTCAATTCTCAACATTCTTGCTTGTGCAACTTCAAGTATTTGTGTGATTTTATTAGTAACCTCATTTTCACTTTCACATTGGCAACTGTGCACATTCATGGCTGTGTGCAATACAACACATTTGAACAATATCCCAAGATTGTGCCACTCAAAGTTTCCAAGCTTGAAGGGGAGCTTGGCATAATTGACCAGCTGGCTAAAGACATTGAGGCTACCAATCCCATCATTGATCACAACCTCAGAGTTAAACATCAGCTTGCCACTGCTGTGCTCCTATACCCCTGAGACCCTTAAGAATGTCAAATTGCACATGAAACAGATGTCACTGATGTATTATTTCAAGCTGGCGTGTCCTTCACCATCTCTGACGTCTGGAAGGACAGAGTGTTGGAGGTGGTGCCAAGACCTTGCTAGTCTTGGCATCCTCCAACAGCAACTAAAATCTGAGCAGCCTCTGCCTTGGTTTGTAAAGGGCTGCCAGGGTAGAGAGGTTGACAGCAGTATATGGTATGCAGTGTAATACTCTCACACTGCCGTCTAACACAGTGGTAGTTAAGATTTGGGTTAAAAATTTTTTTATTAATTTTATTTGCTACATGCTATTTATGGTACTATAGATTTCGTGTATTATGAAAAATGTTGTCTGAAATTAATGTTTTTTAATTGAGATGTTAGCACTAATAAAAGTCACAGAATACTAGGGGATTACTAGCAACAAAAAATGTTTTGCATGTTACCAATTTTATTTTGTGTACTACATTTTATGGATAATTTCTTGGTTATAGTGTTAGGAAAAATGCATATTATCAGAATTAATGTTATGTTTTCAAGATTGTGTGGAGAAAAATGTATTTTCAGCAGTCTCTAGCAAAAGAGTATAGTTTTAGTTGCCATCGGAACTTAACCCACCCTATTTCTCATAGGTTCAATGTATCAACATTTGTGTTTTTGACTTTGAACCATTTTCTAGGAACTTTACTCCTGCAAAAGTTGAGGATTGACTAGCATACAAAACTGTCAGATTATTAACAAAAGTTGCATTTGAACCCATCATTGTGCTTATTTATTAAGTGTATATTTGCATTTTGGGAGGGAGATATATCAGACAATCTCCTTAATACATCTTTATCTGATCTGGATTATATATTCTCAGATATTACCAGTGTATTAGTAGTATTCGTAGTATTTGTTTCCCATAGCATCTTGTATACTATCAAAATCCAAAATAAATGTTAATTAGTGATGATGATACCAAATGAACCAAAGATAATATTTATGCAGTGATAATATATTCTTATTTAGTATTCTGGGTCCCTTTTGTTCTGGAATATTATATTTTTTCCCCAGTACATAACTAAGAGTATATCAGTACTAAAGTTCTTAAGTAAAAAACCATTTCTTTGTTAGGTTTTCTAGTGACTATATTGGTGTTTTAGTAGCCCCATGAATGTCTTAGAAAATAGGAAAGATATAATACTTGGTAGTAATGCAACCATTTTTCTCCAGGAATAAGAAAATCACATTTGGGGTTTTGTTTAATCCAAAATTTAGGTCACTAAATTAAAACTAATAGTTAACTTTGAAATTATGTTGTTTGTGTAACCTATTATACCTTACTGTAGCTGTCTTAGACAACATCATACTACAAAAGCACTCTTATATGTTGTTGAAGTGTGTGTGTGCATAAAGAAAAAAGATCCACACTCATTTTTTCATTTATTCTTACACCCAGACTAATTAATGATTATTCATTTTCTGTTTTTTTCTGGTCTTTTCCCCCCTTTTCTCCTTCCTCTGTCTTTTTTCTTGGGGGTATAGTTTTGCAATTTACTAGAACTCTCTCCAGCAATAAGAATGGAGATTATACAAAGATTATGCTGCACTCTTAATATCCATTTTTTTGGAGAGAGTCAGAGTTAGAATTGAGCAAAGTAGGCAGCCTTAGGGAATAACATGTAGGGGTCACAGCAAGGGACACTGCTTAATATGATTGTTATCAGTGCCCACAGTCGCTAGAAATGTCAGAAATTCCTAATCTCTGTGGCATATAGTCATTCGTTTTGTTATTAGTCACATGTGTTAGTGTAACAATTCAAGTATTCTGTTAGGCGATAACATGGAGCCAAGGAGTGTGGTGGATTAGACTGGACCTGTGTTTTCTTCAGTATAGGGAGATCTCTGGTATGAAGCACTGTCTACAAATGTAGATCAACAACTGTTCTGTAAATTATAATCATAGAGTTTCCTAAGGCACTGAAAGGTTAGGTACCTTGCCCACTCAGAGGCATATAAACTCTTATCAGAGACAGAATTTTTAACCTATACCTTCCTGAGTAAAAGGGTGGGCCTCTGTGCCCCATACTAAGCTACCTCACATACATAAATACACATAGATACGTAAATACATATATGTGTGTGCATTTGTGTGTGTGCATGTATGTATGTGTGTGTGGCTATATATTCATTTTTAAAAATCTATTAATACAAATAGTTGAGAATTAGCTGTGTTGGTGAATAGTTCAGTTGAGATTCAGTTGAATGTTTAAAAAGGTTCGTAGAACTAAAATACATTTTAAAAAAAAGTAGACCCCCTCTCTCATTTTTTTTCAATAACTACAATAACTGTAATTTCTTTCCAGTTTAGTTGAAACTATGAATTAAAGAGTTAGAATTTCAAATAAGTGGTCAAATTCAAAACAAGATGCAAAGAGAATCAGAGCTCTAGATTTAACAGGAACACTTGGAAGATTTGATTTTAGACAGATTTTCATTTGGAATTAGAAAAAAAAAGTTTGCATCTTTCTTTCATTATAAATATGACCTTTAAATTTGACACCAGAAACCAATGATTCATTGATATACAAATAATTCTTAAAGAGCACACTCTTCTCGATACCTGATGTTAGGTCCAGGAATGTCCATTGATTACAGTATATTCTTCTAGTGTTAAATGCCGCGCTATCTAGGGCGTGTTTTTAGTGAAGATTCCTTCAAGCAGGAAGTGCAGAACTCATCAAAAGAACGTTCTTTCCTTTCAAGTTAAAAGAGCCATTATGTATAAAATTGGCATCCTAAGTAGGATTTGAATGTCTCAAAGTGGAGCTGTCATCAATTGAGTAGCAGTTGTGTTTATCATTAATTATATCCCTTCTAGTATCATTCAAATTAAATGACAAATATTCAGAACCATTGTTATTACAGTGTTTCAAGTTTTTGTTCATTACATCCTCTTGAGAAAAATCCTTTGCATATTTGTTTTTTCTTGTAGCAGTTGAAGCATCTGTTGAATTTCTTACATCATCTTTGAATTTTTATGGATGAGAAACTGAAGCTCGACAGAGTAGGTAGAGTAGGTGATTTACCTACCCAGGAAATGAGTTTGAATTACCAGCCACTTCTGTCAGAATGACTTAAATGCTTAAAAGATCTGTGATTTTGGCATCATAAACACTCCCTATACTAAGAGATCACAATCACTTTGTTATTTTTTTCTAGTCTTATTAGGAGTTATCAAGAGACTCATCAAGTCATTGCAAGCCAAGTAATAGCTAGAATGGCCACTGGCATCATATGAAACACCTTTCCTGCTTGGCAAGACCTGTAAGCTTGTATTGTTGCTGGTATGGTGTTTGAGATGAGACATATCATAACTGGAGTTTAACTTCTATATCACATTCCCCTTCCCATCCCATCTTAGACTCAAACTAACATAGCTATAAGACAGGTAAAGAATAAAACACTCAACATGTGGGAGAAATTTCCCGCTCAGGCCAAAATGGTGTAAACAAAACATTCTTAGAAGTCTCTAGCATTTTCTTGCTCTTTTTTCTTTTCCAGGTACTTATTTCTGCCCATCAAATGGTATCCTATTATTATGTTATTTTTAATATTAATTTAGTTGTATTTCATTCAATATAAAACCAAGAGCAAATGATAGTAGTAAGCTTAGAATTTACATTTCAGCATTTACTTTACATCCTTAGTTCTCCAAGGACAGATTCTGTGGGTCTTTGTGTCTTTGTTTAGTTAGCACTTTCCCCCAAAGAAATCCTAGCAAAATATTTCTTAATGATAGAAATAGTATAAAGGAGCATGATGAAGTATAAGGAGTCGTTAATTACTTGCACCATAACTTGGATTGCGCAGCTCCAGGCAGGGAATAGGCTTGGGAAGGCCAAGGTGGGGAGGGAGGGCTGGGGGAAGGGGACTCTTGCTACATGGAATGCTGTTTTCTGTTGGGTTCCCATCAGGCCCTGACCCAGGGTTATCTCCAGCCCTGGGGTGCATCTTTGACCTTACCATCACCCACAAGTAATACCAAAAATTCCTTTAACTGATCATAATCTTTTATCGTTCTATTTTCCTTATCCTTTATGACCCAATCCTGTTCTTCATATTTATGTTGACTTCCATTCTCTTCTCCCTATCCCAACTCCTTGGCTAATTAACTCAGATCTACACTGTTCTCCATTCCCCATCCCCTTGCTCCTTCTTCTGCTGATTAAGCCTTGACAAAACCTCTCTGTCTTCCTCTTTTGCCCCTATTATTGTGCTATGAAACAGAGGAAATCATGAAAGTATGCTGACCTTCTACAAATTTGTGTTATCTTATCTCATCAAACATTGTGTTTCTCCCTGATTGATTAACTATTCCTTTTGCCTCTTGATCCCATGCCATTCTGACTTCTCAGGGAGATTTAATGTCCTTTTCTCAGTGTTCATCCTTCTTGACTTCTCTGCAGTCTGTGACATATAGATCACTCCCTTCTTCTCGGTACTCTTTTCTCTCTAGGTTTCTATGATGTTGTTTTATATTGGTTCTTATTCTGCCAGACTACTTCTCGGTTTCCTTTGCTCGATCTTCAAATAGGTTACACCTGCTAACATAGCCCACAGGGCTCTGTCCTGGGCCCTTTTCTCTTCTTCCTTCATAGTATTTCAATTAGTGATCTCATCAACTTCCATGGATTCAATTATCTCTATGCTAATGATTCTCAGATTACTTATCTATCTCTGTCTTCTCAACTGACCTTCAGTCTTTCCTGTCTGTTGTATGTCTCAAAGTAGATATCCTTGTAGACATCTTAAACTCAAGAGGTCCAAAAGTGAACTCATTGGTTTTTTCCTCAAACTCTCCCCTCTTAACTTCCATATTACTGGTGAGGGTATTCACCAAAGGCTCTGTCACATCCAACTTTTTGTCAAGGCCTGTTGATTTTATCTTTCTTTTTTTTTTTTTTGCAGGGGGGAAGGCAGGGCAATTGGGGTTAAGTGACTTGCCCAAGGTCACACAGCTAGTAAATGTGTCAGGTGTCTGAGGCCGGATTTGAACTCAAGTCCTCCTGACTCCAGGGCCGGTGCTCTACTCATTGCGCCACCTAGCTGCCCCTGATTTTATCTTTCTAACCCCCTCACATAACCCTTCTCTCCTCTGACACTTCCACCACACTGTTGCAGGCCCTCATCACTTCATAACTTGCAGTCTAGGATGATAGCTATAGGGCATGGTTGAATCAAGTAAGGAATCTTAAGAATAGGGGAGACCTAGTAAAGTTTGTAGGTAGGCAGGAAGGAACCAGATAGGAAGAGATTGAAGATAGAATGGGAATGATAATGAGAGTTGATCAATAAACATTAAGTACTGCTATGTACCAGGCACTCTGCTAAGCACTAGGGATACATAAATAAAAGTAAAAGGCAGTCTCTGCTTTCATGGAGCTCCCAGTATAATAGAGGAGACAACATGCAAACACCTATACTCAAACAAGTTATATGCAGGATAAATTTTATAGAGGAAATAATCAACAGAAGGAAGGCACTAGAATGAAGAGGAATGAGGAAATGCTTCCTGTAGATTGTGAGATTTTAGCCAGGACTTGAAAAAAAATCAGGGAAGTCAGGAGATGGAGGTGAGCAAGGAGCGCATTTGAGGCATGGGAGACAGCCAATGACAATGCCCAGAGTTTGAAAGCCAGTTTACAGAGGATTTAGAGGGAGGCGAGGATGAAGGAAGTAAAGGCACTGATGTTAGATGGCTAAATTCCTTGAGAAAGCCATCTTTGAAAGCTTCTTCTTCCTTTCCTCTCACTGTCTTCTAAATCCTTCCAGCCTCATCAGTCAACTGAAATTGCCCTCTCCAGAGTTGCAAATGGTCATTTAATTGCCAAATCTAATGCAATCTAATCATCTAATCTAGTCATTCTAATTTTTTTTTTTTTGAGATTGGGTTTCCCTATATTGCTCAGGTTGGAAGTATAGCAGGTACTCATGGACTTGATATCATTAGAGTTGATCGAGGGAGCTTTTACTTGCGCCATTTTTCCAACCTGGGCCTGTTCACCTCTCTTTGGAACCTGGTTGGTCCTCTCCTCCCAGGGGCTTCATAATATTGGTGCCAGAAATAGTGCAGAAATCCAGTAAACTTAGCCTATTACAGCTCAGAACTTCTAAGCACAAACCATCTCCAGCCTCTGCCCTCCAGCTTCTGGGATTATATAAGGGCATGTACCATTATGTTCTACAGTTTTCTCTATTTATCTTCTTGACCTCTCTGCAACATTCTGCCTCTTCATCATCCCATATTACAATTTTTCTCTCTGTTTTTGTGACACTGCTTTCTATCCTTGTTCACCTGGCAACTCTTTAGTCCCCTTTGCTGGTTCTTCCCTCATGTTCTGATAATGTTCTGATAATCTTCCTCTATCCCATTTCACTTAATGAGATCAGAGCCCATAGATTCAGTATCTCTAGGTAGATGGTTCCCACATCTCTGTGTCCTGCCCTAGTTTCTCCTTAGCTAAAATCACAACCACTACCTCCTTCTAGGACATTTTAAACTGGATGTCCTGTTGCCATCTTAAACTAATCATGTCCAAAGCAAACTCATTATTTTTCTCCCCATATCCTTCCCCTTGTGAATCTTCCTATTATCGTTGAGATCACCTCCATCCTCCCAGTCATCCAGGGCCTTGATGTCATCCTCACCTCCTAACTCTTACTCCACATATTCATTCCATTGCTAAATTTCTTCAGTTGGTTCTGCTGTTATCCCCAGTTGATGGGTACTCACGTTGTTTCAAATTCTTTGCTATAACAAAAACCACTGCTGTAAATAGATTTGTGTATAGCTTCTGAAAGTTCTTGAGGACCAAGAGCTAGGCACTTATGTGATTTCCTACTCTTGAACAGTTTCATAATAAAAATATCAGACAGAAAAGGAAGGGAAATGTGAGCAGATGTAATCTACAAATTGAAATTCTTCTTACATGTTCTGGTTTTAAAAAACAAGTTTTACAAGCCCTAAATATGTATTACAAAGAATTGTTTTAATCTGCTTTATTTACTTTGAAATTAGAAGGGCTTAACAATCTTATGTTTATTAACGTTTTTATGTAAATATTTTCTCTTAAACATAAAACAAGTAATTATATACACAGTTATATAAAGAATATATAATACATTAAGCATTATCATACAGTAAATGGGTATAATCAAAGGAATAGCCTTATAATTCATTCAAAATTGTATCTTGTGAGTATCATTACTTCTCCAGGGAAATAGCTTGCTATATATTTTTAACAATACCTTTATTGGTTTTATTCTCTTAGAGAGATCTGTGTTTATTTTTCACCATATAAGAAGCCCTCAACTCTTTTCTAGGTGCAAGATAAGTTCCGTTTAGACTTGTCTGATGAAGAAGCAGTGCATTATATGCAGAGCCTAATCGATGAAAGTGTCCATGCTCTTTTTGCTGCAGTGGTTGAACAGATCCACAAGTTTGCTCAGGTAAGTTTTTCATTCAAGGCTATGGTTAGTTATCCCATCCTCACCACTTTCCATTCTGTAGGTTTGGACCAGGCTTCCCTCCAATAAACCATGTTGTTCCTGTAACATCAAATGCTTCTCACAGCCCCCCATCCTGCTCAACTACCTCTGGTCCATGCCCTCCACTATTGCTGACACAATCCACTGGCTCTTCACAAAGGAAGGTGTGTTGTGTGTACTAATGTCCTTAATTTTCAGTGGTGAATATAAATACTTTTTGTTATTAACCCAGAACATAAAGTTGCGACAACTATGGTTTTGCCATTTGCCTGATGGGTGTGTATGGTACTAGAGAAGTTAGGAAGCTAAGGAATTCACAGGCTCAACACTACTTAAACAAAATGTGGTGATTGCCATCTATTTATCCCAATTAAAAAGCCATTAGGAGACTAAACAGTTGTTTGTTTTGTTTTTTTTTTCCACAGAGTGTTTATATTGATAATCCTTAGATGTAAACTGCATTTTGTTTCAAATGTGGCCTTGATAGACATCGTTGGGAAAGGTGTAAGAGGAATCTAAGAAATAAGTCTCCTTCCTCCCTAAACAGCTCCTCCTACAGACCCATTCATTTGATTTTTTTAAAAAATTCTCCCCATCTATAACTTCTTCAACATAAAGAGCAAGTGTGAAATTCCTTGCTCTGTGGATATTGATAACTGCTCGTAACTAGTTGCCTGTGGCATTGAGAAATTAAGTGTCTTGCCTATGGTCACACGTTTGCTGTGTATCAGTGGTAGGCTTTTAACCAGGATCTTCCTGATTTCAAGGTTAGTCCTCAGTCAGCTATGCCATAGTGGTGCAGTTTTGTTCCATCCCTTCTTCTTTCTCTTATCCTGAGGCAGCTAGGTGGTGCCATAGTTCACAGAGCATTGGGTTGAAGTCAGAAAGACCTGAGTTCAAATTCAACCCTAGTCCCTAGCTGTGTGGCCTTGGCAATTCATTTAACCTGTTTGCCTGTTTCCTCATCTGTAAAATGTGGGTAATAACAGTAACTACTTATCAGGATTGTTGTGAAGATCAAATGAGAAAATATTGGTAAAGCACTTTGCATAGTGCCTGGTATATAGTAGGTACTATGTAAATGCTAGCTAGTGTTATTATTATTGTTATCATTCCTCTCCATCTTACACACACACACACACACACTCTCTCACAGTAAATATTTAGTTGAAGGAATGAAAACTTGCATCATGTCCGCTTCTTCGTGACCCCATGGACCATAGCACACCAATACTGTCCGTGGAGTTTTCTTGGCAAAGATATCAGAGCAGTTTGCCATTTCCTTCTCCAGGGAATTATATCAAATGGAGATTAAGTGACTTGCCTAGGGTCACACAGCTAACAGGTGTTTGAAATCAGGTCTTCCTGACTCTAGGCCCAGTGCTTTATCCACTGAGCCATCTAGCTGCCTCTGAAAACATATTACCACTGATAATATGTACTGCCTTGTTTTATGCTAGCCAAGCCATTAGTTCTATGGCATAGAAATATGCAGTGGTAATTACTGTTATATTAATGATACCTCAAAAAGTGTCATTTTTGAAGTAAGAGAATAATGAAAAATGAAGTGGAGATAGCTCAACCTTGACTAAATTGGGGGCGGGGGAGGAATTCTGGCCCAAACTCACTTCTCTACACCCAGCTTTGAACAGTAATTAAACCCAGAGCTATGTGATACCATGAGTTTGGATACGGTGTGGTCATTTATTGAGAGCTCCACTTCTCTCTCAAGGAACTTTATTATCATCTCCAGAAACACAGAGAGGTGAGGAAATGTATCTTTTAGAAGCTTTCAGCATCCTGCTTTTGCTTGTGGATGACTAGAATAGTTATCTTGAAAATTGGGACTGTAATTTTGTGTTGTTGTCCTCGCCCCTTATCAACTTTGAGGTCTAAAGGAAAGATTCTTTATTGTTCTTTGCAAGTTAGAATCCTAGAAAATCATTTTTTTTAAAAAAGCTGATTATCTAGGAGACCAAGTTTATAGAACTTTGTTTTCTTTAGAGTAGATTAGGAAGGGTGACAGGTAAGGTTGATGAAATAAGTACATTTCATGTCGTGAACTGAGAAGTAATCTTTTCATAGCATGCTATAAGGGAGTCTGTAGATGGTAAAGAATTAAGAAAGAAAAAGAGAATGGGTAACACAAATGAAGAAGTTAATACAGTAAGATGGAATGATAAAAACATTAACCCCCACCAGCATCAACAAGACCCTAGAACATACAAAAAGTAACTGATTTTCAGAAATTTATTCAGCAATGTTTAGTAAATTAACTTATTTGTGTGTGTGTGTGTGTGTGTGTGTGTGTGTGTGTGTGTGTGTGTGTGTGTGTGTGTGTATTTGCATGATGCAGCTATCCCTTTGTGAAATAAATAGGTTCTTATTAGCAAGATTGGGTATAAAGTGCATTTCTATTAAGGAAATCTTTCATGTTTGGCTTCAGTTGTAAAATCAGAGATTAATTTCCACTGAGAATAGAGTGATGAGTAGGAGGTATCCATAACTTAAATGAGCATTTCTTATCATTTTAAGTATTACAGTTCAAGTTTCTTCACACTGCTCATCAGATTTCTTAGTTTTTTCTCTGTACATGCTGCTGCCACTGTAGTAACTCCTTTTTGGAAGTACTGTCTTTAGTCTTTACCCTCTTTGATCCCCAGTATACCACTACCAGATGAACCACCTCCAGGTATCATTAGTGCCGCTACAGTTTCACCACTGCCACCATTAGTCAATAACCTTTATTTTGAGGTTCCCTTTACCCACATTTATCACCCAATCAAGATCTCTGGAGCTACTACCTACCATACTTTCTCAAGAAGTTCAGTATTTAGCTCATACCTAACTCTTCGCTTCTACCAAAATTCCTGATCTTGTACTAGGGGATGTCTGCATTCGTGTTAATGTTCCCCTGAGCACCCTTACTTCCCAGTTGCTCAGTTTACTCAGCTCTTATGACTTATTCTTTGGTTCTACCTCAGCTACACACAGGAATGGTCATATCCATGATGTTGCTGTTTTTCATAGTTTTTCCATATCCAGGATCAGATAACTCTGAATTTCTTTTATCTGAGTATAAGTTCCTTTCCATCCCGTTGTCCCTATACCTTATTTATTCTAAACCTCTTTTTCATGCTCACCATGACCTCTAGTCCTTCCACTCCTCAGTGCTTTCTCAGGTTATCACCCGTGGTCTCCCTTCATTTACTTCTTGTCCAATGTAGACACTTCAGTTAAATAGTTTAGCACTGTGCTATTCTCTGCCTTCGAGTCTCTTGCTCTCATCCTTTTCATGCGCATTCCTTGCCAAATCCCAGTTCTTGATTTATACCCACCATACACCTCCTCCATCCTTGCTTACGTGTTGCCAAATGGAACTGGGGAAGTCATATAACCTTACCAGCTGGTTCTCAAGTATCAGCTCAAGTATCAGAAGGTTCCACCTTCTACATGAAGACTTTCTTGATCCCAGGTTCTTTTGTATGTATGCACATCTCTCTCTTAATAGGTTTCTTGAAGTCAGGGACCGTTTATCTTTTGTCTTTATATCTAGCATAGTCTGTAGGACATAATAGATACTCAATAAATGTTTATTAATTAATTGATTTACTTAAACTAAAACTTGACAGTGATTTCCCATTATATGTTTCTAGCTTGTCATTAAAATTTGTTCTAGCTCTACTATACCTACCCATTCTTCTACAGAGTTTAATTCACTTCAACAAGTATTTACATATATGCAAGGTATTGTGATAGGGAATATAAATAAAATCCCCTGCTCTAGTCAGACTGGCATTCTTACTATTCTCCCACATTCATGGAATCCTCATCCCTGCTTCTGAGCTTTCGTTTATACATTATGGTATTATGAAGTAGAAAGAGCACCTACAACATCTGACATTTTTGACTACCCTGTAAGTGAACATAAGTTGCAAGAGAACCTGCATTGTATAAATGTAAGAACTTTACATTTATAGTTATTAAATTTAATCTTATGGAGTTTGTCCTAGTATTCTAGTTTCTCTTTCTTTTTTAGATCCTGATTCTGTCATCCAGCATATTAGCTAGCCACCACTTTCTGTCATCTGCACATATTATAAGCAATCCATCTGTGTCTTTATCCTAGTCAGTGATAAAAATGTTGAACACCTGTCCCTTGGGCATGCCACTAAAGACCTCCTTCTAAGTTGATATTGTATTATTAATGATTATTTTGGAGACCCTGCCGTTCAACTAGTTGAAAATTCATCTAACCCTCTTGTATGTCCTGTGTCTTTCCATCTTAGCCACAAGAATAACATGAGAAACTGTATCAGATGCTTTGCTAAAATCTAGATAAGTGTTATCTGTGTTATTTCCCTGATTCACCAGTCTGCCAACTCTGCCAGAAAAGGAAATAAAGTTAAGTCTGACATGACCCATCCTTTACTTCTTAGTGATTACCACTTTCATTCTGAGGTATTCACTACCTCTCTCTTTAATAATACTTTCCAGAATTTTGCCAGGAATTGGAAGTCAGATTTCTAATACATACTTTTATTCTCTTCCCTTTTTAAAAAATTGGGTGGCGAGTTGAAAAAGGCAAAGTCCTATAATACCAAACTCATTCTTCGAGATCTAACTGCTCAGCAATCAGTCCCAACTGCTAGTTGCTCAAGTACCTTGGATTGTAGGTCATCTGGGCTTAGTAATATGAACTTATCAAAGAAAGTTAGGTGTTCTTTCGTTGCCTTCTTTTTTTGGGTTTTAACTACCTTTCAGCCATTTTTGTTCTATCCTTTCTCATTCTAGTTATTCTCTTTGGTAGATTTTTTTTTTTCAATTCAGAAGTAAAATAAGACTAAAATAGTTCTCTGTCTTCTTTTATCACTGTCAAATTTACCCTGAGCAATAGTCCTATCCCTCCTTTTATTGCTTTCTTTTCTCCAATATACCTTTAAATTAACAAACAAAAAATTGTGTGTGTTTTTCTTAGCCTTAACCAAGTTCCTCTGCAATCTTTCTAGCCCAACTTTCCAGACTGATTTCATCTTATACCTCCTAACATATTCTGCATTCTAGCAAAACTGGCTTACTTACCTTTCTTCAAGCTCAATTTGTATTCTCCTGGACTTCCCTTACTTTTAAACACTGCCTCCTATGCTAGGAACCTATTTCTTTCATATCTGTTTTTGTTTTGTTTGTTCCCTTCTCCCTAAGACCCAGCTCAGGTGCCACTTCTTTCATGATTTTTTCTCTGGTTCTCCCTCCCCTTACCCCAACTAAAAATATTTATTCTGTGTCCTAATTTCTTGTGCTGCTCTGGTGATGTGACACTTACACAGTCTATTTTGTATTGTCATTATTTGTACACAACTTATTGCTTGCTAAAGTGTAAGTTCCTTTTGGTCTGGGACTGTCATGGTCCATCTCTTTATCCTTAGCTTCACATGCAATATCTTGTGGCATTTAGGTGCTTAACTAGTAAATGTTAATTTGAATTGAGGTATGCAACTCAGCTTTCTCAGTTGACCAACTTCACTATATTAGAGCTTAGTTCTTTGTTTTGCCATGGTAATCACAGCCTTAGAGATAAATGTATTCTTGAAAGAGATAGACATGGGAAAAAGAAATCTGCTATGTTACAACTTCTTTTATTTTTTTCATTTTGTCTGTAGGAGTGTGCACCTAAAAGTGGGAATAAACATGGCTATAATATGAAGATGTTAAATTAAGTGAAACTTTGCTTATATCCTGTGGCCCAGGGACGCTAAATAAGATCCTAGCTGCACGTTAATCTTTTCCACTATGGAATGTGACACTACTTGGTTCTTGACTAATCTATTGAGAGGAAGTTCATTTTTCTTTGATGACTGCCACACTATCAGTCCTACATTTAGTTAATATATTTGCTAAGTGGTGATACTAATAAATCACATACTCTTGAATTTTGATGTTGGCCATCTGTTTCTGTAGTCAAGGCTAATGTGCATACTTCCTCAGTTTCCTTTCACCTGCTTCAGTATAGCATACCTGCAGCTATAAAAGACAGAAGAGTTTTTAAGACCCGTAAAATAATTTTTTAAAACTTTTCTCATGATGTTATGATCATAACTGTACATATAGCAGTCAGGCAGTCAGCGGATGTTTATCAATGGATTATTTTAATTTGATTCAGGTTAATTTAAAGAGACAAACTGACAGTTCATCAAAACAAAAATTTTAAAAGCAGTGTAATCTACTGTAAACAAAATATATAGTTTTTTATTACCAGCTCCAGACATCTGCTCTTGTCTCTCAAAAAGCAGAGCAGCTAATAATTTCTTAATTTCCCTTACTGATCATTTCATCCTTCAAAAGTCAAAGGAACCAACAAGGCTAAATTCTATTATCAGGAACTGGTTGCTAGAGTGGAAGTGATGGGCACATTGGAGGGAAGTGACCAGTGTCTCCTAGAGTTTTATAATAAAAATGGAGAGAAAATCTCATCCTGCTCTGACATATAACCTAGATTTTTTTGAACATAGATTTCAAAGAGTTGAGAGGAAAGAAAGGTATGGTATCAATGAACAGAAGTGTCACAGGGTAAGTCAACTCAGTAAAGATAGAAGATGCTCAAGAATGAAAATCTTTAGACACAAATGGAAACAATTTCAATGACAAGGAAAAGTGGTATTTGTTTAAAAAGTCTAACCACTGTGCACAGATAACTCACCAAGCAAATTAACATATGCAAACATGGACACACAGAAATTTGAAACAACTTGACAAGTACTCATGAATTTTATTTTCTGATATCCTTCTCAATGCTCTAGCTTGTTAAGATTGTCTTAACTCTATCGTCTCATGTGTTGACTATCTTTCCCAGCTGTATGTCACCCACAAACTTGACGAGTTTGCCATTTATCACTTTATCCAGAACGTCAGTAAAAAAATAGTCAGCAGGACAGACCTTGGTAGACTTCTGGACATTTTTTGCTAGGGCGACATTGAATCATTAACCACTACTCTTGGAGTCCAACTTATCCAATCATTCAGTCCAATTCATCTAAATATATTATTGACTAGACAAAACTCAGGAGGGACATGAAACTGACTTTAAGTAGTTGAAGGGCTAGCTTGAGCAAAAGGTATTAGATTTATTCTTTGACTCCAGAAGACAGAAATAGGGTCAGTGGATGGAATTTGCAAAGAGGCAAATTTAGGCTTGATAGTAGGAAAAAGTTTCTAATAATTGGAACTGTCCAAAAACCGAATGGGTTGTCTTGAAAGGTACTAAGTTCTCCCTTCCTTGATGTCTTCAGGCAGAGAGCGAATTACCACTTGTTGGGTATTTCACAGTGGAGATTGTTCTCTTATATAGATTGGACTAGATGGCCCCTGAGAGAGGTCTCTTCCAGTTCTCAAATTCTGTGACTATTTTTAAGTTTTATTTCCAAAAGACAGACAACTTCCTAGAGGATTGATTTTGTTAGATTGAAATTCTGAAAGATAGCAATGCCCTCTGTAAAGTAGGAATAAGTACTACATTTTGTTGCTTAGCAGCAAATCTTTGTGTTGAAGATGTAGATTTCCACCGAAGCGTGTGCATATAGCCACTATTTGGTTAACATGTTTGTAGAATGCTCTTCTTTAGGTTTGTGCGCCTTGAAATTGTATAACCTAGAACTCTGTCCTAGGGCAATAGTTCCCAAAATCCATTTTCTAGCTAATCTTTAAGGATAGACTCTAGGTGAGTCAGTAGTACTGGAATTAGTTTGACAGTATCTTCCATTTTTTGACAAAGGGTTTATTCCTTGCATTTTGCCACTTTCCATAAATTCCTTTCCTCTTCTAACCACTATTAGAAGGATTAAGTTGGCAGGGCATAGGGAAGATTTTGAAGTGGGTAAAGGAACATGATAAAGTCCTGTAGATGATCTGAGGAGGTGTTAAAGATTCAGAATTGATTTCATCTTGCAGAACGATGAGTTTGTGAAGATCATGAAGTCTAGGAAAACAGCTGGATTGGAAATGATGAGGTGAATTCCTAGAGAAACCTCCTTATATGGTGGAGTATTACAAAAGATGCCTTTATTTTCTCACTTTACTATGACCCATCAGAAGGAGGGTATGGCCCCAGGGGCAGGGGGTGCTGAGGAGAAATGAATTTCAGAGTTGATTTCATCTTGCAGAGTGATGAGTTTCTGGAGAATATGAATTCCAGGAAAGCAACTGGGTGACAATGGTGTCCAGTATAATGTTGTCCTAGTCACATAGTTCTATGAGTATTATATTCAGTTCTGGACAAGGTACCACATTTTGGGAAAGACATAACAAGTTGGAGAGCATTTAAAGGAGGGAAACCAGGATGGGAAAGATCATGTTATATGAAAAAATGGACTGATGTTTTGCCTTGAAAAAAGATGGCTTATGGAAGACTTGATAGCTAGAGGAAGAATGATTAGTTTTATACTACTTGGGGGTAAAACTAGAAGTAGTGGGTGGAGGTCGCACAGAGGCAGGTGTAGGAAAAAATTTCATATGAATTAGACCAGGGATAGGGAACTTGTGGCCTTTGACCTTTCTCAAAGCAAACTGAGCTTTTTCAAAAGGTAATCTCTCCCCCTCTGTGGTGATCTTCAAGCAAAGGCTGCTGGGTATTGATAGAACACAATGCAAACTACTTCAGGGCAGGGACTGTTTGATTTTTATCTCTGTCACCATTACCAAGCATGCTTAATAAATGCCTGTTGATTGATCTTGTAGAGGAGTTTAAGTATGAGTTAGACTGAATGAATTCTGAAGTCCTTATATGTTGAAAGTAGAAATTTCAATCTATAATCTGCTTATTTATTTATAATTGTTGGATACTTACTAGTTTTTTTGCAGTAGCCATAAAATATATTTCTATAAACTATGTCTGAACGTTAGCTAACAGTCTCTCTTAGTAACCTATACTACAGTACTACTAATGATCAAATACTATCAAATACCCTTTTGTAAGAAAATAATTAGCAATAGCATGAATTATATAGCTCATCATGGTAACTTAATGGAAAAAGCACAGATTTTGGAGTTAGAGAAACTGGGTTTGAGTACCATTGCTATGTCTTACCAACTACGGGACCATAAGCGAGTCACTATTCCTGAGCTTCAGCTTTCTTATTTGTAGGGCAAGGGTAATAACATTTATATTACCAATTTCACATAATTTTCTAAGAAGAAAATGAGATTAACTGTAAAAATCACATGGTAATCCGCAAGACATTATAAAAATGCAAGTTGTTATTATCAATAATAATTTGGTTATTACTTTCAATAAGGTCATATTCCTTTCCTAGCAAAGTCAGCCTGTGAAGGATTTACAGGGTGTCCTCTGGCATGAAATACCAAATTTGTGAAAAATACAGGTACCTTTTCACATTAATCAAGAGACACTCTCTTAATTTTAACAGTCCTTCAGAACACAAATGCTATTCAAATCACAATTTAACATTTTGCTGTTAGTCCTTGCTACTTTCATTTGACTTTTAGATGTGACATATACTATTTAATATATATTTTATGTGTCAACGTATGCTATAAAACTGTTGTAGTATAATGTATTCCTAAAGTTTCAGATGTCTAAGTTAAATTGGATTCTTTGCTTTGTGAAAGTATCTTGTTAGCAGCTTTTTCCTAATTTTTTCAAATCATTTATTAATGATCTATTTTTCTGAAAGCCTCTCCATTTTTATAAATAGTATCCATATATAGTTGTATTCCTTTTGCAAATTTGACCTCTTTTTCTCTTTCACTTTCATTCTGTCTACTTCAGATCTGTCCAAAGTCAACATGGAGCCTCCCTCTGGTTTTAAACCTCAGTGACCAGTGGCAAATTTCCTTAATGCGATTAACATTTACTCCAATTGCCATGTAGAAAAGGCAAATATTTATATTCTTTTGGTTTAGTATCCTCCTAAATTCACCCCTCCTTGTATTGTTTTCTGTACCATCTATTTCTTTGTCTAAATATCCTATCACTTTAATTGGTAAGATTGTAGCCACTTCAGATTTGAAAATGGCATTCTGATGAGGAAAGGATTGAGTACTAGTTTGGACCGTAAATCCTGTGGGCCTCATATTGGTTTGAATCATGTAGAAATGAAAGGCAAAAGGTGTTTTGCAGTATTTTATCGAACAGAACACTGTGTCCAAATGTCATACGGGAACAGCTTGGCCCTAAGGTCAGGCTAGTACTAGGTCAATAATTCATTCCTCAGCCTCTCATATCGGTTATATTTTGTGCCAGTTGTCTATATAGCTAAGGGATTTTTTTTCAATAATATATTTTTAAAAAAGCATTTGGGTAACACCAAAGGATTATGTAAAATCAATTTGTATAATTTAGCAGCCAGTCTACTCATAAGCCATTTGAGTTGGGACTGGTATTAGGGTTTGTTTTTTTTCTTAGCATACATCTGTACTACAGTTTATCATACATTAATATTCTTGAGTACAAGCAGGAATGTTTTAAATGCACTCATGGTTTGTTATAAATGACATTTTAATGTTTCTCTTCCCTACCTTTCATCTGACCACCCAGTACAGATATCTATCAACTATACAAGCAGCCAAGAAAAGTTTGTGGATAGAGGGGTCACTGGGAGCAATTAATACGACATGAATATGCAGTATCATGTTTGTTTTGCCCATTGGAAAAAACCAATCTTGAATTTCATTTTGCCCATATGTATTCTCTCAGTGCTCTGCAATCAGTACTGCTGCAAAAACAGCAATTAAACCCACAGTGTTTTCTTTTCTTTTCTTTTTTTTAAACAGGCATTTGTTACATGACAAATGTGTTGAGGCTGCATGGTTAGTTGATTATTGGAACAGCAGTGGTCGGCAGAATGCCCTGCAATTTTTTGCTAAAATGCCCTTCGGTTTACTATCCATCCACATACATTTATTTTCCTTATCTTCTCCAAAGAAGATTTGCAAACACTTGAACATAATCATCAAGGAGGCTTGTACCTGCTTAGTTAACAGTTTTTATTATGCTCAGTTATTACAGTATCTATTGTATTTCAGTGTTCCGTGAATGTTTGTTTCTCATCAAAGCTGTTAGAGGGTAGAAAGTGAATTTAGTAGGAGTTCTCTCAGCTACAGAAAAGCACAGATTTCATTTTTCTAAGTATTTTCTTCAGACATTTGGAAGTTTTAATACATCGTCTAGATAGAGATCATCACAGAAATTGTCAAAGACATGTATATGATATTCCTTAGTGGATTTATAATTCATTTAAGTGTGAAGGTGAGGAGTCTCCTTTCATGTGTGTCTTATTCATGTATATTTTTGTTTGATTTATGTGGTGCCATACCTTGAAATCATAGGTTCATAAGATCATAAATGTAGAGCTGAAAGAAAGTTAGCGGTCATCTAATCCATTTCCTTTCCTTAGAGATAAGGAAGTGGAGTCCCTTCAGACAGGTAGAGACTTGACCAAGTTCATACAGCTAGTAAATAACAGAGCCAAGATATAAACCTGGGTCCTCTGAAAAACAAATCTCCCATACTCTATGTTGTACCATGCCACCTCCACTAAAACATATTTGGCTTTTAAGTTATTTTCTGGTCATAAATCTGCAGTAAATCTGCTGAATTTCCTGTTGTCTGTATCATTATTTTCTATTGATTAGCCAATTTTTACCTTTCTGTAAAACTTTACTATCAGTGATCCTTCTTAAAATTTATAAACTTAAAATCCTGACTTCTCTTTGTAATTCTGCTCATCATATTTGAACTCTCAACTTTTCTGTTATTTTGGTTCTTGCCCTCTGAATAAGTCATGGAGAATAAAGTGGTCCAAAATTAGAAAATTGAGGTGTTGGAACAGACCATTGTGTAGTTTTGGTTAGGGAAATACTGTCCAGAATTCTTAATTTAGCATTCAACTCTTTCTACAATCTGACCTCATTCGATAGTTAGATTGTGTGAACAGAGAGAAGAGGTCAGATAAAGAATTATAGAGGTAGAAGTACCAGTATTTGACAACTGATGTGGGATGTTCCTTCTCAGTCTCCTTTACTGGATGCTCCTCCAGATCTCTCCCTATAACTATGTGTGTCCCACATGGTTCTTTCTTGGGCCCTTTTCTCTTTTCCCTCCATCCTACTTCATTTGGTAATCTCCTCAGCTCCCATAGATTTAATTACCATATCTGTGTTGACTATTCTCAGATCTACCTATCCTGCCCTAATCTCTGTAATGACCTTTGATCACATATCACCACCTGCCTCTCAGGCATTTCAAATTGAATGCCCACTAAAGCCATTTAAAAACAGACCTCCTCATCTTTTCCCTGCCTCCTACCTCCTGTTTTTTTTTTTTGAGGGCAACACCATTCTGCCAGCCTCATAACCTACCTACGTGTCATTTTTTATTCTTTCTTCACTCTCCCACCCCTCCTATCCAAGCATTAATAAAAATAAAACAGTATATGACACAAAACTCACCTTCAGTGCCTATTAAACGTCTCAAAATTAACTGTCACTTTTGGAGATTGAAAAGAAAAGTTAAATGTAGATCTCTATCCTCAACTATAAAAATACTAAAATGCATGTATTAGTAGTGATAAATTAATGGTATCGTTTTCATATTTGATGGATAGGAAAATCTTGCAATATTATTTTTTCGTTATAAGGTATTTTCTTAATGGACTATAATTTAAAATTATTCTATAGTGATTTTACAACTTCTGATAAATATGAATACATTCTCTGATAAAGTTCTACAGTTAACATTTTTTATAATTCCAAATAAAACCCTGTAACTGGAAAAAGATTTGAAATTTTTTCTGCTAAAAAATTAAGACAGATTTAAACCAAATGAACATGAGCTAAAATGTGAGGCCTTTACCCATGGGTCCTAATTTTGTTCTCTGAAACTGAACACAGTGAATCTAATCCTTCTTCCGCATGACAGCCTTTCTAATATTTGAAGACATCTACTTCTCTACCCATTTCTTCTTTTCCAGGATAAGTTTCCTCAGTTCTTTCAAGTATTCTTCATAAGATTTGCCTTTCAGAACCTTCACCTCTTCTGCCTCTTCTGAAAGTTCTCTAGTAGGGTAGAATCTAAGAGTTAGAAGATATCTGAGGCTATCTAATTAATTCAGCCTAGACCTGATGGAGCCTTCTCTCTGCAGAAATCCCTAAAAGGTGTCAGTCATCTATATGTCTCTTAAGATTAGTACCCTAAATAATAGTAAAATCTAGCATTTACGTGCTTTAAGGTTTGCAAATTATATGTGTTGTATTATTTGGTCCTCGTAAGAGGGTAAGACAAAACATAATATGCCAAATGTAGTACATTGGGTTCCTCCCAGAGCCTGCATTCCATACTTCTTTTAGTGCAATGTAAGTTTTTACTTCTGGCAGTCATGCTATATCACACTATCTATCAATGGCTCATATTGAATTTGTAATGCCCTAAAACTGCCAAGTATTTATTTACTTTCTTTCTGCTGCTTTTTTCCCCAATCTGTGTTTATTGGAAAGGAAACATATGTAAAATGTGTATCAGAAAGTTAACCAAACATATCCATGAAATTAATTCCTATATCTATAGTCCCTAGCATATGCTGTATTTACAGGCTAAGACTCTTCAGTATCGAGGAAGCTAGGTGGCATAGTAGGTAGAGCACCAGCCCTGGAGTCAGGAGGACCTGAATTCAAATCCTGCCTCACTAACCGTATGACTCTGGGCAAGTCATTTAACCCCATTCCCTTAAAAAAAAAGACTCTCCAGAATTACCTCATAATGCCCTCTTCTAATATTCCAATGCCCCAACATCTTTAGGAATGTCAACTCGCATCTTTGAAGGGGCAGCTAGGTGGCTCCAGTTGGAGCACCCGTCCTAGAGTTAGAAAGACCCAAGTTCAAATCGAGCCTCAAACATTTAATAACTGTATGACCCTGGACAAGTCACTTAACCTCTGTTTACCTTAGTTTCCTCATCTGTAAAACGAAAATAATACCAATTACCTCCCGAGGTTGTTGTGAGGATCAAATGATATATAATTATAAAGCGCTTAGCATAGCACCTGGCACATAGTGAGCACTATATAAACATTAGCTATTATTATTATTATTGTTATTATTATTATTATTGAAGGGGGTTTGGATGGAATCACAGAGTTCCAATTTGGAGGGGACTATAATGTCTCTCTAGTAAAGTTCAACTCATGCTTGAATAAGTATCCCCTTTGCAATATAACCAACAAGTAATCACTCGCCTTTTGGTTGAAAACATCTAGTGAGAGAGCCTATTACATCTAGTACAACTCGTTCTACTTTTGTTGTTGTTCAGTCATTTTTCTATCCTGTGCGACTGTCCGTGACCCCATTTGTAGTTTTCTTGGCAAAGATAGTGGAGTGGTTTGCCATTTCCTTCTCCGGCTCATTTTGTAAAGAACCAAGGCAAACACTGTTAAGTGACTTGCCCAGGGTCACACAGCTAATAAGTTTCTGGAGCCAGATTTGAACTCAGGAGGATGAGTCTTCCTGTCTCCAGGCCCTGCACTCTATCCACTGAACCACCTAACTGCCCCATTCCACTTTTAATAGCTTTAAATATGGGAAAGTTTTTGTTCATCAGGCCTAAATTTGTCTGTTTTCAATTGGTTCTTGTTCTGTCTTCTGAGTCTAAACAGAACGAGTCTATTTACTCTTCTTCCCAACAGGATGCTTTAGTTATCCTATCCTACTTAAGTCTTCTCTTAAATCTAAACATTCCCCTGTTCCTTCAATCAATACTCACATAGCATGAACTCAAGGTGTTTTGCCATTCTTGATGCTCTGCAACTTTAACAGTGTTATTCCTGAAATGTGACATTTGAAACTGATGACAGAACTCTCAGTGTAGTCTAACAATACAGAAGAGCTATCATATCCTTATTCCTGGATGCCATGCTTCTCTTGATTCATCTCATGATGTCATAAATTTGACTAGATTTGTATTACACTAAAATCTCCGGACTTTTTTTTTTAATGAATTGTTATCTAGCCATAATTTTCTATACTATCTGGTAACTAATGAACTTATACTTTAAAGTGTTCTAGACTGTCAAGATCTTTTTATGTCTTGAGAGTTGTCTGGTGCAAGGGTTTTAACCCCAAGGATTAATGAGTTTAGAGGAGGGGGAAAATACATTTTCATTTCCAGTAACCTCTAATAGAAATTTATCATTTTCTTCAATTATTTTAAAAAAGCGCATTCTGAGGACTCCATGGGCTTCACCATACTGCCAAAGGAGTTGGTCCATAACACACACACACACACACACACACACACACACACACACACTCACTAAGAATCCTTGGTCTAGTTTGTTAGCTAATAGTCCCTATTGCGTGTCATTTTGTCTAGATCATTTCAATGCTTCTGTGTTGGTTTCTCTGCCGTCATCCTTTCCCGATGGTAGTCCATTCTTCAAACAGGTGCCGAGGTAATTTTTTGAAGTGCACTCTCTCAATCAGTAAACTCTAGTGGCTCACTATGACCTTTTAAAATAAAATATAAGCTCCTCTGTTTTGTCTTTTGAAGCCCTTCACAGTCTTTCCCCAAATTATGTTTTCTGTTTTATTACACGTTACTTCCCCTCTCAAAGAGCAAGTTGGTAGGGCAGTGGATAGAGTGCTGGGATTGAAGTCAGGAAGATGAGTCTTCTTGAGTTTAAATCCATCCTCAAATACTAGCTGTGTGACCCTGGGCAAATTACTTAGGCCTGTTTGTCTCAGTTTCCTCATCTGTAAAATGAGCTGGAGAAGGAAATGGCAAACCTCTCCAGTATCTCTGACAGGAAAACCTCAAATGAGGTCATGAAAGTTGGACATGACTGAAGAATGACTCATTTCTGTTCTTCACACATAATAGTCCATTTCCCAGTGTCTGCTTTTGTACTGGCCACCATCCTGGCCTAGAATATTCTCCTTTCAGCCTCTAAAATCTCTCCGCCTTCAAGATGCAGTTTCACTGGCACCTTTGACGTAAAGTCTTTCCTGATACCCACTTCCCCCACCCCAGCTGCTCTTACTCTTTTTCCATTTATTCAGTATATGCCTATGTTTGGATTTGTCTTCTCTGTTAGAATGGCATATACTTGAGAGTAGAGATTGCTCCATCCATTGTATTTGTAATCCCAGCATCTTGCAGTTTCTGGCACATAGGCTTGTAATGTTGATTAATTGATTTGATTGACATGCAAGCTGGATAAGCATCCATGCTGTTATCCAAGTCACTGATAAAGATCACAGGGCCAAGAACACACATCCCTGAGAGACTACACTGGAAATTTTCCTGTTTGACATGAAAATTTTAATGATTAGTTTTCAAGTCTATCCATTTTTCCCAGCAACTTGTTTCTGAGTGGAAAGGGAGGGCAGGCGGCTTCAACACTACTGGTCATGTGTCATACCAGCTTTGCAGTAGGACTGATTTGGAAAGGTAGAGGAAAGTAATGATTAGAGAGAGGTATCGCTCCAATTTTTCCAAGGAAATGAAAATTGAAGGAGGGTCCAGGACAGCTTGGTTCTTCTTATGATACAGACTAGTTGCCTCTTCCTCCTGAAAAGTTATTCATTAGTTTTTGATTGGTTTAAAAGGACACACAATTCCTAGGTCTTTTTCATATGAACTGCTATTTTATTTTAGTTTAAAAAAAAGGTTCTGAGGTATCAACTTGGTATATAAAAGACAAGATTTGAAAATTAAGGCTGGCCTCTTCCTTCATTGCCTTATTTGGTTGATAGACTCTTAAGAAGCTAGCAAATTCTTTAGCTTCAATGCTAACATTTTTCTACCTGCAGCAAAAAAACTGTTAATTATTTGTCATCACATAGCACAACTTAGGCATTTTAAAAGTGATTCATCCATGCCAGCTAATATGCCATAGCAAATGCAGAGTCTTCTCAGGTGTGTGTGTGTGTGTGTGTGTGTGTGTGTGTGTGTGTGTGTGTGTGTGTGTGCTACAAATTGTAATTGTTGCAGTAAAGACCTACAAAGATCTCATCTGCCTGAGTACTTGTTTTAGAACTCTAAACCTCACATCTCATAATTGTATGTGAACATTTAAACTAAGTGCTTTTCCTCTTGTGTTTATTTTTAATTTTTTCTAGTACTGGAGAAAATGAAACTGAGTTTTGCTGTCAGTGTAATGGAATGTCAAGTTGTGTCACTTGTTTAAAAAAAAAAAACTACCTTAGAAGATACTTAGAGAAGACTTGGATAACAGCTGATGGAAAAGAAAACTTCATCTTTGAGCTACAGTGGTCGCTGAAATGCCAGGGGCTTGAACATAGTTTCCTGGGAAACCATTGCTTCAAGTGTTCCAGAAGATTTCGTTTTGAAACACTGTATATTTATTTTCAACTGTGTACATTGTTAATATGAGAAATGGGAAATAAGTTTCACTGTTTATAACCTGTTGTTAATTTTCAAAGGAATTATGTGGCCAATGTAGAACTTTTTATGCTTAAGGGCCTGAGTTGATCCACTGCCACCTTCACTTCTTTAAGGCCTTATAAATAATGATATGAGTTGATTATGCTTGGTTTTTGTTTGATTGGAGTTTGGGGTGGGGTGAGGATCTTTAAGGGAAAAAGTAAATTTTTCTTTTTATTTTGCACCTAAAATTAGTATTTCACAATTTATGAACGACTCTTTCCCAGGTCAGGAAATGTTTTCATTTGGAAAAGACAATCATTTCCTCCTACCTATAAAGAAATATTTTGAAAATATAGATCATTGCTCAGATAAGTTGTAAGTATGCAAAGTAGAAGAGAAAGAAATAATCTGACTAACCAAACGGCAATATTGTAGTAGTTTTCAGTATCGAGCTTGAAATATTTTTATGTATAAATATAAACATATACTCTGTGATTTCAATAAACTCTTTTTTTGGACATAAACTTTGCATCCATAAGCTTTTTCAGTTAATATCTTTTTTGGTACTTGTGAAATGGAATCATGTTTACTCATAGATTTAAGCTTAATCATGTCTTTCATGTTTTAATGTTATATGCAGCATGATGTGGTAAAAAGAACCCAGTGACTCTGGGTTCAGATTCTGTCTCTTGACAATTGCCATAGGAAGTCAATCAGTTAACTTTTCTGAACCTCAATTTTCTGTAAAATGAGGTCATTAATATACCACATAATTTATAACTTTATGGGGGGAGGGAAAAGGAGAGAGACTTTGTAAAGCTAAAAGAATTACTTAAATGTGTTTAATTCACAGTCTTCCAGCCAATTCTTGGGCCTCATAGAGATAAAACAAAATAACCTTGTATACATAAGTTCAGATTTATAAATATGACACCCCTTAGATGATCACTTAGCTTATCTTTAAAGAAAAAAGACACCTCATATATTTGATGCTTGATAAATATTAAAAGCAACCTTCTGAAAAGATTGGATGACAGAGAATGTCAGATAACAGTGGTTCGATGGTGGAATACCTGTGATTCACAGCATTTCAGTCCTATTAAGAGCTTTTAGAGGCTGTCCGATCCAGCCCTGTTCGTTTTATTGATAATGGATCTGAAGTCGAAATAGGATTTAGAGATGGAGGACACTTGAAGATTATTTGGTCCAACCCTCATTTTACAAATAAAAGTTCCAAGTGTTCCAAGAAGTGAAATAAACTTTTTAAGATCGTAGAGCTAGTTAGTGACATTCTGACCATGTCAATCTCCTTGTCAGTTATCTCCATTCATCCCTAATATCAAATAGCAGTTCCTCTCTTTGACCTCTATAAAGTTTTTTACAACTGAGCCCTAACCAACCATATCAGCTTTATCATACATTTCTACCCTTCACACACTCTCCGATCCAGTCAAGCTGGACCCCTCTAATTCTGTCGTGGCTTCTCCCCTCTTTTTTTTCTTCTTTTTTTTGCATTCTGCCTTCCCTATTGTTAAGGGAGGGGAGGTAGCCTAATACCCCCTCAAGAGTTTACTTCAAGCCCTAGAAAAAATGGCAATCTCTAATCTTGTTAGATTTGTGCCAGGGGAAACCATACAGGGTAGCAACAGATCATGCCTCCTTGGTCAGCTATGAGCCTTGCGGCCACCTTTACCAAAAGGGGGGGAATGTGGAAGCACCCCTGAGATTAATATCTGTTTTCTATTAGTTACATGATAAGCCAGGTGCACTGGACACAGAATAAGCCTGAAAGGAGCCAATCAGGAGCTTGCAATGAACCAAAACCTTGCTCATTTCTGGACACCTTTGCTGGTGTTCACTGGCTGACCTTG
>CM053622.1:302596631-302616174 GCA_028646595.1 Phalanger gymnotis
CATTCCATTGGTCATGGTTCTTCTCCACAACTTGACTAGTGTGTAAATTAATTCAATGCCAAGTTATACACGGAAGTTATATGGGATTCCATGCTTTCTTGGGGAGGGAAGAAAATCTGGAACTCAAAATTATATAGAACTGTTTGTTGCAAACTAAAAAAAAAATTAAAAAAAAAGAAATGATGAACAGGAGGACTTTCAGAAAACCCTAGAAAGACTCATATGAACTGATGCTGAGTAAACTGAGCAAAACTAGGAGAACGTTGCACAGTAACAGCCAGTGTGCGATGGCTGACTTTGATAGACTTAGCTCTTCTCAGCAATGCAAGGACCTAAAACAATTCCAAAAGACTCATGATGGAAAATGCCATCCACATCTAGAGAAAGAAATATGGAGTCTGAATGCAGAGCAAAGTATACTATTTTTCTCTTTGTTTTGTTTTTTCTTTTTCATGGTTCTTCCCATTCGTTCTAATTCTTCTATACAACATGACTGATGTGGAAATGTTTAATAAGAAAGTGTATGTAGAGCCTATATTGGATTGCATGCCGTCTTAGGAAAGGGAGAGAGGAGAGAGGTGGAGAAAATTGAATATTGAAGTAAATATTGATAACTAAAAATAAATTAATTGAAATAATCTTTATGTCTCTATATGATAAATAAAACATCAGCTAACTAGAGCCCTAAAAATCTCAATCATTTCTGATGTCAGGGGATACCAAATTAAGCAGCAAAATCTGCATCTTCATTTACTTGTAGCACCTAGGCCATCCCCTCTTACATTGGGGCCCCCACCTCAAATCTAATCCAGGTATAAGGCACTCTCTGGGTTAGCACTAAAAACATGATTCACAAGCTCCCATCAGTGTACATAATTTTACCAGCAAGCCAGAGGACATATTAGTTCTGAATAAAATGACATTTAATTGATAGTCTAGCAAATAAAGTAAAAAGAAAAGCTCTTCCCATGTACAAATAGCCTAAGTCTACCAAAGGGTACCACACAACCCGTGAGAGGAAGTACACATGCAGAGAGAACGTGTGACCAGGAAATACCCATGAGGGACATACTCGGAATATGTATAGCCAGAGTATTTGTGTGAAGGTGCATGTTCAAGAAACCCATGTACGGACAGCACATGCAATAAGAGGCTTATGTGGCCAGGGCAACTCACACCTTTTGTGCTGAAGAATCGCCCATCTTCTCTGGGGATGGCATCATGTTGTTCACCAAAGATCACAGCTCTGCTCTTTGCTGGGCACATATTCTCTATTGAACATAATGTTATGTTGGGCATGTTACCTGAGCTAGGTGCCTTGTGTCAACCTTCTGAGCCTAGTTTTATCTCTTCTGGGTGTGTCCTTTGTTCTTTTGCTTGCCAAGCTCATGGTAAAGTAATTCCTGCTGTTACCAATTTGTAGATTTCATTTCTTCAGGCCTACTTGTGGACTAAGGTATAGTGACTAGAAAGCCTCTCTAATGAGGACAGACTGAAAGCTCCTTAGGGTGTAACTGACTACACTAGTGGTCCACACTAGAGTCCATAGAGACCACATGAAGGGCAGGTCAACCAAACCAAGCAAGTTGCCACCAGATAAAGAGTAAGTTGGGTTTTTTTTTTTTAATATTTGTGTCTGGTGCTTAGTCAGATAGTTATCACACTGGTCTGTGACTCATTCCTGGAATGCACTCTCATCTCACTAATGCCTAGAATCCCTAGCTTTCTTCAGAGGCCTTATTTGAGGCCTTTCCTGATGTCCCCTCTTCCCCTTGCCTCAGATTCCTGTGCCGCCTCTCTGAAATCACCTTGTATTTAATTTGTCTAGATTTTCTAAGAACATGTATGCGAATGAGTCAGTGAGGCATAGAGAATTGCCTTGGAGCTAAGAAGATCTGAGTTCAAGTACTGCCTGCAACACATACTGTCTGTTAGATCCCGGGCAAGTTGCTTAATCTCTCAAGGCTCTCCACACCTCCCTGAGACTATATAGGGTGAAGAGAAAGTACCAGCCTGAATGGCAGAGGGAGTTTCCTCTTCCAAGTGTTCTCTGTATCAAGGGAATCATACCAGCTCTGGCAAGTTTTTCACAGAGGGAAATAGTACTTTATACTATAATAATAGTACTTCAATAGTACTTCAGAATAGTACTTCTCCCCTTAGGGTTCTAGGGAATAACACTAAATGGTGGTAGAATCTAATACTGTCACTCACAAGTTCCCATCCAGTGTGCTCCCCAATGTCAGTCAATCTGTAGAATTCTACTAGTTTCTAGAAAAGGGAATTTGCTGAGAAAGCATAGCAAGAACAAACAAGAACTCACTAAATGACACCTGAGCATTCCCATCTCAGGATACTCATTCATCTAAAATCAGGAAAAAATAAATATTAAAAAATAGAATTAATGAGGTGGAGCAACTTCTCTGATAATGGTGTCATGCTATTCCGTAAGCATCATGACTCTACTCTTTACTATGCACATCAAAGTGGATGAAATTCTAAGCCTCAAGTCAGGAAGATGTGAGTTCAAATCCAGCCTCAGACATTTACTTGCTGTATGACCCTGGGCAAGTCACTTAACCTCTGTCTGCCTCAGTTTCCTCAAAAAAATCCCTATGTCCCAGGTTTGACTGGGTCAGCATCAGCCCTCAGGATGCATGCATGTTCTCTAAGGCTTAACTGACCTTGGAGACCTGGGTCCTCCCTTGTTCCAGCTGTTTTTATGGTGTGGCACCATTAGGGTTGTATTTCCTGGCCTTTTGCCCCTCATTCTGCATTCTTTATTAGGCAATTCAAAGTGTACCCTCATTTTAGTGGCTCATCCCACCTCACTGACTTGCCTCATTGGCGACAAGCAGCCTCCTATTAGTGCCACATCAGTTCTTTGTCTAAAAACTCAATATAAATTTGCGGTTTGAGCATCTCAGGGTGTGAGATTGGAGTGTATACCCCACAACGTATCTAAGCTGCCAGCCTGCCCATAGAGCTGTGGACAATGGCATACACACACCTATGCTGCTCTCCAGTGCTATCTGATCTCCTCCCCTAACTGCTGTCCTTGCGTGGCTGTGTAACTCTTCAGAAAGAACTCTCTCCCTTTTTGCCTCAGCAACCCTCCTTTCCTGGATTCTCTCCCTTCTGTTCAGTCACTTTGTTCTTGTTTGGTACTCTTCTTACCTAAGTGTTCTTTTTCAGTCTTCTTTTCCGTATTATCATCCATACATCCATTCTCTTAACCAAAAGTGTACTGCAGAGTTCTGTTTCCTAGTTCTCTTCTCTGTCTTCCTCTTAGCAATTTCATTAGCTCTCATGAGTTCAGACTTCACTTCTATGCTGATGACCCTGGGGTCTAGTCATTCTCCTGAGCTCAGTCTAGTTCCACAACCAGTTGACTACTGGGAATTTCGACTTGGATATTCTGTAGGTATCTCAAAGTCAACATGTCCAAAATAAAGTTCATTATTTTACTCCTCCAAACATCTTTGTTTTTTTTCAATGGCACCACAAATTTCTATTCAGCTATGTTCACAACCTCAAAATCACCTTTGACTTCTCACTTTCCCTCACTCCACATATCCAATCATTTGCCAAACCCTGAAATGTTGTTCTTTGACATCATCTGTTACACACATCCTATTCTGTACTCACATAGTTGCCACTGAATTCAAGTCCTTTCCTGGACTATTACAGTGGACTCCTAACTGGTCTTCCTGCCTCCAGCTTCTCCCCATTCAGATCCATCCTTCACATAGCTGCCAAAGAGGTATTCCTAAATCACAGGTCCGAACACATTACTCTGCCAGTCCAAAAACTCCAGTAGCTCCCTAGTGCCTCTAAGATCAAACACAGACTCTTTGTTTGGTAAAATGAAGCCCTCACAGCCTGGCTGCTCCTTCATGCATCCTTTGGTCCAATCAAACTGACTTTTTTTTTTCTGTTTTTCACAGCTGACAGTCTATTTTTGATCTCTATGTCTTTGCTCAGTCTGTCCTCCCCATTTAGCAAATCTAGTTACCTTCAAAGCTCCACTCAAAATGTTACCTTCAATAGGAATCTTTGATCTCTATAGCTTAGTGCCACCCCCACAAAAAATCCTTTACATTTTAAAAACAGATTTGCATATTCTTATACATATACATATTGTCTCCCCCAACATATACATATACATGTACGTATACACATACACGTACACGTATATGTATACATACACATACACATACACATATACATATACATACACATACACATATACATATACATACACATACACATACACATATACATATACATACACATACACATACATATACATATACATATACGCTCACTGAGGGTAGGTACCACTTCCCTATTTTTTCTTTGTATTCTATGGCCTAGCCAAGTGCTTCGCACATGATCAGTGCTAAATCAATGCTTACTATGAAATAACATCTGTTTTCTTAACATATACATATACTTTAGAGAAGGTCTGCACAAAATCATAGGCCACTTACTGCCTCACAGCTTGCCGCCCACCAAAAGATTCTGGGCAGCCTGCGAAAATGCAAATCCTTCAGCAAAACGGAATATGTGAAGTTCCCTTAGGGCAGGCCTGCACAACATACTGTGTGCAGACCCGCTTGCAGCTTGCCAAATGATTTTGGGAGGCCTGCGAAAAATGTAGAGAATGGTTTTTAAAAAGAATGCATCCTCTTTTATTTTAGGATCACAGGATTTAGGTTTAGAAGAGGATTTATCTAATCCAACTTCCTCATTATACAGATAAAGCCCAGAGATTTAGTGATTTGCCAGATATCACAGAGCAAAGTGGTAGAAGTACAATCCAACCCAAATCTCCTGATTCGAGGCCCAGGGATCCTTCTCCTATAGCAGTTGTCTTCTCCTGTAATTTTTTAATGAATGTTTGTGGTCTTAAGGAGGTTTTTTATAGATTACTTCTTGTTAGGGATGTTGTAGAAAAAGCTCTTACCCAGCTCAAAGTCGTATTGGCTGGCCTCCAAGGTCCCTTCAAGTTCTGAGTTTCTATGATTGGGTGATATTTCAATCATTTTTGACTATGTGTAAAGAATAAATATTAAATGATAAATATTAAATATTTTCACTGAAATTCCATTCCAATGCCTCCTCATAGCTCTATGAGGTCATGCTGACATAGTGCAAACTCCATCAGGTCCTTTCATCCCGCAAAGGCCTTGAGTCCAGGTCCAGTGATGATTTCTTCACTATCAAAGAGCCAGCATTTGGAATGGCTGAAGGTTGACCATTGGAAACTGATTTTTCTAGCCTTAGTAACTCACCGAGTCTGCCTATTAAGGCACAAAGGGGGTTGCAATCAGTGCATGAAGTACCCACAATTATGTGTCATGGATCTCTGAAATATTGAATAAAGTAAGCATTGAATGATCGGCAGAATAGGGTAAGCCTCACTTTTTGCCCAGACCGATCTAGGCTCTGGGTATCTAGGCTGTCAGGCAGACGATCTAGCCATAGCAAGAGAACACTAAGCCCACTATTTTACCTTACAAAGATGCAAAAAGTGGAGGTGATGTGAGTACCAGATGTAATGCTGCACTTGGAGTTAAGAAGACTTGAGTTCAAATCCTTCCTAAATAGTTTACTTAACTGTGTGAAACTGGACAATTCATGTGACCTCTCCCAGCCTCAGTTTCTCTGGTTGTAAAAAGGAGATGATAATGGTCCTCACCTCTCAGGGTCATTGTGAGGATCAAATGACATGACCGATACGTGTGTGTGTATATATATATACACGTATATATATATATTACTTTGCAAAACTTAAAGTACTATATAATTGTTAGATATTATTGTATGCTGTTCCATAGATCACTAGATAAATGTGAAATCTCCCTGTGGGGCAAAACCAAGCCATCATAGGCTTATGTGATATAGTCAACATCATTAAACATATATTGAAGCTCTACTGAGTACATGGTTTAAATTCTCATTCCCACATAAGACAGAAAAAAAATAAATAATCCTTGTGCTTTATTTACTAGTATAGGATAGTTGTAAAAAGCCTTGCCCTTAGAGAGTCAGGAGATCTGGGGTCAAATTCTACCTCCAACATTTCCTTCCTTTGTGATCATGAACCTCTCTGATAAGATGGAAATATTATTTGTACCACCTACCTCATAAGATTGTTATGAGGGAATCACTTTGTAAGTATGATCCATTATTAGCAGCAGAAAAATAAAGATATTCAACTGTTTGGCAGCTCAAAACACAGGAGGCTTACTGCCAATCATAGCTCCCTAATTGTGGTGGGAGTTTGGAATGATTGATGTGGAAGGGGGTGCCTCATAGTAGTTCCACCTGGGTTTCTTATTTGGTTTTATTTTTGTATCTCTTCCCCCTTTCCGTTTGCAAGGGAGGACCAAAATAACTTGGGTGGGGGAAGGTTTAAGAAAACCAGTATCTTCTGGTGTGGAGAATGTCATCTGTTCCAGAGCTTAGAATCCCTGAGGGTCTGACTTTCTTCTGGTTGCTTCTGGATACAGGATTGCAGATATTTTTTTCAGTTATACATTTTTGGGCTTTGGTCACATCCGATGAGCTGGCCACACCATCGTAGGATCATTGATATAGAACCAGAAGAAATGTCAGAGATCTTCTAGTCCACTGTCTTCATCTTCCAGATGAGAAAACTAAGGCTCAGGTTTGTCTAGACCTATAATTTCAACTCCCTCTATTGATGCTTATCAGCAACTACTCCATAACTTAGTGTTCAAGAGTTACTTGCACGGGTTAAATGACTTACAAAATGTCACGGAGCTAATATATATTTGAAGCAGGATTTGAACCTTTTAACTCAGAGGTCCTTTTAACTTAGAAGCTGGCTCTTGATCCACTACACAAATTTATCTCTGTCAGTTGCAAAATGCATTTTTTTTAGAATTTTGAGTCCTCAGCTATTCAAAGATGGAATCTATTGCTACTCTCAGTGCCTAGAGTAATGGGACAATCTCCTTTAAAAATATTGGCATCAGGAATAAGGGAACTAATACAAGATACCCAATAAGGGGATAAAAGAATAAGCTTAAGCACCTCTCAGTTTTTAATCAGTCAGTCAACAGGCATTTAATTAATTAAATCTATCAATAATCATTTATTAAGTACCTGCTATGTTCCAGGCATTGTGTTAATGATGGGGATACAAAAAAAGGCAAAAGACAGTTCCTGTCCTCACATCTAAAGGAGGAGACAACATACATACATACATACACATATACGTACACATATATATATACATATATATACATACATATGTATATATACATATATAAAACAAGCAATAGATAGGATAAATAAGATATAGTTAACATAGGGAAGGCACTAGAATTAAGAGGTGTTGGACAAAGATTCCTGTAGAAAGTGGGAGACTCTTACTATTGTTAGACACTGTGCTAAGTGTTAAGAGCACCTACATGGCTTAGTGAATAGAGCAAAGCTCCTGGAGTCAGGAAGATCTGAGTTCAAATACAGCCTCAGACACTTTCTAGCTGTTTGACCTTGAGCCAAGTCACTTTAACCTCTGTTTGCCTTAATCCATTGGAGAAGGAAATGGCAAACCATTCTAGTATCTTTACTAAGACAACCCCATGTACAGACAGTATGGTCTACTAGGTTACAGAGGAGTTACAAAGGAGTTCGTATTTGATACTAAAAGTATTAGTGGGTCTTTGGAATCTATTTGGTGATAGGCAAACCGCTGTTTTAGGAAAATACCTTTGTCAGTAATGCAGAAGATACATTGGAGAGGAAAGGTACTTGAAGCAATTCAGTTGAGATAGTTATTGCCATAGTTCAGGTGAGAGCTTATGTGGGTCTGTACTAAGGTGATAACTATGTGAGAGGAGAAAAGCGGGGCATAGCAACTAATCGGATATATGGATATAGAAGTAAGAGTGAGGAGTTAAGGATGGCGCCAAGATAGTAAACTAAAATCCAGTCTTTTACAGGAAGCCTTTCCTAGCCCCTCTTAATTCTAGTGCCTTCCCTCCGTTAATTATTTTCTATTTACTCTGTAATATAGTGTTTTGTATATATTTGTTTGCATGTTGCACACCCTCCCCATTAGATTGTAAGCTCTTTGAGGGAAAGGACTGTCTTCTGCCTCTTTTTGTATCCCCAGCACATAACATAGTGCCTGAACAGAGTAGGTGCTTAGTAAATGTTTATTGAATGATTGATTGATTGACTGGATGAATGAAAACATAGTGTTTCCCTTATAGGTTGTTTGTCCTTCATTTTCGAAGAGGACGATGACATCAGGGAAATGATGACATGACTTACAGTTGACTTTGATTTGAGTGAGGGAGCGCTGTGCAAGGTCACCAGCTTCACCTTCTCCTCCAGAGCCATCTGGATCCAGTGGCTTAATATTCATCAGGATGACTGGAGATGACCCAGGATGCAGTGGGAGACCCTGGCCCTTTTAGGCTAAGGCCTTTTCATGTACTCACTGCCTGAAAGGGGACCAGGTAGTTGGGTAACTCAGCTTGTCCTCTCCCTCTCCCCTTCCCTCACCCTCTCCCTCTCCCTCTCCCTCTCCCTCTCCCTCTCCCTCTCCTTCTCCTTCTACTCTCCAAAGGAAGGTAAGTTTGGATGACCAGAAGCTGTCCACTTAACTTGACTGGCTAGATTCCTCTCTCTCTCTCTCTCTCTCTCTCTCTCTCTCTCTCTCTCTCTCTCTCTCTCTCTTTCATGTTAAACCCAGTACACTCTGAAGTTCATAGATTGGACCACAATAGATTCCCTTAACAGTAATAAAGAAGTTCAGAAGTTGGGGGTTGAGAGTAAAGATAATGAGTTCTGTAAAGTAGGATCAAGGCTAACTTAAATAATGGAAATCTATGGAAACCCCCACCTTCATTTTAAGTTTTTGGGAAAGTTCTCTTTCTACCCTCTCCCCACCTCCCACTCCCATCTCAATAGACTTCTTACTAGATTTTAATGTGGCTGTCACTTCCTCGGTATAATACTTCTCTCCCATTGAAGGGGAGATATCAATGAAACTTCTAAAAGAAGAGTCAATGATAATGTCACACTAAATATTTAGGCCCCGAATAATGAGCAGTTGATAGTATAATAAAGGGAAAATATGTGAGTTGGCGAACAGAAGAGAGTTAATATATAATGAGGTAAAATAAAGCTGAATTCTGGCCTATGTCTTACACTGGGTTTTGTGACATACATGAAATTGTTGCTGCAGGGAGATTAGATAGAAATTGCATTGTTTTCATAATGATGTTTAGAATAGTGAATGAATAATAAATACTAATGATCATTGTATCACATCCACGTGGCAGAATATTGAATTTCTCTTTCCTGAGTCAAAATTGCCTCATTGTAATTTCCTACCCTTGGTCTTAGTTCTGCCCTCTGGAACTATGCTACGTAAGTCCAATCCTTCTTCTACTTGACAGCCATAGGATCATGGGATTTAAACCTAGAAGGGATGGTGAAGCTCATCTTGTCCAATCCATTTATTTCACAGATGAGGGAACTGAGGCCTGGAGAGGAAAAGTCCTTCAAATACTAGAAAATAGCTATCATGTTTCCCTACAAGACTTATTTTTTGTTTCAAAGGATGCCTTACTGTGTAGGAGAGAGGCGAGGAATATAATTGGAAGTGAAGGTGATATAAAAGCAAAAGATAGCAGTGATTTTTAAAAATGAGTCTTTGTACTATAAGAAGATTGGGATCATTAAAACCCTATATATTTATCAAATGAAAGCCAGTCTACTCTCTTTTTCTTAATCAATTCTTTGCTCAATTTCTATCTACCTGTGATACTTTTCCCAGATACATGTACTAATGGTTACACTCAATGTACTGGCCATTCCAATTGGTCTGAATAATAGGCATTTTTGTTCATTTAATTTTTCCTTTATATATTGTTAATTTCTTTTGAGCAATCTTGGATATTATACGGTAGACCCTGTAATATTCTGGGATGTTTAACATAATTAGTATGGTATCATCTGCAAATAGGAAAATCAGGAGAGTCTCACATCTAGATAAAATTCTTTTTACATTCATACCTTTCTCAGGACTCTCAATGATAGTAGAGGATACCTTTGATATGAATATATCTCTTTGTTTTATGCCTTTTTTGAAGATAATAATCAGTGGTTTGTTGAATAGTCATCTGTATGGTAGCATTTTCCAAGACTCTTACATGATCTTAACATATGCAATAGAGATTAGTTGTAGGAGAGGGCATAAAGCTGTATTTTACTCTCTGGTGCCAATATTTTTTAAAAAGCAAACAAACAATAAACACAGAGTGCTATTATATTCCTTTCACTTTTGAATCAATTATGTGACTATAAAGGTGTAGTTAGCTATAGGAAATCATTTTTAAGAGCTGGCCTCTCCCTTTCTTATATTGCCCAGAAGGACACTCAATATGTGGAAAGATCATTCTTGTAAAGATTTTATAAAGATGTGAAAGCAAATATTTCAGCCAGAAGTTATTGAGGATCTCTCAGTCACTTTTTGAGGACATTAATATTGTCTGATATTTTTTCATTGTTTTAGCATTTTCCTCCTTTTGAGATATCTTGTAAAATGATCTCTTGTGGCTTACAAATTTGTGTCCAGCCTAGAATTCTTCAGAGTATTTCATCTGACCTAGCCATTCCTCTTGACCATGTTCTTAAATATTGTTTCAACTTCCTAATTAATTTATCCTATTAGATACTGATATGCTAGAGGCTGAATTCAGTAGCTTCCTTGTCATTGATGATAAAAACAGGCTACTATAGAAATGCTTTTAAAGGTGCTCCATTTACTTCAAATATTTGTTGACTGCTTGTCAGGTTCATCTATGAATACTCTTGGGTGAGTCCCATGCCAAGTGGTGTGCAGATTGGTTTATTTCTCCACTAACTTTTACTGTTTTATGAAGTGATGGCACTTATAATCTGCCATAGCTTCTTTTGCATTTTGCACATAAGTTTGTACTTTAAACAGGCTTTGCTTTTGCTTGCCATGTCTTCCCATTGGGTAATGTGTTCAAGGGTTCTCCAGTTATAGACTTTTGGGACTTTTTTTTGTCTCCTCATTATAACTACTTTACATCTGTCAGCCTTTTGTAATATGTAATATCATGACCAATATCTATGTCTTTCTCTATTTCCTTTTTTTTCACTTTGAAGGCTTGTGTGAATAGGTCAGGTTGAAGCAGTATCTTTTTTCTCCCTTTTATCTGTTTTTTTCTAATTCTAGGACATTGTCTTTGACTTTCATTATAATTAATCAGTGATCTGATTATGAAGACAATGAGTTTTGTAATATCCACCCTCCCCATTAGTAAGTGATCATTTCCTATCAGTTAAGATAGGGTCAGTTTCATTTATGTAATGTTTAATTCTCACAATGTGCAATAGTGTCTGACTGTTTCCTTAAGGAAACTATTCATGATATATAGCTGTGGGATTTCTAAGCAGTCAACAAGATTTGGACCTTTTTATTTCTTAAACTGGGACTATATTTCATATCATGCTTTTCATCACTCTCTCCTGTGTCCACCTTTGAAATAAAGTCACCAAGTATCAAGATTTTCATTGATTTGGAAGACCCTGTCAGGTTTTTTTACAGTGTCTCTATCTTTTTATCATGTGCAACAGATATTAGTACATGAACTTTAAAGATTTTCCTAGAAGTCTTTTTGCTTATGGTCATCATGAGTACTCTAAGACAAACTTACCAAGTGTGAGTGTTAAATCATGATTAACTATAAAATCTTAACCTTGGAAGGATCATTAGGGATTCTAACTGCTACCTGAGACATGACATACCCCCCATCAAGCAGACATCTAACCTTTAAATGAACAACTTGAGTTAACAAGTATTTACTACTGACCAAAATTCTACTGATAAGTGAACTTCAGTACACAGCTTACCAACTAATATATCAAAGGAAATTCAAAATACATTGTTAGTAACCAGCTAACTTTTCAACTCTAAGATGAACCTTACTGAATGAAATAACAAGTCTTATGCATGTAAAATTTAGTTTGAAAGACCTTAGAAATCATTGAATCCATCTTCCTACAGTTTAGGAATCCTTCAGGTAATATTTTCATTGGATTGTCATCTCATTTCTGTTTGAATCCTTCCTACGATGGGGAATTCACCTTCTGTCAGGTCAGTTATGCTTCACTCACTTATAAAAGGGAAAAAAATATTACCTAGCAGGAAGGAGAATGAATGCGAAACATACTCACTGAATGTTTATTTCCCTCAAGCATGGAATTTGTGAAATTTTTCTTTCTTCTTTCTCTGTTCCAGAGATCTCAGTTATCTTTCAATGTTTACTTGTTTGTTGTTTTTTTTCCCAATATGAGAACATTTTATTATGTAGGGAGAGCCATAATTTGGATTTGGCTTTAAGAGTTCAGAACAAAGGTCAACAGCCCCATCCCTCCCTCTCCAGTCTTCTAGTGTTATATGCCAGGGACAGGATATGCAGTTAAGAGGACATTACTCACTACAACATAAATATCAGTTGGGTTTGGGGGAATTACCACAGAGATATAAACAAAGCAGTTTGAAATACCGATTTGACCTAAGAGACCCCTTTTGTGCTGGCTGGGTGGGTGTTATTGTGGGTTTGATTCACAAAAGAGTTGAAATATCTTTGAGGCTAGGGACTACACTCAAAAGAGCGATGAATAATAACTCATGTGAAATCAACAGAACAGCTTCATTTCAGCTGAGAACCAGCAGATGGCAGTAGCAACTCATCAGAAAATCAACATATGGGCCTTAGAGAAAGCAGCCTAACAAAGGCTATAACATGCAGCAGGAATTTCAGAGGTAGAGGAAGCAGCATGGTGTAGTAAGGAAGAGAATGAACGTTGAGTCAGAGGACCTTGGTTCATATCCTGGATATTCCACTTACTACCTTCCACCACTGCCAAGTAATATTTTGCAAGTCACTGAACCTCCTTAAATCTCATTTGTAGAGTAAGTTGACTTGGACAAACTCTAAATTTTACCCCTAAAGCTACGGTGCTTTGGGATGTCTCAGTGAGGACACAGCCCTAGGAGAATGAATTGTCTGGGCTATATATGTTATTATATATAATCCCTCACCCACTAGGGGCATAGAACTTTGTGGAGAGTGTACCACAGTACTGGAGTGGGGAATATTTTTCCCCAGAAGGATAAAATAGAGACTTCAGAATGGGAATGGGAATGGGACAGTTGAATGGAAAACCTTTGTCCCAAAGATACATATTAATGTTCAGTCACTTTTAGTTCCAGGATAAGATTTCCTCTTTTGGAGACCTCCACCCTCACAAGTCCTGCGTTTTCTGCCAGCCAGAGGTGAATTTTATTATCTTTGTTTAATTTCTCTGTTCCTTCTGGCTCTTTCTAGCTCTAAAGCACAGCTGCCAAGTCTATAAAATTTCTTCGGCAAGTGAAAAATTAGTTTCTAGTCTCCATTTTTCAGTACTGTCTTCCCCATGCAAAATTAGGATATAACCTACAGAGGTCTCCTTTTATCTTGAACTAAAACAAGTCCCTTCTCTTTCTCAGTTTTTTTCTCCTCTTTTTTTCCTCTCTCTAATCTCCACCAATTACCAAGCTATATTTCACCATGCATCCCATTAGATGGACACTATTCATTTCTTCAAATCACTCAAGTGGAATAGGGAAGGAGAAAATACCACAGCCTTTTTTACATACGTAATCACATGCTAAATTATGGGCTATTTGTAGGGTTCTGACCCTTGCTACCTCCTTCCTTGTATTTGGTCCCTTCCTGTTTGTCTTGCTGATCCCTCACAATGTCTCATCCTTCCCATTTTCACACATTCATCTTTTTCATTTTCCCTGCCATCACACTCATTAAAGTCTTTATTGTTTCAGTTTCTTTGCTAGTCTTCTTAATCACAACTTTCTTTTCTCTCTCCCTCTTGAGCTCTTTTGTCCGCTAATACTTCCAGACATATTAGTAAAGCACAACTTTGATGATGTCATTCTCCTACTCAAAAACCTTTAATGGTTTCCTATTGCTTTTAGTATAGTCAAAACTCCTTAGCTTGGCATTTAACACCTTCTATAATCTGTCCCCAGACTAGCTTTCTGGTTTCATCACCTAGTATTTATGAAGTATATCCCAGTATTCACCTTTCCAAACCCTTTGCTCTAGCCAAACTCGTTGATTTCCAAGAAATCTCTTGAGTTTTCCAACTTGAGTGCCTTTGCTCATAGCATTCCTACCTGGCTCAGAGGGCAGAACCAGGAGTGATACATAGAAGTTGCAGAAAGGCAGATTTCATCTTGACGTAAGGAAAAAAAAAACCCCAACATCTTAACAATTAGAACTATATAAAAGCCTGATAAATTGTCTCCATAGGTAATAAGTTCTCCATGACTGGAGGTTTTGAAGCAGAAGCTGCATGGCTGCTTCTCAGTAATGTCATAGAGCGGATTCTTGTTCTGGTAGAGGCTGAAGTAGATGAGCTCTTAAGGTCCCTTCCCAATTAAATCCTATAATGCTAAAGGTCCCTAGCAACTCCTTTATGATGCTCTAAATCCTACCTTCAAAACACAGCTTTTTCCTTTCTCCAAAAAGCCTTCCTAGGTCATGCTGACCTGTCCTTTCAATAAAGCACAAAAACATAGCAATTTTGTTCTGAACCACTCATTTGGCAACAGAATGCGTATGCCATTATCAGTGTATTGAACCAGTATTTTTTTTCCTGATATTATTAAACTCTGTTGCTTTATTATTTGTATCTTATCTCAACCTTTGGATTAGAACCTCTGAAAAGGATTGAATATATTTAATTAATGAATTAAAAGGCATCTAATAAGGATCTATCTATTTATGAATCTATCATTTATTGCATGCCAAAACACCGAGCTAACTGCTTTGGTTGCAAATACAATTGCAAAGATAATCTATGCCCTCAAGATGTTCACATCCTTTTAAAGATCTTTAAAACTGTTTTATTTAATTTAAAAAATTCAGAACCTAAAAAAACCCATAAAATATGAGAATTTTCCTATAGAAAGCAGAGCAGAAAAAATATTGCCCACATCAGCACCACGAGCAGCTTGCTTCTCCCTCCATGTACACAACAAATTCATGTGTTATTTTTAAAGCTGTCCTGTTTACGTGTCTCCAGCTGTTTAAAGATACTTATATTCTGAGGGAGGAGACAACCCCTAAAGGGGAAAGATGTAATGACCCTACCAGCTTACCCAGCTAAATAAAGAGGCCCAGGGAAGCTTAAAAACCCAAGTCATCCTGTCATAGTAAGACCAGCAATAGCAGTCTCTTTCCCTCTGTTATGGAGTTTGAGTGATCAGTTAGACTCCAACTTTCCAGGAGTCTCTCAACAGCATGAATGAACATCAATGCCCAGGTCCAGGTTCCTCACTCCCTCCCCCAAATTCCTTGTTTTGTTTGACCCCATTAAGGATCCTCTAAAAATCCAGCAGATGTTGCTAGATTTTGCATTTCACTTAGTACCCTATTGGGCCTGCTCTCTGATGACACTTCTTTATTGTAAGTTTGTCTCCTCAATATTCAGCTTACCTTATAGTCTTATTGTGTGTTCTTGTATTTCCTTGTACTGGGCTATTGGTACCTTGAAATGTTGAACCTTTTTGAAATCTGTAATGAGATAGTGGTCAGGGCAGGCATTTTAATTTGGAAAGTTATAGGGATGGTGAGTGGAGACCTGTATCAGTAAGGCAAGATTCATGACCTCAAGGATGACTATGAACATGCCTGTATGGTTTGGAATTGCAAAGTATGAAAAACTCTCTAGGAAGAAGGCAGAGGAAGTATAACATTTATTTAGACACCAGAGGATCAAATCCCAAGACCAATAACGCCAATTAAATATGGCAGTAATTATATTCCAAAACCAGTAAGCCCACCTTAATGTAGCAACAAGGAAATTATAACATAGTATTATAGCAAGGAACCAAGTCATCCTGTAACCTTTCCCCATCCTGAGGCTTCCCCATAAACACTCACAAATCCTAACTGTCTGCTTGCCTTCATTCTCTCCCCCCTCAGTTGTCTGGTCTCTGCAGCACCCTGGTTTCCAGTTTCTGCTCTGCACTCTTTCTATGGCTCTGTTGTCCCAGAGTTCTTACTTCTCCTCCTTGGGCTGGATTTTGAATTCCCACTTCTGACTTCTGAATTCTCAGTTCTCAGTATATACACCTTCTAGGTGTATATACTCTTGAGAAGATCTTTAATCACATTATCACTACAAGACCTAGAGGAGTAGATTGAGACATTCTTTCCAGGAACAATGGCAGAATTGTTTTGATCATAGTTCCAGAATTGGAAAAGTATATGTGTGTAAGTGGATATGTATGCAAAGGCACACCCTTTTGTTGGTAGGCAGCAAGGTGTCTGGAGAAGAGTGAGTAAAATGAAACATGGCTGAAATACTCAGCCAGGTGAGGCACTCACCAATCACAAAGGTGGCAGGAACAAGGAGGGAGCCGAAAGAGTAAAGAAGTTCAGATTAAAAATGAAAAAAAGAAACAAACAAACAGAAACCCTAAACAAAATGTACCACTGCAAACAACTTGTAAAATTGGCTTCTGTGATTGCAGAAATGACAACTTGGCACTATGGGATAATTTGGATAGGCTACCTTCCAGAATCCATCATCATTTCTGTTGGATTGATTTGGTTATGTTCCCTTCAGATAATCCCAACTAATTTGTTCCAGTGCCTAATTTTAGGACAGAGGTGAACATGCTTAGTTAAATTTGGAGAGTCTAATTGCCAGGAGATTTCCTCGACCAGGTAATAAATTATTTGGGCCAATGGAGGAAATGATTGCATCAATGAAACCAAAAGCCTTGAAATATTAAATTATGAAATCAGCCTCCTGAGAGAATGTACGGATGGTCCATTGAGAACTTCTAATATTGTATTGGGGTATTGCTTGGGATTATTCCTCCACTTACACTTGTCCAGTTATTTGTGCTCTCTTATCCTCCTTACCTTATATTTACTTATCTGTATAAATCTCATTTCCCCCAGCACAACATAGGCACCTTGAGGACAGAGGCAGTTTTATTTTTATTTTAGTTTTTCTAACACTCATCTCTTTGATTTGAACATAGCAAACACCTAGTATTGTCTTTTTTTTCCAATTAAGTTTTATTTTACCAGAACATAAATATAAAATAGAGAAAAGAAACAAAAACACATCATAAACTTCAATATAAAGTAAGAAAGAAAAAAAAGCATGTCATGCGCACCTAATATTGTCTTAAATAAATGTTTTTTTTAAAAAATATATTAAGAACAAGTCAAATAATAACCTCCTATCCTTATTTGACAAAGTTATTTAAAATACTAGTCGCATCTGCCTTGTAAAGGTAACATGGTAGCATGGGAGACCTTACTTCAAACACTCTAACAAACCTTCTATGTGATGTTGGCTCATCCCATGAAACCTTTTGAGCCTTATTTTTCCCTTCTATGACGAGATGATAATAATGCTTGCACAACCTATGTATTTCACAGAGTTATTTCAAGAAAAGTGAACAATTTTGCTTAAATAACTATAGATATGTGAGTTACTATATGATGACTTGATTATGGAATAATATAAGTAAAATCCCTGAACTTCAGCAAAGTATTTGACAAATCTCTCACAATATTCTTAAGGGCAAGATGGAGAGATGTGGGTTGGATGGTGGTACAGTTGGGTCAGATGACTGGACCAAATGATTGTTTGATTAATTGATTTCAGTGTGCAGACAGATTTTTAGTGGAATGCCACAGAGCTCTGTCCTTGTTCGCTATGATCAATAGCTTGTGTGATAAGAAAATTTCTGGCTCAACTTTATTATCACCATATACTTAAGGTGAGTGATTGCAAACTCAAGCTGAGATACCAACTCCAGCCCTGGTGTTATCTAATTAGTTCCTGCTCTGTCTGTTTGAAAATTTCAGCTTGAGATATCAGTTATAGTTCTAGTGTTTACTGTCAAGTTAGCTGTTTTATTTGGGATATATTTTCCTCTTCTACTACCTGTTCTTTGGTCTGCAAATAATTGTCCTCCTTTATTTACTCTATAAATTCCATAGTACCCATTTAGCTTATGTAACTAAAACCTATGTAAGATTTCTGAAATTGATGTTCAGGGCTCATTGATTTTTATTTCAGTGATGCCTATGCTCTGACATAATAAACTGATTTTTTTCCTTATATCTTTACATCATTGGTCGTATAACAATTGGCAGTAATACCTTTCAACAGATCCTTGAATACTTTTTGTCACACTTGAATGGAAATATATATAATGTGCTTATCAAATTTGCGTACAACATGAGGCAGAGAGGGGTAACTAATACACTAGTTGCCAAAATTAGGACGCAATAAGATCTCAATTAGTTAGAATAGTAGGGTGAAGTTATTAAGATTATATTTAACAATGATAATAGAATGAAACTTCCAGGATATCTCCAGTCATGTTACCTTTCAAATATCTCAGCCTCTTGTTTTCATATCTACAATTGTCTTTTAAAATTTAGTCTTCTCCCATTAGAATGTAAATTCCTTGAATATAGGAATTTGTTTTACTTGCTTTTATTTATATCCCAGAGTTCAGCACAGTTTCTAACACAGTAGCCTTATAGTGCTCCAGGTTACTCTCTATAAGTTGCATCAGAGTATCTCTTGTGGGATTCTATATGGGCAGAGCTCCTTAAATTCATGAAATCAGTGGTCTGGGGGGAAAAAGGTAAAATATGACTAATTGACAATTGATTACATTTGTCTTATTTTAATGCTATGGGTAGCTAGGTGGCATAATGGATAGAGTGCCAGCCTTGAAATCAGGAAGACGTGAGTTCAAATTCGACCTCAGACATGTACTATAACTGTGTGAACCTGGACAAGTCACTTAACCATGGTTGCCTCGTTTTCCCTCATCTGTAAAATGAACTAGAGAAGGAAATGGCAAATCACTCCCATATCTCTGTCAAGAAAACCCCAAATGGGACTGGAAAGCAGTAACTGGCGTGAGCTCCCCACCAAGTCCCTCCAAAAACCTATAAAAAATGGCTCTGAACCAATTCTAGAACCGCAGAACCCACAAAGTGGCAAAGGGAAGCAGGGCTCCAGCCCAGGACAGCCTGGATGGTCTCGGGGTAAGGTCTGTCCCGCACGGAACTCCCAGCTCCCAGCTGAGGGGAGCGGAGCTGAGCCAAGCAGAGCCCAGTGCGTGCGGCACGGCGCGGCAGACCACGGACCGACGAGACTAGGAGTGGAGCGGAGAGTGCCCTAGCATGCCGAATTACTGAGCTGTGGCATGTACCAGACCTCACAACCCACAAACAGCAAAGACATCAGAGAAGGTTAGTGGGAAAAGCTGCGGGACCAGATGGAGTTTGCGGTTCACCTACCACCCCTGGGGCAACGGAGGCGGGGCAGCTTTAGAAATTCAGCTGCAGTTGCTTCTGGCCGCAGGCCCACCTGGTGGGAGGAATTAAGTGGCTGATCAGAGCAGGAG
>CM053622.1:302616674-302673809 GCA_028646595.1 Phalanger gymnotis
TTGCTCCAATCTAATTTTTAAAGTGGTATTTTCTTCAGTGGTCTTTTGGACCTCCTTTTCCATTTGTCTAATTCTGCCTTTCAAGGCATTCTTCTCCTCATTGGCTTTTTGGAGCTCTTTTGCCATTTGAGTTAGTCTATTTTTTTAAGGTGTTGTTTTCTTCGGTATTTTTTTGGGTCTCCTTTAGCAAGTCATTAACTTGTTTTTCATGGTTTTCTCACATCACTCTCATTTGTCTTCCCATTTTTTCCTCTACTTCCCTTAGTTGCTTTTCCAAATCCTTTTCGAGCTCTTCCATGGCCTGAGACCAGTTCATGTTTTTCTTGGAGGCTTTTGATGTAGGCTCTTTGACTTTGTTGACTACTTCTGGCTGTATATTTTGGTCTTCTTTGTCACAAAAGAAAGATTCCAAAGTCTGAGTCTGAATCTGAGAGCGTTTTCGCTGCCTGGCCATGGTCCCAGCCAACTACTTGACCCTTGAGCTTTATGTCAGGGTACGACTGCTTGCAGAGTAGAGAGTACTTTGTCCCAAGCTTGAGGAGCTGCGTTGCTATTTTCAGAGCTACTTCTACACAGCAAGCTCTACCACACCAGTGCTTCTTCCCCACCAAGAATCCCAACCAGGATTGTGGTCCAGATCCAGGCAGGGCAAAGCAGGCTTAGTACTCCTGCTGTAATCCACTGGCTTAATTCCTCCTACCAGGTGGGCCTGGGGCTAGAGGCAACTGCAGCTGTAGCTCTGGAAGCAGCCTCAAAGCTGCACCACCTCTGCCCCCAGGGCAGTGGCTGAATCATGAACTCTTTTCAGTCTGTCCCAGCAGCTTTTGCCACTAACCTTCTCTGTTGTCTTTGGCGTTTGTGGATTGAGAAGTCTGGTAACTGCCACAGTTCACTGACTTAGGGTGCTATGGCTTGTTCTGCCCGGCTCCGGGTCTGGTTGGTCCTGGTGCAGCCCACACTGGGCTCTGCTCCGCTCCGCTCCCAGCTCCATGTGATATACCCTTCCCAGCGACCATCCAGGCTGTTCTGGGCTGGAGCCCTGCTTCCCTGTGCTATTTCATGGCTTCTGCAGCTGTAGAATTTGTTCAGAGCCATTCTTTATAGGTGTTTGGAGGGACCAGGGGCAGGGGGCTTAAACAAATCCCTGCTTTTCAGCTTCCATCTACCACGACCCTGGATGCTTAAAGGTTATGCTTCAAATTCTGTTAAATCTAGCCATGTTAGAAAGGCTTTTAGTTAAATAGCTTTTATAGAAAGGCTTTGATCATAAATTTAGAGCTAGAAGGGACTAATCACCCCAGCCTCTCATTTTATAGGTTAGAAAACTGAGGCCAAAGAAATTAAGGGATTTACTCCCAAGACCACTGTTAATGACTGCCTGAGGCAAAATTTAAATCCAGATCTTCTGACCTAAATGCAGTGCTCCATTACACTATGGTGCCCCTAATGCCAGTGACAAAAGATCTTTTGAGTCCCACACTTAAGATTTCTACATTATAGAGTATTGATAATAGCTGATGTATATATTTGCAAAGTGCTTTATATGCTATCTTATTATATTAATTATTATATATAATCATCATAATAATTATATTAATAATAACAGCTGGTATCTGTATAGTACTTTAAGTTTTGCAAAGCACTGTACAAATGTTATCATTTGACTCTCACATCAACCAACTGAGGCTAAGATGGGTTAAATGAGTTGCCTATGGTCACACAACTAATAAGTATCAGAGGTGGAATTTGAGTCAAAACTCTTAGGTCTTTACAGTCATCACTCTTTCCCCTACACTAGGCCATATTATCTGCATCTTTGGCATTAGCAAAATAAGAAGACACCTGAGTGATGGTCACATGGATGAAAACTACCACTGAAATGTATCACATTATTAAAGTGTCTCCAGGTATATTGCTAGGCAGGGTTTGTGTGTTATCAGCAGGTGCCTCAGTGGGATTCTAGGTCTTTTTGAGTCACAGCACCTCAGTGAAGGAGATTAAAGGCAAAGACTAGAGTAAGTGTTATTGTAAATAATTAGGAAAGCTGGAGATCCTGCTGTTTACTATAAGGTAAATGGAAAACGAGAGACAAAAAGTGGCTTTTTTTTTTTTAGCCAGCCACTCTGATTTTTTAAGAATGTGAAACACTGGTGATAAAAGCCTGCAGGAGGTCAAGCAAACTGTCCCTTAGGAGATGAGGTTTCATTTGCACGATTGGGCACCCCTCACTTATGGGGGCAGAAATTCCTGTCAGAAACTTTTCTTTAACCATAGCATGATTTGGTGGCGTGGCTACTGAGGCAACATGGTACAGTAGGAAGAGCTTTGGACTGGGGAGTCTAGAGATCTCAGTACTAGTTCCAGCACTTCTACCAACTAATTTGGACAAGTTGTTCCACCCCTGAGCTGTCATTTCCTCAGGTGTGAAAGAAACAGGGTAGAACTTGATGCTCTCTAAGGTCCCTTCCAGCTCTGGCTGTATTTCTTAGAGACTCTAGGGCACTTTAACTGACTTGGTAGAGTGTTTTTCTTCTGCTTTCAGCAGGCCACGGATCCACATCAAGGCAAGAGATACTTCACTTATCAAGAATAGCTCACATTTATATAGCCTCTTCTACCTCGCAAGAACCCTGTGGGATTGCCAGTACAAATATTATCATCTCAGTTTTACAAATGAGGAAGCTGAGTCTTGGGGGAAGGTAAACTGACATACCCAGGGTCATACAGCTAGAAAGTATCATAGCCAGAACTTGAACCCAGGTATTCTGACTCCAAGAGTAGAGTTCTTTCTATGATAGCAGCACACTACCTCCCCCTCCTCTCACACCCTCTCCATTCCCCAATGCTGCTATACCATGTTGCCTCCAAAAATCATTATTGCCATCAGAGATAGTATTTTTACAGCACCTACTATGTGCCAAGTGCTTTACAAATTTTCTCATTTGATCCTGACAACAACCCTGGAAGGTAGGTGTTAAAATGATTCCCTTTGTAAAGTTGAGGAAATTGAGGCAAACAGATTAAGTGACTTGCCTACAGTTACATAGCTAGGAAGTGTCTGAGGCCAGACTTAAACTGAATTCAGGACTGTATCCAATGCACCCACTAGATGCCATAGTCAGTTGGACACCACGGAAATAACAAAAACATTCTTTATTCTCAGACTTTTAAATAATAACTGTCTATTAACAATTATTCAATTCATTTGAATCACTATGGCTAGCCAAGCAGGTAAATTTTGGTTTTCAAGATACATTTTTATTGAAAGACATACAACAATCAAATCATTAATAATCAGCAACCACAACAGATTTTCAGCAAGTCCTGTTTCTTTGTGTATAGACAGATATCATTACACAATGGTGAAAAAATAAAGAAAAGTTCATTTTATCGGATTTCAATTCATCATAAAGTTTTCAGTATAAATCCATTCATCTTTCTTTACTCAGTTCTGCTTATAGGCCATATGTTCTCATTCATGTTTGTATACTTTAAATGTGTTTTTATATGAGTACTAGGAACAGTAAGAACGCCAGTTTGGCCGATCCATAACTTGCAGTATATATAATACGGCTGGGAAGATAGGTCAGATCCATATTGTGAAGGGCTATCAATGAGAAACAGAGGAGTTTGTGTCTGATCCCAGAAACAATATGGAGCCAGTGGAGTTTTTGGGAAAGGGGATGTCATGGACAAATTAGTAGTTTAGGAAAACCCTTTAACCTTAAATCACAATTCCAACACCTTCAAGGGGATTTACTTTAGTTTTTGATGAAGTGACCCCTCTCCTTATTGAAGCCATCCTCTTTTCAATGTACCTGTGATTCCATTCATGCCCACCTTCTTCAATAGGTTGACTCCACTATCCTCTCCCTCTTTCTAATTTTCAGTTTCTCCTTATATACTGGTTCCTTCTCTTAAGTCTCATTCATCCTTAAAAAAATTCCTCACTAGATCCCACCATCCCTGATAGCTATCCTATATCACTCTACCCTTTCTCAGCCAAACTTTTAAAAAAAAAAACCATCGTGATTCTAAGCCTCCACTTCCTCCCCTCTTACTCTCTTTTAAATCTTCTGCAATACTTGGAACTATGTCCGAAAAGCTATTAAACTGTGCATACCCTTTGACCCAGCAATACCATTGCTATATCTATACCCAAAAGAGATAGAAAAGAGAAAGAAGACCTATATGTACAAAAATATTTATAGCAGCTCTTTTTGTGGTGACAAGGAATTTGAAATTGAGGTGATGCCCCTCAATTGGGGAATGGGTGAACAAGTTATGATATATGAATGAGATGGAATACTATGATGCTGTAAGAAATGATGAGGGGGAGGGTTTCAGAAAAACCTGAGAAGACTTATATGAACTGATACAAAGTAAAGTGAGCAGAACCAGAACAATTTATTCAGTAACAGCAATATTATAAAGGTGATCAATTTTAAAAGACTTAGTAAGTCTGGTCAACATAATTACTTACTACACTCCCAAAGAACTTATGATAAAATATTCTATGCACCTCCAGATAGAAAATCAATAGACTCAGAGTGCAGATTAAAGCATATTATCTCCTATTTCTCTGTTTTTCTGCACATGTCTAATGAGGGAATGTTTTGCATGACTTTATATATTTGTAATGGGCTTTGTTCTTCTTGTTTTCTCAATGGATGAGGGAGAGGGGAGGAGGAGAGTATTTAAAACTGAAAACTAAATAAAACTGAGTTAATGGGGAAAAAAATCTGCAATCTGGCTTGTGATCACATCATTTAACTGGAAGTGTTCTCTCCAAATTTATCTTCACAAAGCTGCAAAGTGATTTTCCTAAAGTGTTGGTCAGAGCCATGTCATCTACCTACCTGATAAACTCTAGTGGCTTCCTTTTACCTCTAGAATCAAATATAAATTCTGGCATTAAAGAGCTTCAAATATATTCCTTTCCTACCATTCTAGTTTTATACATTACTCTCTTCCATGCTCTATGTGATCTAATCATATTGGCCAAATTGTTATTGCATAAACAAGATACTTCATCTCTTTGTCTCTGTGGCTTTTCACTGTCCTCTTACCCCATATACCTGCAGTCCTCTCTCTCCTCACCTCTGCCTTGGAATCTCTGGCTTCCTTCCTGATTCAGTTCAAGTACCACCTTCTACGTGAAGACTCACCTGACCTTCCTACTTGCTAACATGTTTCCTTCCAAAATTACCTTGTATTGATTTTGCATATATTCAGTATATACTTAGATATGTATGTGTTGTCATCCTTTTTATACTGTAAGCTATTTGAGGTGAAGGACATTTTTCTTTATATTCTTTCATCCTATCCCCAGTTCTTAGCATAGTACCTGGGAATTTACACATGTTTAGTGCTTGTTTGATTGATCTCACCTGGCAACCAGACAGGACTCTTCTGACTGAAGTAGGCTTCTGTGGAACTGGCTAAGTTTCAAAAAAAGGAAATAGTCAATTCATTCAATCAAAAAATACTTAAGTGGTTGTGTATGCATAGCCCTGTGCTAGGCCTATGATACAGAAGAGATGTAGCTCCTCCTCTCCATGTATTTACAGTCTATCTGGGGGAAACAAAACATATAGACACAAGTAATAAAACAAGGCTCAAATGAGGAGCATATAGAGGGAGAAGGGGGTTTCAGAGTGGCCTGGAAAAATTGGGAAGGCTTCATGGAGAAGATTAGACTTGAGATGGACCAAGAAATTGTGAGGTGAAGAGGAAAAGGATTCCAATAAAGAGGAAAGAAAAACACATGGCATGATGGCATGTTGGGGAGTTCAGGGGGAGCACAAATTTTCCAGTTCTAGCTGTACAGAAGTTTCTTTGCTTTAACAGTAAAGCAGAGCTCTATTTAGGAAAACGCAAACAGGATCAAATCAGAAGGAAGATACTGCCTTAGTTTAGAGAGGGAAAATAGTTGGAAAGTTTAGTTTGAGATCAGAGTTTTATCTTTTCCTTTTTCTCTTTTCTTAACCTCTATGAAGCATTAGATGGAAATACAAGGTGGCTTTTCACCTCATACCTATTGGCTAGGGTCAGCATATTTGGAGGGGAGACTTGAAATTTTAATTAAGCCTGGAGGAGGAGAGCTTGGGCTACATATGCCTCTGGCAGAATGTTTTACCTCTCAAGCAGGCAAGGCTGATGCTTTTATCACCCTTTCCTCGACTTTGAGAAAATGCAAAACAGGGTGGCAATTTGAAAGGTGGCCTCCAAAATGAGAGGGGGAGAAAAACAGAGGTGGCAGTGAAAAGGGATGGGGAGGATAAGGCTGCTGACAGATTCATTTGGAGACCAGATATCAATTCACAGATCTCAGGGAGAGGCTGAACAAATAGGAAGGATTATTGGAGATGATGCTTTTTTCTTTTAATATGACTGATGGAATGGATCAAAAAGCAAGGGGCTAAGGAAGATTTTATGAATCTAAATAAGCAGCTTAATGGTGCTGAATAGAAAAAAAAAAGCCTAGATAAGAAGAGATGTCTCAAACTTGCAACTTTTGAGGTTCAAACAGAAGAAAGAAAATGGAAGTGCTGAGTTTCTGTGGAGTGAATCTGAACAAGAGTAGCTGGAATGTGTGTGGGGTGGGGCAGGGTGTAAGTCAGATGACAGAAGGTTTAATTGAAGTCTTGGCAAGTAAGTTTTCCATGGGAGATTAAAAAAAACAAACAATTAGAACAGCCTTTGAATCAATTCCCTTTGCAGTCAGTGGTTGAGTAAACTTTGTTCCAAAAATGCTACAAAGTTTCCCAAGGGTGACAGAGTCCCATCTGAATTTTACATTGAACTTAGCAGGGAGAAGAGGCCCTTGTCAGAGAGATGAAAATATGTATTTATAAAAGGCCACAGGAAACAATGGAAACATTCAGTTCTTTGAATTTAGCAGAGAGAAAATAAAAACAAGATTTGTAATGCAATTGAACCTTTTTCTGAGTCATTGCAGGGAAGGACATTAATTTAGTAACCACTTTGTTCACCTCACCCTCAGCCAGGTAGGAGATTTTCACTATCCAGGTAGGATGTGGGCAACACCGGGCAGGCCTCTACCCCAGTACATGGACTTTTCTTGCCCACCTCTTAAGTCTTCTTAGGCCAGAAAAACATCCCAGCCAACCTTTTGTAGGCTCTATCACTCCAAAATTTGATTCGAGGCATTGTTTTAGAGTTGTTTGGAGCTGGGTGGTCACCCCTATGCCGCCATTTTGGCTCTGCCCCCCTTGTGGCATTTCATAATGTGGATCAGCTTCTCCATGCTACTGTATTCTCTTTGTTCTCCTATTTGACTATTCCTTCCACCTATTTTTATTGGCTCCTTATCCTTAGACAGCTAGATAGCTCAGTGGACAGAGTAAAGGACTTGTAGTCAGAAGACCTGTACTCAAACCTAGTTTCAGATACTTTAGCATTGTGACACTGGCAAATAACTTAAACCTCTGTTTCCATCATTTTCCTCATCTATAAAATGGGAGCAATAATAACACATATTTCTCAGGATTGTTGAGAGGATCAAATGTGATAATAAATTATAAAGCACTTCGAATACTGCCCAGCACATAGTAAGCACTATGTAAATGTTAGCTATTTTTATTGTCCAACCCCTTAAATGAGGACCATCCCCAGTGTTATGCCCTTGGCCCTCTTTAACTCTTTCTTCTTTGGTGATTTCTCCACTCCCATGACTTTAGTTATCCCTTCTATGGAGATTAATACCAAAATTATATAAACACGTCTAATCTCACTCCAGAGTTCCCAATTCTGTATTTCCAATTGAAGGAATAAATTAAAAAGCATTTATTAAGCACTTCAAATGATCTTTAATAGTACTAACTTCCAATTAAGTCTTCCTTCTGACCATTGGTAGAGTTCCATACAGCAGATACATCTGCATAGTTGACTCTTCTTTATACAAACTTCAGTGAGAAGAAAAGTCATTATGGAAACTGCTTTTCCCCCAGAAGAAGCAAGAGTAACATGCATTAGTGCTACTAACTCAGGGTTGTTTATAAGTATTCTTGTAAACTTCAAGATTCTGTTAAAAAAAAGTAAGGTATCACTAAGTTCGTTGATACCTTTTGTTTTTTACCTAAAAGTAATTACCTGGTATCTATTCATCTCCAGTGGATTCACCCTTGTACAAATAAAAGCAGTTAAGCAAAATTGACCAACAGAATGGCCACATTTGACAGAGAATGTAGGATGTCAGATCTTAATTTGTCATACTTGTGGCAAATTTTTTCAATTCATGGCAACATAATGAAGCAGAATCCATAACAATTTTTTCTTGGTATGATTCCCCATTTCTATGAGTTTTGGTCAAACACTACCTTTTCTTTAAAAAAAAAATGATTAAAGCATTTATTTTAACTGTTTTAATTCACTCAAGGGAAGGCTGAGGACTAAAACATTGTTCTAGGAACAGTGGGAAGAGGAGAGAAAGGAATTTGAGGAAAAGGATACAAATCCAATCCAATCAGCTTATTAAGTGCCTATCATATGCCAGGTACTACGCTACGTGCTAGGGATACAACTAATAAAAAAGCAGTTCTTGTCCTCAAGGAGCTTACAATCTAAAGGGGAAGAAAACACAGAAACAATCAGGAAAGGGAGGGGGCACTAAGGGACATTGTGTTCTGTGGAGTTGAAATAAAATAGGGTAGCAGATGCAAAGTGGATTGGATGAGCTGAGGTGCAATTGCTGCCCTTAATAAAAGCAGGCACTGGTAGGAGTTTGGTGCACCACCCTCCCGCCCTCCAATCAGAAGGGAGCAGAGGCTGAGGCAGGTGGTGTCAATCAAAGCTTGAATTAGCAGCCTGGTGCTGAGTTTAGTAGTTATGAGCTTCTGCTGGGAAGGACACGTTGTTTGGAATTGAAATCAGGAGGGGTAGCAGATACAAAGTCAAAATCACCGGTAAGAGTGTCTGTGTTGTTGGGATGGGGATGCAGAGTTACAATGTTGTCTCAGTTATCAGAGAGGTACAGTTCAGTTTTGACAAACTCTTAAAAAAAAAGTAAGATATCACTAAGTTCATTGATACTTTTTGTTTTTTACCTAAAAGTAATTACCTGGTATCTGTCCATCTCCATTGGATTCACCCTTGTAGAAATGAAAGCAGTTAAGCAAAAGTGACCAACCTGTCCCTGCCTGCCAAAGCCTAAACAGATTGTTCCACAAATAGGTAGCTCAGTCTTTACTGAGGTCTTGGTTTATATAGAGATTGGGAACCAATATTATTGTCCTGCATAAGAAATTGGGGAAGTTCCACCTTTTCCATTAGTCCTTTTTTGACCCTCATTGGTCTCATCTCCTTGGAACTCCTGTGGAAGTTATAATCTGTACCACACAGTTTAATACCAAATAATATATTTATGCTCTTGAGTGAGCCACTTCTCCATTTTGGCTTCTGTTTCTCACTCGCATACCCAGGGAATTGAAATACAAGGCTTCTGAAAGTCCCTGCCAGTTTGCTAAATCTATGATTTTATGAATCAGGAACAGTGCTGGTTCACAGTGATTACTCTGAGGTCCCCATTTGGACTGTCAGCAGTTTGAGAGCAGGGATCTTTTACAACTTTGTCCTAGTAGTGTCTAGGACATAAATGAGCATATACATGTAATTATATACTTGTCGATTCACTGATTTTCTGCTTACCAACCCTTGAAACCTAGAATCTAGCAAAAGGCTTTTAAAATTAAAACACTTATTTAGTATTTTTAGTATAAAGACAGTTACATCAGAGTGACCTGCATCAGTGGAGCGAGTACCTTCATCCCATCTTGGAAAAAGATCAGTAATATGGGAGGCACCTGGGCAAGGAGAAGGACCATGCATGGGGACTTGGTTAGGAGAGGAGAGGCAGTCTTGCTTTAAGAACCACCCCACCCCTCTAATCCCATTCCAGGATGCTATAGAGATAGCCTTTCATGGGATTCACAAAGTCTTCTATGTGGCAGAGAAAACCCAAGAGGGCAAAGGAATATGGGGATCTTCTCTCTATCAGCATGGTGACATAGATAAGTATAGGAGAAACTCATCAATGTCATGTTAAAGTTCTGAGTACTTCTTTCCTTCCCACTCCCAAATGCAATGGGATGTAAAACTAAGTGTGGACATCATCATCATCATCATCATCATCATCATCACAATAATGAGAACAAAACAACAATAATGATGTCAGCTAATATTTACATGTGCATATGTTATCTCATTTAATCCTCAGGAGAGCTCTAGGAGGTAGGTGCTATTACTGTCCCCATTTTCAGGTGAGGAAACTTAGGATGAGAAAGGTTAATTAACTTGTCCAGCCTGTAAGTGTCTGAGACAGAATTCAAATTGAAGTCTTCCTGACTCCAAGGCTAGTGTTCTCTCTACTATACCACCTACAGTAGACATTTCCTTTACCATCTTTGAAACTTGGGAAATAATAAATTTGTATTTGTTTTTATTTTATCTTTTGGATGAATTCTTGCTTTTTATTTTTTTATTCATTCAATTTATTTTATTTTTAAAGGTTCAGTTCCAAATTCTCTCTCTCTCTCGAGCTCCTCTGCCATCCATTGAGAAGGTATGCAAAATAAATTTCTCAATTTTTTCTGAAAAAGTTAAAGAGCAAGAAAAACAGAAGAAAAAATTGCTTTAATCTATACTCTGAGTCTAGCCATCCTCTATTTGGAAGTAGATAGTATTTTTCATCACTAGTCCTTTAGAATTGTGGTTGGATTTAGAATTTAGAATTGTTTTGATCAAAATTACCAAGTTTTTCACAATGGATTACAATACTGCTATTACTATATAAATTCCTCTCCTGGTTCTGCTCACTTCATTTTGCATCAGTTTATAATAAGTTTTGCTGGGATCTTTGGGTGTATCAAAAGCTAGGTTACTGCACTGATTTACTCCCTAATCTATTCCATTGATCAACCTTTCTATTTCTTATCCAGGACCAAATTGTTTTTATGATTACAGCTTTGTAGTTTAGTTTTATGTCTGGTACTGCTGTACTATACCACCCTTCCCTCTCATTTTTTTCCATTGATTCCTTTTGTTTCTCCAGATTAAATTTGAATTTATAAATACATTTTTTCTTTCTCTTTTGATTTTGAGGGACAGGGGCATTTAAAAGTAGCAGATATAATCTGTAATGAGGCAGATTTCGGCTCAATGTAAAAAGTAGAGAGACAACTTGGCTCAGAACAGACCCACCCCTAACACATGCTGTAACTACGGCTAACACCTAAACTCTTGGTTTTTTAATGCCATAGTTCTCCAGAATATTTTGAGAGTGAATCCCATTAGTCAAAAAATTCTAAATTATATTCATGTACCACCTTATTTGTATGTTACATTATGAAACACACACAAAAGAGACATTAAAAAGGAGATAAAGGTCAAAGAAATGATTTTTAAAATTTTATTTTATCAATGATTCAGAAACCTTTTTCTTCTTGCTAAAATATTAATTTTTAATCTTTAAATATTGATACTAGTAGCATACTCTTTATATTCTGAACAGATAGCTGCTTTTGATGTCTTCTATAAACACTAACTCATCACATTGTGTAGGATGATATCTTCTGTTAAGCAGTACCATATTAGAGGCTAGATACTTTGTGTATAGATTGGAATATTTTCATTTTTACCTTTCATATTTGTATGTATTTAAATTACCATAATCAACTGTGCAAAAAAGAGTTGCAGTGCCATTTCTAATATGTATGATGGGTGAAAGATGAAATGACTGGGGAAACAATGGTTTGAGCTTTTGAGCATATCTATTTATTAAGCAATGCATGCCAACTGCATAATAAATTGGACCTCTTCAGCTTTGGTGCTGCACCTCAAATACAGGGAGAAACAGACTTTTTTGCATTAGAAAACAATCAAATAAGACCAATTAATTAAAAGAAAGCAATTAACAGGGTACAAACTAGGATACAAAATTAAGTGATCTTGGAGGAAAGATTAGGGACATTCCAAGTCAGGAGGGGGAGAGCAAACAGGTTCAGTTCCCTGAAATCATAAAAAGAGGTGTTCCACTCCCCCCAAGTGTCTGTTTTCAGTCAGAGAAACAAAGAAACAGAAACCAACTGACCAATACAGGGCCAGTTTTCAGATAATATATATTGGTTGCCTAAGATGTATAATTGTGAGAAAACTCATTGCATTAATCTTCAGATTAATCTTCTGGTCAATATAACCTAAGTCCTCAGATAAGAGTTTTTAAGCAACAGATAGAGGTGGTCCAACTTCCCAGACACACAGGTTCAAACATTGCAGTAAAGTTTTCTCACAATTTGCATGGGTGAATAAGGTTTTCCCACAAGACAGAAAGTCTAGAACCATAAGAAAGAGAACTGAACTAGATCCAGAATGGAGTCACAGGATGGGGTTAGTACGATTCGCTCAATTCTCATGATTCCCTCATATTGTTACAAGTTTGCATCAACAATTAAAATGTAATTTCCACTTAGTTTCATTAATAAATTACAATTTTGCTATATTTTATATATTTAAAGAAAAATTATTTTTTTTTAATATAGAGAAAAATTGTTTTTTTCTGAGGTTTCAAAAATAGCAGTATACGATATAAAGACAGTATCAACATTCTAGTCTTTCATTTATTTTGTCAATTCAAAGAATAATATTTAAAATTAACTTTAGTGTAAGACATAAAAATGGTCTATTTCATAAAAATGAACATCATCAGGGCCTTCTCTGAAAGGTCTTTTTTTTTTTTCATGTAAAAGGTGCTGAAACATTTCTGTTCTATGCTGTTTTATTCACTATTTTATTCTTTGATACATGCTATTACAAAAAGGAAAAGATTTAAAGTTTTTCTTGGAATGTGTATTATTGAGGAGTGAGGTGACTATTAGATGTATTCTAATTTCCACGTATCCACTATCAAATGGTATTGAAAACACTTTCTGAAAATGAAGCTATAGATATTTGTGGCATGTGAAAGGACAGAAAGCTACATGGTAGGGAGGGTGAGCCATCCAGGTGTAAACAGTTTTCCTAAAATATCTGATGAATAGTGTTGTAAAAAGGGAAATGGGTAGGGGAATTTACTTTTTAACTCTCAGGGACTGATAAATCAATATACCTCGAATGGGCCTAAGAATTTTGCAAAAATAATACTAGAATTTTTATAGTACAATAAGATTTGTAAAGTATTTTACAAATATTATCTCATTTGATCTTCACAACAACCCTGGGAGGTAGGTGCTATTATTAGCCCCGTTTTACAGATGAGGAAAACAAGGCAGGCAGATTAAGTAATTTTTCACATATAGTTACGTAGCTACTAAATATCTGAAGCTGGATTTTTAAACTCCCTTTCTCTAGGTCCAGTACCCCACCTATTGCACATTCCTGCGTCATTTTTAGTCGATTTAGACAGCTCCTCCCTCCCCTCCCCCCCCCACCCTGCAAAAATTATCCAGAGTCCCTCACAACTTAGAGATGTGGACTGATATACAGTGTATACATGGATTGATGTACAAGGTATTTGAAGGTAAAGAAGATATCAAAAGCATGAAAAAAGTTTTGAACCCTAGAACCAAAGACAATAAGGATTAGTAATTGAATCTGTGTCCTCAAACTCTTCCCACATTAAGCCTTTGCAATTTCCTTACTCTGTAGCTATATGACTTATTGTCATTCAAGATTCAAACATGATATTGGAGATTCTTGCAAATTAAAAAGCTCTGTTTCTCATATAATGGAAAAAGCACTGACTTTTGAGTTGCTGAACCTGTGTTAAAAAATTTCATCTCTGATACTCTGTATGACTCTGGTTTAGGTCACAATCTCCTTGGGCCTCAATTTTTCTCATTTGTAGAATGAGGAGTTTGGAGACTATACTGCTTCTGAGGTCCATTAGAACTCTCTATTGATGATACTATGATTCTAATATCTGTATCAACAATGTTGCTAGCAGCTGCTGTGGAGGTGAAAGACCAACAACAAGAGCACACAGAAGGGCTGCTAGCACATGTTCTTTGATCTGCTTTTCTAAGGAAAGCAACTTTTAGGGGTTAACAATCTTACTTTAATTAAACATACATATACCATTCACTTAGTTCAGGGGGCAAACCCAGCACTCAACTTGAGAGCAAATTCAAACAAAAGTTACAAACAGAGTGACAGACAGGCTTTTATCTGTCTGACCCAATCACAATACATACATAGTTACCAGAGAGAAGCACCAACATCTGGGTTTTCAAAGGGGGGAGCCTGCTTTAATGGCTACCCAGAATCTCATCACCAATATTCTTTCAATGAGTGTGCTCCCAAAGGCAAAATGCTAACATATATACATAACATAGACATAACATATATACATAACATATATAACAACATATACACATATATAACATATATAACAACATACATACATATAACAACATATATACATAACATATAACATAACATATATGTCGTATATACATAACATATATATATATATATGTACTTCTTCAGGGTCAAATGGTGTCACAACCATATGACTCAAACCCTCGTGATTTAGGCCTTCTTGTGACTTAAATGCTTGCTCATGGTCAGAGGCTTCTCAACCATGTGACTCAAAGCCATGTAAACTAGGCCTTCCCTTGATGTAAGCAGGTCATCAAAGACTCCCCATTCAATCAAAGATTCCTTAGTGCTGAGAAACACTCCAAAACAAAGACAACAAAAAGTCCACTTTGCTTACCATTACATTTGAAAAGCAAAACTCGTCAAAGGAACTTGATTACCTCAGCATTCCAAAAGAGAAAACAGTAAAAAAAAAAAAAAGTCCCACCCTAATTACCATCACAATATCAAAAAAACAAAAGGTGACCAAGAGAACATAAATAACTCCTGGCACATTGTAAGGGCTTAAAGACAGCTTTTCATTCTTTAATGTTACTCATTTGCTTAAGATTTTTCAATGACTTTATCTCTTCTTTAGGATAAAATTCAAAGTCATCAGCTAAGCATTTTGAGCCCTAAATCTTATTTTCCTGGTCTTATTTTATATTCTCCTTCATACACTCTAAATTGGAGCCAAGCTGCTTTCTGTAGCTGACATTCCATCTCCTGCTCCCATTTGTAAAAGCTATCCACCATAACAACAACAGGTATGATTAAATTTTACAGAGCATTTTTTGCATGATGCCATTTGATTTTCATAATGGCCCTGTAAGATAGATGCTATAGTTATCCTCATTTTACAAAAGGAGAAACTTATGCTTTGACTTACCCATTTATGGCACATAAAGGATAACAGGATAATATCAGGATTCAAACTCAAGTCTTCTGACTCTAAGAGCAACATTCTATTCACTGAACCCTCTAGATGCACTTTACAGCTCAACCTTTTCCCTCTCTTCTTTTGAGGCTCAGCTCAGGTGCCACTTTCTCCATAAAACTTTCTCTGATCTTACTCCTTCAACAATACAATATCTTTCATCAAATTTTCTTTCATTTACTTATCTAAGTACCTGTCCTAATCCCTTAGCTTTATAAAGCCAATAGAATATAGAATGCTGGAGGCCGGAATATGTAAGAGTCAAACACAAGTCCCTTGTATACAGCAGGTATTACTCAGTGACTTGTTGAATTGATTGAAAGTTCTAAGAAAAATTTGAAGAGGGAAACATCTGACTGGGGGAACATAAAGGGAGACTTCAGAAAAAACAAACTTTTGAGCTGTTTCTTGAAGAATTGTTAGGATTTCAATTGGGAAGTTAGAGGTGGAGACCAGATTAATGCACAAGCAGGATGTTTATAAGAAATGCTGAGTTCTACAGTTTAGCTGCAAAGGAATTAGTCATGTTTTGATAGAAGTTTAAGGCTTAGGAAGCACTTTCCTCACAACCCCTTGCAAGCATGGTAGGTAGTACAAATATTCCTAAGTGTGTGTACAGGTCAGGTTAAGTGTGTCCAGACATAGCATAATATCTTTTAAAAATTACTCTTTTGTCTCATTTTAACATTTGTATTTTTAAAGTACAATCTAGTTATTAATTTTAAAATCAGATAGCTAAACTTTAGATTCCTTAGTTTGAATAAAAAATAACGTTCTTTGTGATAGAGTATTCAATAAACGTTCACCTTAAAAAATACGATTCCCATTGCACATCCTAATAATAGGTGCTACACACACAGATATTCTTACTCCCTCCTTACAGATGGGAATATTCAAAGTTGCATATCTTGGAAGTGTTTGAGCTGAGAACAAAGAGCACACAGAAGGAAATATTACAAACAGATGTCCAGAAAGGCAAGGTGGTGTCAGATTGTGGAGGGCCTTGAAACTCTAGTTAAAGAGTTTGATGAGAAATATCTATACTTTCTGTATTCAGTAAGGCATTTCTTTTTTATATAAAGTGTATTTATTTTTAGTTTTCAGCATTCATTTCCATAAGTTTTCAATTTTCTCCCCCTCCCTTCCCTCTCCCTCCCCAAGATGGCATGCAATCTGATATAGGTTTTACTTATAAATTCTTATTAAACATATTATGTTCACAATAGTCATGTTATATAGAAGAAATAGAATGAATGGGAGGAACTATGGGAAAGAAAACAAATCAAAGAAAGGAAAACAGTCCCTTTCGCTCTGTATTCAGACTCCATAGTTCTTTGGATGTGGGTGGCATTTTCCATCATGAATCTTTTGGAACTGTTTTAGGACCTTGAATTGCTGAAAAGGGCTCAGTATATCAAAGTCAGTCATTGCACACTGCAGCTGTTACTGTGTACAATGTTCTCCTGGTTCTGCTCACTTCACTCAGCATCAGGTCATATAAGTCTTTCCTCAGTAAGGTATTTCTGCATTCCTTGAGTTCCCTCCAAAGATTTAGCTCTTTGTCTCAGAATAGAACATCTTTTAATGGGATCAATAGGATGAGCAGTGGTGTGGCTCAACTTTTCTCTCTGTGGAAAGAACACTTTCTGCAAGAAGTAGGATGGTAGTTGGATGACATGAGTTATAGTCTTGCTTTTGCCATTATCTTTGAAGTGAGACCTGGGGCAAGTCCTTTCCCTCTTTGGATTTCATTTGTAAACGGGGATTCAGATTAGATTATCTCAGAGGTCCTTACAAGCTGTGATATATATAGTATGATTCTCAAATTTACTGGACAACATTTTCTACTGTTAAAAATTTTTATATGTTGCATTATTTTTCCTTGTAAGTTTTCTGAGTAAATAAAGGCTTCTATAACTTTGATTTTCAGTCATATATAGGTAAGTTTGTAAATATGTTTGTAAAATTTGCTTTTCAGTGTCTTTACCCAACAGCTGAGGCTTCCACAGATGTTAGACAGCTGCCCTTAGTATAATTTTTTTTTAAATGCCTGTAGCTTTAAGGTGACTTATAGTCCTGCGGTAGGAAATTAGATATTCAGACCTGGAAAGAGGGAGCACACAGGCTCTGATTGAAGAGATGTTCCATATCCATTACCCCAGGCACAAAATACTGCTAATTAGGAAATCCGCATAGACTCATATTAACATAAATTAAAGGGATTATAGCTTTCAGACAACACTGAGTTGATTCATCACTTCTCTAAGTAATGTCAAACTGTGCAGCCAAGTCTCCAGGCAATGCTTGGTCCTCAGAGCTTTATTCCCCTTTGCAGACTAACTTTCAGAGAACAGAAAGGGTGATGGATTTGGAATCAAAGGACCTGGGTTCAAGTCCCTTCTCAGTCTGTCATTCCACTCTGTCACAGGTAGTGTGACACAATACAAGTTGTGTGAAGTTGTAAATGACAGAGAAGGGATTTGAAATCAGGTCCTTTGATTCTAAATCCATTACCCTTTCTGGAAACATAGAGACCTCTCCCTATTTCTGGCTTCCCTTTTTTCCTCTTAGGAGGTAAGCTTCTTGGGGGCAAAAATGGTTTCACTTTCATATTAGTATCCCCAGCACCAAAGACAGTATCTGGCACATAGTAAGCACTTCATAAATGGATTATTGGGTTGTCTGTCTATCTAAGACCCCTTGCAGATTTAAATTTTCAATTCTGTTATTCTCCAGAGTAGTCAGTTGTATTAAGCTCAGCAAGTGTCTAAAAAGTACCTACTTTGCAAAGAACTAGGTTTATAGACTATTAAATATATTTTAAGCAGGGGTTTATAGCTTGGGATCTGTGAACTTGTGTTATTGTTGTTGTTTTAATTTTGATGACTTCCAATATAATTAATTTCCTTTATAATCCTATTTTATTTTATTCATTTAAAAACATGACGCTGAGAGGATCATTGAATAGACTTTATCAGCTGCCAAAAGAGTCCATGACACCAAAAAAAAAAAAGGTTAACAATCCTTAATTTTAAACATCTAATTCTTGGTTTGAGATATTTTCCTAAACTCATGCAGAAGATAAGGCTTCTCACTCAGGGTACTAGGCTTTGCTGAGTGAGGACAAGTGGTGGCAAGATATTTGATACTCCTAAGGATTGTTAGAATTTTTAGCATGTACCCCCTTTCTAAAATAACAGTATGTCAGATATTTATGTTTCTTTTGAAATGAATTATTAGAGTTCTGCAACACCCCTTGCAAAGACTAGTGATTCCCTGGGTAGCCTAATTCTGGACTGAGAATTGTTGGCCCACCTATAAACATTTTCACTGAAGGCAACAGTTCATGCAGGTCAAACTTAAAGGTCCTTATTGAACATTTCAGATATGATCAAAGTGTATTCCCCAAAGCCCATTTTATTTTTTAAAAGTTTTATTTGACATAATTTGTTTTTACATTATATTTCCAGATAAAACCCTTCCTGATGCCACTGGAACTTTCCTTGTCAAAACAAAAACAACTAGGCAAAACCAACAGACATAATGACCAAAAAAAAGAAACAAACTTTTTAGTGTCTTCTCTTGAATAATTCCAAAGTATTTTCTAACACGGTTGAGTTAATTCATAGGTTTTTTTTAGTAATGTAAATGTCTCTAAGAATGATTATTTAATATTTGCTAATTTGATTTACATGAAGTGAAACATCAGAATTGTTGTAAGTTTTATTTCTCTTCCTAGTGATTTGGAGCATTTTTTTTTCATATGGCTATAGAGAGTTAATTCTTTTGAAAACTAGGTGTTCATATCTTTTGACTACTTATATACTGGGGAACACAAACCCATTTTATATGGAGTAGTGGGTATTTCTGAAGGCTCTGTCCTAGTATATAATTGTCATCTTTTAAAATTTTTTTTACATGACTCACAAACCTGTTTATCCATCATGGGTCTCTCCCCAGAGCTTCTCTTCCATATTGACAACTGTCAACTGGGCATTTCAAAATGGACGTTAAAGAGATATACAAAATTCATTATGTCCAAAACTGAACTCATTATGAACGCATGCCCCAATACTCCCCTCTTTCAAGCTTCTCTGTTTCTGTGAAAATCACAATGATTTTTTCCCAGGTCTGTAACCTCACAGTTACCTCTACTCTTCATCCTCACTCATTCCTCATATGCAACAAGTTGCCAAATTTTGTTGTTTCTACCTTCACACTTGCATATAATCCTGTCTCTTTACTCACAAATTCAATACTATTGAGTTCAGACCCTCAGTACATCTTACCTAGGTTATTACAAAAGCTTCCTAAATTGGTCTCCTTGCCACAAATCTCTATGCCAGTCCATCCTACACACTGCTGCCAAAATGACTTTCCTCAAGTACGTTATTCCTTTTTCAATAAACTCCAGTTGTTTCCTATTGCCTCTAGAGAAAAAAATCTTCTGCCTAACTTTTAAAGCCCTTAGCTTGTCCCCAACCTATCTGTCCAGCCTCATTGTACGTTACTTTCCCTTACATGCTCTGCCAACCAGCCAAAGTGGCCTTCTTTCTAACTTTTTCCACCCATCCTCATGATTTTGCACTGGCTATGTATGCCCTTGCTGTAAATGGATTCCTTCCATACAGCCATCTCATAGAATCTCTCACTTTTTTCCCAACTTACCTCAAGAATATGACCTTCTATATGGTCTTTCTTTATATGTCCAACCCCAACTACTAGCGTCCTTCCACCTTCACCCTGTTTTATCTACTTTGTATTTATTTTCTTTATATTCATTCCATATAGACATACATATACTTCTCTCTCCTGTCAGAAAGTAAACTGAACCAACGAGGTGGAGTTGTTAGAAGCAATATTACGGAGTCATTAGAAGCAGTGTGGTGAGCTCCTGTCCATAATCGTCTCCAAACAGATCTAGAAAATGCACGTAACTAAATCTTGATGAGAAAATCCAGAAAAAGTGAAAATGAATCTTTCATTCAGCCCAGCTCAGCAGAGGGACACAAAGATGTCTTTGGACATTAGGAACAAGGTAAGGCCAGGAACACAACAGTGCAGAGCACTTCAGTGCCCTGGGAAAGACTGTACACCAGGACAAGAGGAGGCCCCAGATTTGTACTGGGATACCCCAGACCTGTGCTAGAACATGGCGACAGAAACAGGTGCAGACTTGGAGCTTTGTTGCCCATTGTACAGTTCTCAGTGACAGATTCAGGGTGAACTGAGAAAGAGACCTGAACAGAAGAAAAGCATTCACAGAGAGGGGAGGCTCTGTCAATGTGCTGAGCAAGGAGGAAATTCAGAAGCCAGCAGCAGCAGCAGCAGCAGCAGCAGTGGGGTTGAAACCTCTCAGACTCAGAGTCTCCTTTCCAGTATATAGCCCAGCCTACAGAAGAATAACAGGACAGGAATTGCAGACCAATGGAGAGCCTACAGTTCTGCCCCTAAACCAAGAGAGCTTTTTAGCTGGCTGATTGGCATGGAGTCCAGCAGCAGTCTTCTTTCACTTCAATCCAAATCCAAGTCAGGAACTTGCAAATCTCAGAGCAGTGTGGCAATAATCAGACTTTGCCTTGGACCAGGGTACTTTGAGAACACCAAAAGCTTGAAGGTCCCCAGGCTGTATCTGAGATCCTGAAATAACACAACATTTAATATCCCCAAAAAGCAGCATCAGAACTAGCCCAGATCTTTCCTCCATAAATATGGCAAAGCCCGGTGAGCATCAAGTCTAAAGTCAGGAAGTAAGCTGGAATAATGGACAAACAAACAAAAATAACCCCACCATAATGAGATATTATAGTGGGCTGGGATACTTAAGAAACAAATGTACAAGTAGAGAATCACTCCAAAACACTGTAAGCATTATCTCAGAGAAGAACACAATTTAGGAACGAACTCAACTAAAATTCCTAGAAGATATGAAGCAGGTGTTTAAAAAAAGAGTTTAAAATTTTATTTTTGTAAATGAAATGAGAACACTTGAGGAAAAACTGGAAAAGAAATGAGAGCTATCAAAGAAAGAACTTGGCACAAGAGGTTCAAAACTTGCCTAAACAACAAACTCACTAAAAATGAGAATGGACCAAATAGAAACCAAGGACTCAATTAGGCAACAAGAAATATTAAAATGAAGTCAAATGATTGAAAATAAAGAAAATATAAAGTATCTCATAGCAAAACAACTGACCTGGAAAACAGATATAGAATCACTGGACTGTCTAAAAACTATGACAAAAAAACAAAAAGGGAGCCTACCCTATTTCAAGAAATTTTAAAAGAAAACTGCCCAGATCTCTTAGAATCAGAGAACAGAGAGAATTACTTTCTGGAAGAAACCCCAAAATGAAAACTCTCAGGAACATCATAGTCAAAATCCAGAGTTCTCAAGTCAAAGAAAAAAATACTACAACCAAACAGAAATAAAGAATTCCAGTACCAGGGAGCCATAGTTACAATCACTCATGTTTCAGCAGCTTGGAATACCATAGTCCAGAAAGCAAAAGATATAGCCTAATGGCCAAGAATAACTTACCCAGAAAAGCTAAGTGTAATGATGCAGGGGACAAAACAGATCTTTAATGAAATAGAGGACTTCTAAGTATTACTGATGCAAAGACCAGAGCTTTATAAACTTTGAAGTTCAGACACAGGAGTGAAGTGAAATGTAAAAAAACAGCAAGCATGAATAAGCAATGAGAAAGGATTAAATAAAGATAAACTTGTTGGTTGTTATTCATTCATTTTCAGTCATGTCAGACTCTTTGTGATCCCATTTGGGGTTTTCTTGGCAAAGATACTGGAGTGCTTTGCCATTTCCTTCTCTAGCTCATTTTACAGATGAGGAAGCTGAGGCAAACAGGGTTAAGTAACTTGTCCAATGTCACACAGCTATTAAGTGTCTGAGGCCAGATTTGAACTCCAGAAGATGAGTCTTCCTTACTCCACGACCTGAACTCTATTTACTGTGTCACCTAGCTCTCCAAGGATAAGCTACTTACATTCAAATGTGAGTAGGTGATCCATGTGTTTCCTCATCATCATGGTTAATAGAGGCAATCCAACCAGATAAGGCCTGGAAGTGGTTCTGTTATTTCTTGATGATCTTAAGAAAAGAATGGCAAGAGAAGAGAAGAGGAATACATTGTGAGGAGTGTCTTACAAGGTGAGGTAGGGAAAGGAAGGTTAGGGAAAACAACTTTAGAGAATGATAGTGTACAAGTAGCCATCTATACAGACAAGGAGGAAGGAATGGGAGAGGGTAGCTAACACTTGAACTTCACTCTCATCTGAACTTGTCAAAAAGAAGGAAGACTAAACACACATAGATTTGGATACAGATATTTTACTCAACAGGAAAACAGGAGGGATAGGATAGTAGGAATTAGAGGAGTATAGATCAAGGGAGGGATCAGCTCTAAGCAAAACAACTTATAAAGATGTACAAAAACACTTTTTTGAGTTGCCAAAGAATGAAAATACAAGGATAAACTAGGAATGGATGAACAAGTTATGTTATATAAATGCAATGGAAAACTTTTGTGCTGAACTCTTATCAATGTAATGACCAAACATGCTATCATCAATTGTTGTTTGTCCTTCCTTCTCAAAGATGACCAATGACATCAGGAAGGTAATGTCATGACATGCAAGTGAGTTGGATTTAAGTGCAACAGGGCTGTGCAAAGTCACCAACCTCATTTTCTCCTACAGAGCTGTCTGGGTCCAATGGCAATTTATAGATCAGGATGATTAGAGATAGCCCAGGATGCAATGGGAGACCTTGGCTTTTTTAAGCTAAGGACTTTCTGTCGTTGCTAGAGATGTGAACATATCAGAGTACAGAATGAGATTTTTTTTTTTAATATGGCCAATGGGGAAATGGACTATACTTGCTTGTAATAGAATTTTTTGTTCGTTTGAGTTTGTGTGTGCTCCCAGTTGGGAGGTGGTTTTTTTCCCTTTCCTTGATTTGTTTTCTAGGTCAATTATTTTTGTTTTGAGGTTAAGAAAGTGTCTTTCTTTGGCTGATTGGCTGATTAAAGAAAGTAAAGTATATATATTTTTTAATATATATATTTTTTAAAAAAATGTAAGCTGCTTGAGAGTAGGGATTATTTCATTCTTTGACATTTTATTTCTAGCATGTAGCATTTTGCTTGCTACATGATAATGGCTTAGTGAATGCTGATTTTTAGTTATGTATGGCCTTAAACAAGAGGCCATTTTTTTTACCTTTTTAAACATTTTCTTTAATATAAATCATACATACATCAAATACACACTGTACAAGTGGGGATGAGGAAATTATCTGGAACTCAGAGATAAGGGGAGCAGGGAGATAATGGTTGACAAGACACGCTTTCTTCTTCAGGGAGGATTATCTCAGTTTTGTGGAGAGGCAAGATAAATGAATGGGTCCATCTCTGGGCTATTGAGTGGAGAAAATGAAGCAGCAAAGTCCAAGAGTAGAGAGAATCAGGTTCTAGTTCTCAACCGAGGGACAATGCTGGTTCTCTTTGTTATGACTCTGATCCCAGGCCCACCCTGTGATCTTCAGAGGGTGTCCAGTTCCCAGAATAGCTCCTTCTTTCCATTCTCCCACATTCTCACTCAGCACTGTGGACCGTTTACTCTGCTGAGGCATCAGGGGACCAGGGAAATTATCATCCTGCAGAGTGGTGAGGGGTGATCTTCCTAGGACCTTGCCAGCAAGTTTCCTTCTAGGGGGCCTAGAAGCTGAGGAACAAGGAGTCTCAGAACCTCTCAAGAACTTGTCAGGGTCCTGGCTCATCATTTGAAGTGCTGGAGGCTGTTCTGTTACTTCTGTAGTATTTGCCTGTTTTTGGGAAACTTCAGTTTGGCTCAGGAAGGCTGGTAGTTTCTGGCGTTCAAGAGATAGTAGAGTATCCAGAGACAAGTCCTGCTCAGGCTGTGATGAAAACTTCACAGGTAGGGCCAGTTTAGTGGAATGCTCTGGCCTAGAGGCTTCAGCCCCAAAGGCCTCACTAAGCTGCTTTACCAGATTGTTTGGAGGGTCTACTGTGACGATCTTCACAGGTGTTCAGATAATGCCAAATGTGGGAGATCGGGGATCTGAGTCTCGAGGTTGCTCCATATCCTTGGTCTCCACTTCCTGCTGCTGTTCCATGACAGAGGGACTTAGCTGTGGCGAGCTCTCCACCTGGATGGGGGTACGCAGAATGCCTGCGCTGGGAGAACTAGGGTCTGTAACGTGCGCCAGAGGCTTGTTGCATGGCGCAGGACGGGCCAGGGTGGCCAGGACGCTCTTGGCCGAGCCCGTCCTCACGGCTCGGCCAGCCAGCTGCCCACGAGGACTGCCGCAAGACTGGATAAGGAATCGAGTAAGACAGGTAGTTGAGGACTTATGTGCAGAATCCCATAAGTTACTTGGGACACTGTTATCTTTCCAGTCACCAGGGTTTGCAACTTTGGAGTCAGATCCAGCTCTTCTCTCTTCATTACCCTCTGCCATTTTAAAATTGTTAACAATTTCTGTTGATTCTTCTTCCACAACATTCCCCATATCCATCTCTTCCTCTCAGTTCACAGACCCCCCTTAGGGCTCTCATCCTTTCTAGCCGATTACAATAGCCTCCCAGTTGTTTTCTCTGCCAATAGTTTCTCCCATTTTCTAAACCATCTTCTAAACCATTTTCTAAACCAAAATGTAGTACAAACTGATAGTTCTAAGGCACAAGCCTGACAATGTTCTCTTCCTTTCAAGAGCTTTAGTGGCTCCCTTTGCCACGAGGATACAGAAGTGTGGTGCAGAGGAAAGAACACTGGGATTTGGAGTCAGTGGAGGTGGGTTTGAATCCTGGCTCTGCTACTTATTACCTGTACGACTTTGGGCAAGTCATTTAAAACTTTAGGCCTCACTTTCCACATCTGGAAAATGAGGGGTCTGGATTCCATGACCTTTAAGTTCTCCTCTAGCTCCAAATGTATGATCTTATGTTTAAATTTCTCTATCTAGCATTAAGTCCTGGATTACAGTTCCAAAGAAATTTTGGAAAGTCAGTTAGAATCAGGAAAAGGGGTAGGAGAGAAGCCATCGAGACAGGAAGACTGGACTCAGCTGCAAATGGACCTGGCTTAATATGGTCAGAGGCTAGTGAGTTTGTAATATGAATGCCAAGAAGGAAGAATGGCCACTCTAAATAGCCCCTGGGATGCAGCCTTTCACTTAGTAGGTGTCAGAAGAGCAAGATTCTTTCCCAGAAAGATTTATGAATGTCTCTATCATTTCCTGCCTCCAACCTTCATACCGAATTCATATTACTCACACTCATACACTCTACATTCTAGGCAAAATGAACTACTTTCCATTTCTCCTCTATAATGTTCTATCTCCCACCTTTGTGCCTGGGACTTGTAGGCACCTACTTACTCTCTGGGTTGAGTTGTTCACTCCAACCTGCTGTAATACTGGCAGGTCTAGATTTCCAGAGAGAGACCACCACACTAAAATTCTCTCAGGGGGCAACTCTGTTGGGGAGGAATATACGCCCCTACTCACCATCTTAATTCTTGAGGCCCCATCAATGCATTTCTATTTATACAACTAGGAACTCTCAACAACATTTTTAGATCTTAAATATAATGATTTGCTTAAAAATGAAAGAGAAGTAATAATAACACTACAGGTACCCATATATTAACTCAGAATGCACAAATAATAAAATTATCACAATCTCCAAATAAACCTGGGCCATATGATTCTACTAATGCATCCATATAGCACGCATGTAGGAAATAGGCAGGGAAGCACATGAGAAAATACTCATGTGTTGCTTAGGGTAATTTCAAGACAACAGGCTTTATCTTTGGTCGCTTAAGAAACATGTGTACCACAGTTCCTCTTTGTTTATGGTACATACCACCATGTTTGTAGATACAAAGAGTAACCCAAGCTTACCAGCAGGATTGTAAATACCCAGTAAAGTCACACCATGGTGGTTCTGACTATATGTGTAATTCCTTTAGGGGAGTGTAAATCTGTTGAATTGGATAGTTGGAAAAATTCATCACAGTCTTTTCAGCTAACCAGCCTTTAGGTAGTCCTTCACTTAATGCTTGAGAGAAATGATTAATAACCTTTGGGGAGATCTAGAGTTCTCCCCTTTTTTTAAAGTCCTCATTTTAAAAAGTTCATTCTGTTGAAGTACATTGCTGATTATGAGATTGAATTGATTTTCTTGTTCGGAGCCTACCCAGGTGGGGTAGCCATTGTGTTCTGCTCAGGCTTGGGCGGGGCATAAATTCTTTGATTATCCAAGGCTGGGGGTGGTCTGGCCAAGGGTGACATGATGTCACTCTCAGACCCTCATTGTCATATTCTTTCTCTCATCAATTGTTAACCAATCAGAGTTAACTGCCACTCACTTCTCAAAAGAACATATAAACCCCGAACTGTAGCCATGGTTATCTTTGGTCTAATAGAAATGGCCAAATGACCATTTTTTTAAAATTAATAAACATTCTGGCCCTATTAATAAAATGATTAAATTGCTCTGAACTATGCCTCTCAAACCTTTTTAATCACCTCATCCTTTACAGCTGGATTGACTGTCCTATTTTCAGAGATCTTTAAGTCGAAAGATTGAAAGCTGAAAGAGAACTTTAAGATAATCTGGGCCAACCTCCTTACTTAAAAAAAAATGGTTAAATTGAGGCTCAAAGAAGAAAAACGATTTGCCTAAGGTCTCAAAGCTAATTAGATAGTACAGAGCATGGACCAATGCACTTGGAGTCAGAAATCCTGAATTCAAATCTTGCCTCCGATACTTATTAATTGTGTGACCCTGGACAAATCACTTGATCTTTCCATGTCTAAACTTCATTTTCTGTCAACCGGAGATAATAACAGTTCTTACTTCTCAAGATTATTGTAAAGATCAAATGAAATAACCTATGAAAAGGACTTTGCAAACCTTAAAGCACTATATAAATGCTAGCTAGTACTATTGTTATGATGATGATAATGATGGTAATGGCAGCCTAGCTAGGACTGCAAATCAGGTAACGAATGCCACATAACGAGTGCGTAATAAGTGCTTGATATATTTGCTCGAAGACACATTTGCTCTGAGTTCAGCATCCTTTCCACTATATTATACTGCCCCTTGAGATACCAAGTCTACAAATTCATCTCAGTAAGCTGTTATTGAGGTATGTCTCATTTAAACATTTTTTTTCTCAAAGGGGGAATATTATACACGTATATTAATAGCCTACATTAAGAGACTGTAAATATGTCCATGTATCCAAACATATAACTACATAGGTATATGTACATACTTAAATGTGTCAAAAAGATACTAGGAGGCCTTTCTGGGCAAAGAAACCAAACTTTATTAAGAAAAACAAAGGTGGTGTTAAAGTCTGCCCAGTATGGTTTGAGACCACATGTAATAGAATTCACAAGTATTCTCTTGATTCATGCATAGCTTAAGCTAGTCAGCCCATGGTGCAAATGGTAAGCCCTTTTGCTCAAGCAGTTGAGCTCATGGCTCTAATTGGTCTATCTGTGGCTCAAGCGTAAGTCCAGGGCAGTTTATTACACATAGGTCTACCTTTTACATTTCTTATGATGTTGCAGTTAGTCTGTTTCTTATGGTGTTTCAATAAGCCTTTTTACGTTTCAGGGAAACCTTGTTCCTTATCATTTTGATATAAAGATTGACATAAGTATTACAGTCCTAAGATTAATAAACACAGGTATTTACCTGGGACTACATCATAGGTTTTCACTTGCAGTTAGGCTCTTACTATAAATCACTTAGTTACTTTTGTTTGTTTGTTTTTTGGCAGGGCAATTGGGATTAAGTGACTTGCCCAAGGTCACACAGCTAGTACATGTGTCAAGGGTCTGAGGCCAGATTTGAACTCATGTCCTCCTGACTCCAGGGCCGGTGCTCTACTCTCCATTCCACCTAACTGCCCCACTCGGTTACTTTTTATCCTATTTAAAATGATTGTAGCTGATAGATGGTTAGTAAAGTAATATAAAGTAAGGTACTCAAGGCATTGATTGTTGATTTTTTCCCATTATACATGGAAACTCATACACGTACACATGTATGTGGATTTTAAACTAAAAGATTATATAAATTATGTTATCTGAAGAGTTATAAAAGATAGTTTCTATATCCTTGTAAGAAGAGGAATAGGGATTAGGTTAGTAGGAAAGCAAATTAATTCCTTTAAGCATTTAGATCCCAATGAATTATCTTCATCTGGTAGCTAGTTGAACTTCTTTCTCGAACAACTAATCAGGCTGCCCTGATGCAATTTCTGACCTAAATTCTAAGCAGACAGCATTGCTAAGAAATCCAAGCAACAGTGTGGGATTTCTTTAGTCCTGGGCTCGAGGCAGGGAACGATAGAGTCATTCATAAATCTTTCTGGGAAAGAATCTTGCTCTTCTGACACCTACTAAGTGAAAGGCTGAATCCCAGAGGCTATTTAGAGCGGCCATTCTTCCTCCTTGGCATTCATATTACGAACTCACCAGCCTCTAACCAGAGACAGTGGTAGATTAAGCCAGGTCCATTTGCAACTGAGTCCAGTCTCCCTGTCTCAGATGGCTTCTCTCACCCCTTTTCCTGCTTCTAATTGACTTTCCAAAGTTTCTTTGGAACTATAATCCAGCATTCTCAGAAGGAACCCCCTTATCCTAGGCCATGATGACGTTGAGCTAATTCAAGCGAGGAAGTAAGGACGTCATTTACTTATTTATAGGAGAATATTATTGAATGTGCTTCCTTTCACCCTTGTCTTAGGTATACTATGGTTCAGACCATAACCTTCAAAAGCAAACAAATCCATGAAAAATTAAATAAAAAGACAGCTAGGAGTTTCACTCTAACACCAGTGTTAGCCATTGATAGGATAATAAATTTACAGATAGAAGAGACTATCCTGACACAAATCATATGTTGGGATTGAACCAAGGGAACTTCCTGATTGGTTTGATGAAATTATAATTAGGAGAATTTAAAACATCACCTTCTGGAAGGGTGTAGATATGAAGGGACTAAAAGTATCTGATTAAATCTCAGTGACTAATTCTGCTCCCAAGATGAATTGGTTGTTGACTTGAAAACACTCCTTGTTCCCTTGTAGAGGCTGGAATTTACTAAAGAGGCTTCCCCCAAATGAATTGTTTGGCTCAGATTATTGTGAGACAAAGCTTTTTTTGGTAAAGTTTTGTGGGGAAGATTATTGTGAGACAAATCTCTTTTTGGTGGCCTACAAAAGAGAACTGAGAGACCAATATGGGCCCTTTTTACTTTTTTCTTTTTGCACCCTTCTTCCAGAGACATACTAAAAATGAAGCAGGAATATGTAGGAGAATATACTCTCCTACACCCACTGGAACTATTAATGTCAGCTTTGGACAGTCAAGGAGCAGAGGCAAGCATATTCACTCAGAAGGCCTACACAACTTTAATTTCTGCATCCTGGCTTCCTGGAGGAGTTCCTTAAGGTTCCCTCATTCCCATCCCCAAGTGCAAGAGTCTGGGAACTAGGCCTTCTAACAACAGAAGGAAAAGTTTCCTGGATGGTCTTAGCCTTGGAATTTTCCTCATTGATAAACCAAAGTTTAGGTCTTTAAGGATCCACCTTTCTTTTAAGAGATGAAAATTTTTTCTTAGTAATGTGACTATGTAAGAGAAGAGGATCTCTTGCATGCTCCTAGCCCTAGGAGGAAGTAGAAGCAGCTAGCCAAGATAAGGAGGAACAAGGAATTTGTGCTCCACGAGTATGATCTTAATTGGATGTTTAGACCCCAAAGGAGAAAGATATTGCCTAATGTTCCTGAATGGGTTTCTCTTCTAGGATAGTCCAGTCCTTCAGAGCAGTACCATAATGAGGAATGCTTGTTAGATTTCTAGGGAACAGTAGAGGAACTTGTCAGAATTCCGAGGCCTGTTTAGCAGTTTCAACTTCAGTCCTCTTCTGGGGGAGTGCAAAACATGGGGTGGTATTGAGGCTGGTGGACTTTTGGACCCTACGTAAAAATGTGTTCTACTAGTGAGGGAGGACAAGGATAATGGTCCGTTATTATTTCTGGTCTGTTATGGCTCCTTAGTGTATTTTCTGCATTGTTTACAATAGTCTTCGTTGTTTATGTTCTTTGTATCTTTGGTGTTTTCTATGGGCTATCCTATGCTTATTATTTGTATCCAACCTTGAGTATTTGGGATCATGAGAAATCTTTTGTACGCACTCATGGAAACCTGGACAGAAGCTATATTCTTGTACTTCCTGGAGGAGGCACTTTAGTGGTTAACAATATAATCCAAAGAATTGTGATTTAGAGCACTATCCCCAAGGTTGGACCTCGTATGTGTGAGCCCAGGACTTCGGGGCATTGTGCCATCCCATGGGTGTTACATGTATCTACTCTCATTCACTCAATACATTCATTGATCATATTCCATACTTAAGATTAGTAAACTAACTAGGTCTACAATGTAAGTACTCTATGTTCATCAAGCATGTTCAATTATTATGGTGCTTATAACATTCAAATATTCTATTTGGCTAATAGAAATGTTGTCCCCTCACTCCTGATTGGCCAAGGCCTAGCTTTGAGAGTTCAGTTAGGTGATTGATAAGCATTGTCCTAATAAGAATAGTCTCCAAGAGAAAATTGTATCATCCTAAAGACCAACCAAACACAGTCTTTGAAAGGACCAATTATGTGTTGCTATAGCCTTGAAGATAAAGATAAAACTCAAATCTATAGCGGCCTAGTGAAGCTTTTTGGCTAGTGATAATGGGTCTATATTATGTCTGGTCTTTAATCATGATAGATCTTAATCTGATTACATTTCCAGAGATGGGATTCAGGATAGCTATGATAGGATTCGCAGCTCAGGATCATCTAAGAAAGAGAGACAATTAGCCTAAATGTGAAAACCTTCTACTTACCAAGCTACATGAGCCACAGGCTTGTAAAACTTTCATGGGCTGTATGCATTTATTAAGGTAGCCCATCTTTGTAATACTAGCAACTTTGCTCAATGCTTCCATTGAGAATCTTGGGTTTATTGTTAGCTCTATATCCCAAAGACATCAAAAAAGGGGAAAGAACCTATTTATACAAAAACATTTGTAGCAGCTTTTTATGGTAGCTAAGAATTGGAAATCAAAGGGATTCCCATCAATTGAGGAATGCCTAAACAAGGTGTGGAATATGATTGTGATGGATTATTATGCTACAAGAAATGACTAGCAGAATGATTTCAGAAAAAACCTGGAAATATTTATATGAATTGATGCAAAGTAAAGTGAACAGAACCAGGAGAACTTTACATATAGTAACAGCATATGGTGAAGAATTGTGAACGACTTGGCTATTCTCAGCCATACAATGATCCAAGACAATCCCAAAGAACTAACGATGAAGCACACTATCCACTTCCAGGGAAAGAACTATCATTGTTTGAATACAGACTGAAGCATGCTATTTTTCACTTTGTTTCATTCTTTTTCTTTTATTCCAGTCTTCTTGTACAAAATAACTAATATGGAAATGTTTTACGTGATTACACATGTATAACCTATATTGGATTGCTCACCATTTCATGGAAGGGGGAGGAGCAGGAGGGAAAAGGGGAAATGGAATTGGAATTCAAAACTGTAAAAATTAAAAATTAAAAAAAATATTTAAAATTGTTTTAGCATGTAATTGGGGGGAAATGAAATATTAAAAAGATGCAAAGTTTCCCTTTCTCATGACCCCACTCTTCCAATCTACAGTTTCCCTTATCATCCTAGTATTATATCCATTAAACAACAGACTGACTTCTGAAACTGGTGGTATTCAAGTATGTTTTACACTTAGCATTGGAAAAACTCAATTAATTGATAGTAAATAGGGAAGCCCATTCTAAAAAGATAGTCACCTAGTTTGCTCAGTTAGCTCATCCTCAGTCTCAATCCAGATCTTTCTGGCTAAAATCCTCATGTTCAATCTTGTGTCAGCCTGAACATGCTGTATACAAAACTTTTGATTCAGCAAGGAAACCAACGTTGACTTCGTTAGATTTCCGGAAACGTAACTGTAAACAATTTTATTGAGTATTTCCTTGGGATAGACTCTCAGACAAGAGAATACTGAGCAGCTGGACACTAGAGAATTAAAATTATGCATTCAGCTAGATTACAGGAAACAGTTGATTGGAGATATTGCCTTGTTAAATATATGCAGTAATTAATCTTGAAAGCAGGGAGCTAGGTAAATATTATTATCTCCACTTATGCCTCAGGCAGAGGGACTAAGTGATTTGTCCAAGATTTCAGAGGAACTGCAAGACCCAGTTGAAATCAAAATGCTAGATTATCAGACACATCGTTTTATTTAATTCCTTTCTCATTTGCATAGACACAATTCCCTCTTAGAATACTGTGTACTCACATAGCACTTTTATTCCAAAGCATCTGAACAGCTATATTTTTTGTTTTGTTTTGTTTTCGTTGTCACCATCATGGCTGGGGAGAACAAGGAAGCTGGGAGCAGCTGGATCACTACTGCCATTATTGGCATTTGGGAGCAGCATGTAGCTAGGAGATTTAGAGAAGAGGAAGAGTGGTGGCTATTGGCAGTAGATAATTAGATTCATCACAACTGTGAAAACTTGGATTAGGTAATTTGTAATTGGAAAGAGGCCATAGAATCAGAGATCAAAAGCTGGACCTGAAATATACTTGTTCATACCATCACAGAATTAATTGTAGAGTTGAAAGGAATCTCAATGGACATTTAGTCTAGTTCCGCTAGCAAAAGAATCCCTGCTGTAACATACCCAACAAGTGGTCAATGCAGCCTCAGTTTGAAGACCTTCAAGATGGAGAACCTACAACTTCTTGAAGAAACCCATTCCACTTTTGGACAGATCTAATTGTTAGGAAGTTTATCTAGACATCAAGCCTAATTTCATCTCTTGGTAACTTCTGTCCATCACTTCTTTTTCTGTCCTCAGAAACCAGAAAGAACAAACCTAATCCCTATTCTCACAAATCCCTCAGATTCTTCACAACTATCATGTCCCCCCTGAATTTTCTTTTCTCCAAGGTATCCAGCCAGTTTCTTTAATTGATCCTCATATTTCAACTCCCTCATTTTACAAGTGAGGAACCCAAGGCCTTGGAAGGATAAGTTGGTTTGCTCAGAATCATACAGGTAGTAAGCATTAAAGATGGAATTTGAACTCAGGACCTATGACTCTAGAGTCAATGTTCTTTCTGTTGAACTTAAAATTCAGACTCAGGTAAATCTTTGGGGTTCAGGAATGTGGTGGAGCTGCATCATTTGGGATCTCTAGCAAACTTTGCTGCTATGTAAGTGTGTCTTTGTGTGTCATGTGTGCATCATTCCCAATATCTAGCAGAAGCGTAGTGAACGGAATAGTGCATTATGCCAGTGTTTTCTTGGGCTTGTTTTGTTAGTTGCTTGTTGCCCATCATGATCAAAGATGACCAAAATGACATCACCATATCAGAATCAATGCATAGTGTGTCGGACTGTGACTGATCAGACCAATAGTATCTCAGAAGGCTCAAGGTAGGGCACAAATATTCGAGATGAATATTTGAACTGGAGATGTCTCTAAAATTGTGCATCTCACATTTCTTTTGAGCTACTGCAATTCTGCTTTTCTCATAGAGCACAGTGCATTCTTTGATGCTGGCATGCCATGCTGGGCAGTTCTATGCCAGGATCTTCTATGTCTCACAATCAATTCCAAAGTTCTCCAGAGGGATCTTGAGAGCATCCTTGTATCACTTCCTCTGACCACAATGTGAGTTTCTGCCTTGTGTGAGTTCTCCATAAAATAATCTTTTAGGTGAATGCACATTTAGCATTTGAACAACATGGCCGGCCCATTGAAAATGATTCATTTTCCTACACCTCCACCCTTGTACCCTAGAGAAGGTTTAGTTTTGGCTCTTCCCAAAAGAGAAGAGTAACAAGGTACAAAATGTATAATATGGATTTGATATGGGCTGGCTATTTATTTTCTACACATAAAAGAAATGCTTAACATCCACAAGAGCTATACCATGCAATGGTAGATTTAAAACAAGCAGTAATAATAACCATTATCATATTCTGGAAGACCGAGACTAAAACTCATCAGAGTATAAAGAATTTGGAAAGAATGCAAGAAAGGAATTTTGCATCAAACCGTGGTTCTCCAAACAATTTCTTCCAGGTTAATGTCTTCTGACAACTAGGGCTTGGGATCATCTTTTTTGGTGGTCATCTTTTGCAGTTAATAATAATAATAATAATGATAGCTAACACTGTAATAATGATAATAAAAATAGCTAACACTTATATAGCACTTACTATATGTCAGGTACTTCATTAAATGTTTTATAATTATCTCATTTGAACCTCTCAACAACTCTGGAAGGTAGATGTCTTCTAATTATCCAATTATTCTAATTATCCATATTTTGCAAATCAGGAAAATGAGGCAAACAGAGATTAAGCGATTTGCCTAGGATCACATAGCTAGTAAGTATCTGAGGCCAGATTTGAATTCAAGCCATCCTTATTGAAGGCCTGGTGCCCTATTCACTGCACTACCTGGCTGTACCTTTACACCCTCACAAGTCAGATTTGAACAGTGGGCCCAGTACCTCTCATAGTCAGAAGGTGACCTTCAAGGCTAGACATGTGCATCTTGGCATCACTGTTTGGTCACCTTCAATGAGGCAAAGAATCATAGAAACACAAAGCAGAAGATACAATGAAGCCCAGGCTCAAACTCACTTAGGTGAATCCCCCTGCTTCTGCTGCCACCTGGGAGTGGTCACCATTCTGTCAGGGTGAGGGAAGGGCAGCATTCTTCTTTCCCCACCCCTCTAGGGATATACTGGAATAGCCCTGACTCTATAGGCAGTGGAGAAGAAGAAAGAGACTGTGGCAGGTCATTTGCTTTTAAAGATCTACTTTATCAGTGGCTCTTCACACTTATTGGCCAATAAAGGCATTTCTTCATCATCCCCAAATGGCCTGTATCTTTCCTTGTTGGCTGGAGGCCAAGCAGCTCTGCATCTGCTCCATGGTCTCTGTTACTCATAGGTTAAAACGTCAGTTTCGCTAGGACAAGATGGGGGAAATCATGGCTCGGCATGAATATGATCTAGCAGCTTTAGTGGACTGTAAGCTCAAGATGAAGTTATATTTGCAATATGGTGGTTAATAAATCTGATCTTAGGCTCTATTGGGAAGCATAGCTTCCGGAATTAAAAAAAAGTGATTATCCCACTGTGCTTGGTCCTGGCCAGACCATATCTGTAGTATGACGTACATCAACCTGGGCACCACAGTTCAGGAAGGACATTGGCAATGAGAATGTCCAAAGGCAATTAACCAGGATGGCGTTGAGTTCCTGCCATATGAGGAAAAGGCCATTTGGCCCGAAGAAAAGAAGACAGAAGGCAGCACACTAGTTGTCTTCAAGTATTTCAAGTATTCAAGTCTGTTGTGTGGATGTGGATTAAGTTTGTTCTGTCTTGTCCCTGGGTAAAAATCTAAGAGTGATGGGTAGAAGTTGTAAAAAGGCAAATTTAGGCTTCATGTTAAGAAAATCTTCCTTACAGTTAGAGTTGTCCAAAAGTGGAACAGGCTGCTTTGGGAGGGAGGGAGTTTCTTCTCACTGGAGGTCTTCAAGCATCGTCTGATTGACTACTGGTGAAGAATGTTGTAGAAGTGGGAATTATTTTTATTGGTATTGGTTGGACACAATGACCATTGAGGTTCTTGGCAACTCTGCGGTTCTTTAATTCAGCATGATTTTGGCTTGGGAAGAGGCAGAATTTGTGATGATACTTAAATGAATTAAACGTACAATTAAAAATGCAATTAGTTCTTGTAGATTTCTTTGAAATGCTAGAACTTATAGGTTAGCTGGGTGTCTGAAACAAGGTGATAAAGATGATGGAGCACTGGATGTGGAGTCAGAAAGACCTGTATACAAATCCAATGTTAGACACTTAAGAGCTATGTGACCTTGGGAAAATCCCATAACCTTTGCCTTAATATCTTCATCTGTAAAATGGGGCTAATAATTACACTTACAAAGTTGTTGTGAAACTCAAATGAGATAATATTTTAAAGTGCTTTGCAAACTTTAAAACACTATATACATGCTAGTTATTATTATCACTATTATTGGAATAGGGCATTTGGGAGGTTTGGAGAGTGTTCAGACTTCTGTAATTAGTGATGAGTATAAGGTCGATAAGCTTCCACGTTGCAGGGGCACAGTAGCCATCACGATCTCTGCTTCCATTATGGTGCCCCTGACTAATGGACTAATGGACTAACGTGAAGAAAGACTTTATGTTGGAGATTTCTTGCTATGGTTGCAGGCTACCAAGTTGACTAAGAAAGAATGAGAAATGAAAGAATGAATGAAATATTTAGCCAGGAAATAGAGATCTGTCAGGAAGTGGAACAGGAGTTAGAGGAAAAGGAGCATGTCCCCTTGATGCAATTATTCTTGGGATTGTGATAGGCTGGTATTTTTGTCCAGGACAAAATTGGAGGACCAGATTGCTAACATTATGGGACTACTGGGAGTTTCATACGTTTTTGTCAAGTCAGAGTGGTTAATGCACCTCCAAGGTTCTGGTGTTGGATTAATAAAATTTTGGCAGAAATCCTTAATCAGGATGTTGTGACATATTTGGATGACATTCTAATTTTTTTCTGCCTGGGTGAACAGGAGCCTATTGTATAGCTCTGAGATTTACTCATCTATTTGTATCACTCCTGTCTAAATCATAAGCTGAGGAATATCTTCCATAAGACTAAGGTAAACTTTAAGGATTAGGAATGGACTATATGTCTGCATTGGCTAGCCAAGATTGGATTATGCCAGGCAAAGTTTAAGTTTTCCCTTTATAGATAGTTCATTCCTGAGCTCTCAGGCTCTAAGAATGTTATTATGTTAGAATATTATGTTATTATTGAGGAAGGGAATATTATACAAATGGGATGTCATGGAAAAGAGGAAGATTTCTGGGATCAAAGATATGCTTCGTAGTTGTACCTTTCTTATGGGAGCCAGACTGGCTTTCTTGTTTCTTTGTGGAATCTCAGGCATGTTTATTAGTGGTTCAAAATTTGTTGGAAGAAGAGAACAGGTCAGTGTCTTAGGGTATGTATGACTTTCAGTCATTTATTACTACAGGAAATTTACTTTAGTAGGAAGGAATTATTTCATGATGAACTGGAAACATCGCTATCGAGACTACCCTGAAAACTTGATGCTACCATTTGGAAGGAGCTAAACACCTAGTTACAGTTTTATTGGACCATAAGAATTTAACTAGAACAAAGAGGTTCAAATCTTATAAGAAGATCTATTTTTTTTTTGGTACCACTCTCTCCTGGTTCTCCTTCTACCTTTCTGACTGTTGCTTCTTAGTCTAATTTGTTGAGTCGCCCTTCATTTATCAACCTCTAATTATGAGTGTTCCCTAAGACCTAGTTCTGTTTTAATTTTCACTGATTTAGTCAAATTCTATGGCTTCAATTATCTTTATGCAGTAAGTCTATATGTCCAATACTAATCTCTCTCCTGATTTTCCGGTCCTGTATCACCAAGTACCTCTGGACGTCTCTCCTCTTAGATTCAATTCATCCATTCAACTCAGTAAACATATGAAGTGCTTGCTGTCTGTGAGGCATTGTGTTAGGTGCTCGGGATCAGGAGTCATAGACTAGAGATGGAAAGAGACTTAGGGGTCATCAAGCAAAATTCTTACATTTTACAGATGAAGAAATTTAGATCCAGAGAAGTTAAATGATTTGCCCAGGATCACATACTGTGGCAGGATTCAAACTCATGTCTTCACGGTTCGAACTCAGTCTTCTATCCCTTGCACCATACTGTCTCTCATACATATTTATTGAGGCAATATAACATAAGGCTATAGAGTTCTGGACTCAACACCTGTGTTCAAATCCTGCCTCAAATACTTATTAGTTATGTGACGATGGGCAAGTCACTTAATCTTTCTGGGTCTCAATTCCTTCATCTATAAAATGAGGATAATGATTTCTATAACACTTACCTTGAGGCACCTAGGGTGATGCAATGTATAGAGTTGCTAGGCTTGGAGTCAGGAAGACCTGAGTTCAAATCCAGCCTCAGACACTTAACTAGCTGTGTGGCTTTAGGCAAGTAACTTAACCCTGTTTGCCTCAATTTCTTCATCTATAAAATGAGCTGGAGAAGGAAATGGCAAACCACTCTGCTATCTTTGCCAAGAAAACTCCAGACAGGGTCATGAAGAATCAGACACGACTGAAATGACTGAACGATAGCAAAGCACTTACCTCATAGAGTTATTGTGAGAAGCAAATGAGAGAACACATTTAAAGTGCTTTGCAAAGCTTAAAATGACATTAAATGCCTGGATTCCTGGCAGAGTTGTTTTTCTGGTTTTGCTTTGTTTCTGAAGCTGAGCTCATTATCTTCTCTAAAACAGATCCTCCCTCAAACTTTGCTATTTCTGTTGAGGATGGTACTTTCATCTTTCGGTCACTCAAGTTCACACCCTCAGAGTTATCCTTGACTGTTTCCTCTCTCTCATCCCCTAAACAATTCATTTATTCATTCTGCCTCCGCAATACCTTCCTCATCTGTCCCCTTGTTTTTACTCATGCAGTCACCAACAACCTCTCAGTCTGCCAGACTATGGCAATAGCCTCCTAGCTGGTCTGTCTGGTCCAAGTTTATCATGAGATATGGAAAATTTCCAACCTCAGTGGGGATGGTGTTCAATTGGAAAGTAGTTTGGTCTAGGGAACTGAACATGATTAATATATATATATTCAGCATAATATATATATTTTATAAATGTATGCACGTGTGTATATATCTATACATATATATATATATATATAGATAGATAGATAGCTAGATGTAGATATAGTTATATTTCTACACCCCCTTTCTAGTCAGAGAGCTTCACCAGAAGTACCCAGGTACAAAACTTCTTTCCACAGTGGAAAGGTTTGACTTTTGGAAATGTTTGGGTGAGTAGCAGGTACCCAACTCAACAATATTGCAAAGGAAAGAGCAGTTGGCCACAGACTACATTGCGCTGTCCTTATTGGTGTGGGCTGGAAGAATGGAGGAAGGGAAAGAAAGAATACTGGCTACTGCCAGTAGATGATCAAGAAGGCTACCTGCAACCATGTAGACTTTTGGAGCATTTGGTTATTTGTAGAGAGAAAATCATACTGAGGTAAATCTGCCGTTGATAGGGGTGGCTGATTTGTTTCAGATCCTAGGAACTGACATGGCCTCGTCTCTGTGTCTCTTCCTATACTATGACTTATGGGAAGATGGACGAGAATGCTGTGTGTTGTCTGTGTATTCCCTCTCTCTGATGACTGGGAATCAAGTTTTTGACATAAGTAACCATTTGAAAAGGTCATTCTGTGACAAGTGACTAAGCTGTATCTTTGGCAATGTAACTACCGCCTCTGAGAGCTGCATTTGAGAGCCCCGGACCTAAGTCGTCATCAATCAGCATCACCACCCAATTTATTAAATTCCTGCTTTTTGCCATTCACAAGGAATACTAACAAGTGTGTAAAGGTTGAGGCCTCCTAGAAACTTAAAAACTAACTGGAAGCCAGAACACACGCACATAAGAAGATGAACAACAATACAATGTAGCAGCCTAAGTGCCAGCTGAATGACGTGAGTGGTCCCTTATGCATAGGTCGGAAATGGTTGTTCTCCTTTCATCAGAGGGACAGAGTGGTTAAGTGACTTGCCAGACATCACAAAGCAAGCCAGGAATAGGGCCAGGGAATAGAAACAACATGGGGATGCAAACAGACTCAGCACATAGGAGAATCTGGGTTTCAGGGATAGACAGAAGGGAAGACACTAGTGGGGGCAGCTGGGTAGCAAAGTCCTCTAGAAATGTTCTCTTTACTGGTGCCCTGCCTGTTACAGTCCTCACCTCTTTCAGACTGACTGTGGAGAAGCCCACAGGATCACAGTCTTATGCCTTTTACACACTCTGTTCCTAATTTCTTTTAGTATTTCTTGAGATTGAAAGATGAGAGTTATCAATGAACTGTAGAAATGAGCATGCCATGTAATAAGCAAAGATGGGCCTGACTCCTTGGGGTTTCATGCTGGTGAAGACAGAAGGCTAGATAAGTAGGGAGATGCTGGATTATGGAAGAACCTTGAGAATCCATCTAACCGAGTTCAGATCTAATGGTGAAATAATTTCCTCTAGGAAATAAGGAACCATGGCATGCTCTTGAGTCAAGAAATAATGTGGCCAAAGGCTTCAGTAAGATGCCTCCAGCCTACATCTGAGCCTCTGCAGACAGGATGCCATTAGCAGCTCCAAAGTGTGACAGAAGTTCCTCAGGCTACACAGATGTTAGAACCACTAGGTAGGCAGGTGTACCAGGTATTAATTAAGCCCCTGGAGCCAAAAAGCCAGAAACAGCAGAGGGGTCCAATTTGCATGAGGGCCCCATGTGTGTCTGCCTACTAATTAGCATGAGGAAGCAAAAAGAGAATCATTGGCAGGGAGAAGGTAGGAGCAGTGACTATATTAATTCAATTAGACCCAGATAAACATTCATAGCAAGGAAATTAAGGCAGAGGATGCTATGGGGTCAGTTATGCAAGAAGGACCCAAAGAGAATAATTATCATGAGTGCTAATACCAGGGGGGCTAATGACAGCTCACAGAGAAGACCAAAGGGCTCACTTAATTAATATTTCAAGAGGACTGGGGACTTCTTAATCAAATTAAAATGACACTTTTGGGAGAACATCTGAAAAGAAATTGAGTTATCAGCTATCCTCTCAGGAATTTTTATGGTAGTCAACACTCAACCAAACTTTAGTGTCTTAATCAATAATCATAATGGCCTCTGGTGAAAAATTGACCCACCTGTCATTGGAACAGGCAAGTGATTTTCTTGGTAATCAAAATACACAGAGGTCAGTGCATGTTTTTTCAAGTTATGGAACTGGCAACACTTTCTCTCACTGGGAATGGCTTTCCCTCTTCTTTGCTTCATCCAATACATACCACCTTTTAAGATTCAGTTCAATTCAAAAAGCATTTGCTAATTGCTAACTATGTGCTAGATGTTGGGAGTATAAAAATCAAAATGAACCAGTCCCTGCCCTTAAGATTCTACTGGAGCCAAACAGCATGTACATAGAGATGTCAATACAAAGTAATTTCACATATGAAGTGAGTACCACTGAATGGGGAGACCAGGAAGGGCTTGGGTTTGAGTAGGGGGTGGTACTTGAGCTGAGGCTTCAAGGGAGTGAAGGATTTTCAAAGTCAGAGGTGAGGAGGGGGTATGGACTCCAGCATAGAAGGGAGATAATGTGTTCATTATGGGGACCGACAAGTGCAGGTTTGGGTGGAAGACAGAGAAATTGTGGGAGAGCACTGGGAAACCAGTCTGGAGAGACAGGTTGGAACTATCACGTGGAGGTCTTTAAATACAAAGCAGTAGAGTCTGTATTTTACCTTCAAGGCAGTAGGGAAACACTGGAGCTTCTTAAACATGGAAGTGACGTCAGACCTTCAATTGAAAAATGTCTGTTTGGAAAGGAGAGAGGCTGTAAGAAGGGATACTAATTAGGAGGCTGTTGCAACAGTCCAGGCAAGAGGTGATGAGGACTGGAACTAGGAAAGTAGCTGTGAGAGCGGAAATGAATGTGAGAACATCACGGAGCTAGGAATTGCTTAGATATTTGGACAGATAGGAAAAAGCCAAGGATGACTTTGAGGTTGCAAATCCAAATGACTGGAAAGATGTTGAGATATTTGATAGAAATGGGCAAATTGGGGAGAGGGGCAGGATTGAGGTGACATGCTTAGCATAAAGCTGTCTGTGACTACTCTGATCTTCATGATTTTAATTTCCTCTGAATGTCTATAGCACTTATAATCATATGTTGTTGTTGTTGTCTGACTCTTCATGACCCTTTTTTATGGCAAAGATACTGGTGTGGTTTGTCATTTCCTTTTCCAGTTTATTTTACAGATGAGAAAACTGAAGCCAACAGGGTTAAGTGACTTGCCCAGGGTCACACAGCTAGTAAGTGTCTGAGGCTGGATTTGAACTCACTTCTTTCTGACTCCAGGCGTGGTGCTCTACCCTGTGCAATCTAGCTACGCATAATGATATACTACACAATTAAGATATAGCAGAATGGAAGTATACCCCACACAAAGTTGCTCTGACCAATTTTACATTGAAATTACTTATGTATTATAGCTAAACCTTAACATGAAGTCATACAGCCCATTGTAACATTAAATGCTGTCTCTTTTTTTCAGATTTATGACCTTATTCCTATGGAAATGACTACCTCACATAATGTTGCACCTAAAATTTTTGGGGGGGTACTCAGTTAATGATGGCAAATATGCCTGTATACTGTCTTGTATTGTTGGCTATTTCCTATTTGTTAATCAAAAAAAGTATGTTGTAATGAAAAATATACTTGGAGTCCAAATCATTCAGTAAGCATTTACTGCATGTCTACTGTTTGTCAGAAACTGTGCTAAACCTTGGGGATACAAAGACAGAACAGATGGTCTCTGCCCTCAAGGAGCTTTTATTTATCAGAGAAGATGTGTCTATATTTTAGCATACACAAAATGAATACAAGTTAGTTTTGGGAGTGAGGGTACCAGTGTCTAGGAGGAATGTATAAAGGCTACTCATAGAAGGTGGAGTTTGAATTGAGTCTTGAAAGAAGATTGCAAAAAGTAGAGATGAGCAGAGGGTTCCATGCAGAAGCTGGCTTCCTGTCTAGAGAATTCAATTTGAGTCTCCATGTTTCATTTCTGAAATTAAATTTCTGTGTGTCTGTATCTACCTCTGCTCCTTCTACTGTATTCTCCTTTGTAAAGTCCAAGCCCAAAGGTATAGCTACATACCAGGGCCAGATGAGTTTAGAAAAGTTTGAGCCAAGGGATTGGCTTAAAAATCTCTTGTCAAGGGATTTTTACACCTCATCAAGGATATATAGAAAGGATATCTTTATTAACCTTACCTAGTAGTTAAAGATTTATAGTTTTTACAAGTCTCACCAGGATGCTCTTGTCACAGTTTTTAGGGACTCCTCAGATCAGCAGTCCCTTGATCCAGACATCATCTTACTAGGTGACCCTGTTGCTCATACTCAGGGAGGAGTGTGTTAGTAAATGTTTAACAATCAGATCTCTGGAGACACAATTTAAGTTTTATTCATCACTTAAGTCTAAATAATTAGCAAAACAATAAAACAAGATCGATTTGTAGCATTTGCCAATTTTTGAGGTGTTAATGCTCAAACTGAGACTTTAACAATCAGGTTTCAGGAGCTCATACAAACCGACTCCAGCACTCCCCTGCTATATTTACCATTGACATATAATTTCACAGTGTTTCTCTTTCCTAATGCCTATCAAATGAGAGGTGCCTTGGTGCTCCCAAGGGTCTGTATAAACCAGTAATTTGTAACCCTTTATGTGTTATGGACCCCTCTAGAAGTCTGGTGAATGCTATGGATCCCTTCTCAGAATAATGTTTTTTTTTAATATTTTGTTTTAATCAGCCAAAATCTGCCTTCTCATCCCCCAATACTCCTTTTCTAATTCCTCTTTCTAAAAGTGAGAACACAAGAAAAACAGCCTATTGCAAACACATATAGTCAATCAAAAGAAATGTCCATGTTGACCACGTCCAAAAAAATTTTTTTCCCCATCGTTCTTCCTTCCAAGTCTTTCACCTCTCTGTCAAAAGGTGGGTAGCATTTTTCATTATTAGTTCTCTGGAATCATGGTTGGTCATCACACTGATAAAAGTTCAGCATAATGTTATTCCATCACATTTAGATACCCTAACTTGTTCATCGGTTCCCCAGTTTATAAGCACCCCTTCAAGTTCCCATTTTTTCCCCACTCAACAAAGTTATACATATTTTTGTACATCCTTAGACTTGATTTTGTTTAGGACTAATTCATCCTTTAATCTGCCATTTCTCTAATTCCCTCTCTCTCATCCCTCCTTTTTCTTCTTTTGGGTGAAATGGATTTCTTTATCAAATGTGGCTCTGGGTTTATATGAGTAAAGTTCAATTTGGGGAATGTTCTATAAATTTCTTTTTTGAGCTCATGCCCCATCTGGAGTGTTCCCTGCAAACACATAATTTGTCTCCCGTCCAGGTCTTCTTCACTTTAGTAGGCTTTTCCTGGGCACATCTTTTACAGAATAAGTTAAAGATTAGGCCTTTAAGCTTTCACTTTTAAATAATAATACTATTTTACATTTATAGCCCATATTAGAGTTTTCAGCACTTTCTTCATAACAAATCTGTGAAGTAGATAGTATATTAGTATATCATTTTACAGGTGAGAAAATTGAGTTTCTAAGGAGTGAAGAAACTTGCCAGTGATTACCCAGCAAACGAGTATGTGAGAAAAAGTTGGAACCCAGGTTTCCTGACTTCAAGTGTGTCTGGTTCTTAATACTATCTTAATACTATCTACCTCCCATGTGTTTCCTCATAACCATTTGTGATATTGTCTCCCATGCCTTGAATGTTCTACTTCCTCACCTCTGCCTTTTAGTTTCCTTGGTTTGCTTCTTAACTTAGCTTAAATTTCCCCTACTCCAATAGACTTTTTCTGGTCTCACTTGAAGCTCCTAACAGCTTTATAAGTAGGTAATATATGTTCATCTTCATTTTATGGATGATGAAACTGAGGTTCAGACATGTGACTTGCCCCCAAACACTCAAGTAATTAGCAAAAGAGGAAGGAGCAGGGTCCGTGTCTCCTGACCCTCAACCCGGGACTCCTCCACGATACCATAGGTAGTCCTGCTAATTCCCCTTCACCAGCCCATTAGCAGTCAGTATCTATGATACACATTCTAGCACTGTGCCGACATGCTTAGATTTTTCTCTTGAATACTTGCGTGCATTGCCATCATTGGATATTGTCCCTGTTCTCAATTTGCTCCACACGGCTCTATAGACCTAGACATCTCACTCTGTATTTCTTGGGGAACATTTGGTTACCCTTCCCTTTTTCTACAATACCCCTAAGGCAACAGTTTTAATGTAGCCACATTTATTCTATCGATGTCCTTGGCAGCTGCAGCAGGAGCAGCAGCACCCCCTCAGCCACATGGGGGACAGAGTGATGGGCTACCTGGTCCTCGTGACCCTTGTTTTACTCCTTTTGATCTCATTTTTTCTTTGCAATGTAAAGTTACACAGATAAGAAAGTAGAAAGGATCTGTCACTCAAAGTTCACATAAAGGAAAAAGAAAGAGGAAATTTAAGACTAAGTCAGAACCTTACACCATAGGAGCCCTCATTTCAGAAGGTCTAGGCTAAACCACATGCCATGTTCAGGGGACTCTGACCACATGATTGGCTTGGAACCAGGGGTCAGAACCATTCTTTTGATTTCCTTGCTTTGTAGCCGGCCTGTCTTCTTAACAAACAAGACCTCCCACAGACTCCTTGTTATCCAGATTTCAACATTTTATAAAGATGGGGAATACCAAGATTTGATGATGAAGCCAGAGGTGGGAGAGCTACAGAAATCCTGGGCTTTTGAAATGTTGGAACAATTGTTTCAGTTGTTATGGGAATCTTAGCAAGCACTGGTAGATGTGTATATGTAAACGTGTGTGTGTGTGTGTGTGTGTGTGTGTGTGTGTGTGTGTGTGTGTGTGTGTGTGTTTTAAATACCATCCAGAAAGGAGTAGTGTCCCAATTTGCATCTGGACTGAGCTCAGCAATTTCTATTTTGTGTTTTTAATCCCAAACCCTATATTGGGGGTTCTTCTAAGTTTTATGTCTGTTTTACTCTCTGAAGGTGGTTTAGAGCAATGTGGTGGGGTGGGGCTATGAATAACATGCAATTTGTAACCATCTGCAAAGCTGGGGAAAAAGAGAATACCAGGGGGAGGGAAGAAATAGTTCTGGATTTTCATTTTGTATTTGGAACTTAGCGCTTTGAGTAGAAGTGTGTGTCTTTATCTGACCTGTCACGGTTATGGATGATTTCTGTATATTTATAAAGATATTTGCATAGCTTTTATCAGATGGAGGCTTTTAGCTGATTTAATGTCCCAGGCTGCATTTGAAAAATAAATTAATATTTGAAAAGAAGATGAAAAGCTCTCCAGGTTTTATTCACTGCCAGCCTTCACAGCTCTTCCTTGACCACTTGCTATTTTGTTTGGGGAAATATTTTCCATTCTGACCCTATATGAAGAATATATGAATGCCAGCAGCTAATGTTCTTGTTCAGCACAAAACACTGAAGGAGATTGTCCTTTCCATCTTCCTCTTTTCCTTCCTTTTGTATCTGTCACCTCTAGTGCAAAGCCTGTAGCCCTATCCCAAAGGAATCCTGGTTTACTGCTCAGAATGTGACACTCTATCTCCCTTCTTATACCTTCTCATCTCCCTTCCACATCTCAAGATCTAAAGCAATGACATTTAATGTTGAAATTTCAGCTACTGACAGGTAGTGTCAGGAAGACTTCCCAAAGCCCCTCAAAAGCGTATCAAGTGGGTAATAGCTTACCCTTCAACTCAGACAGTGGGCAATGCCCACAGAATATCAGGGACCTTGTAGGTTATCTAGTCCTGTATCCTTGTCTTGGAAATTCTTCTCACTTTTCTGTCTCATCCTCCTTTAGACAATTAGGCATCTATCAGGACTTCAAGGACTTAAAAATTATAGCGTTTTACATTTGTATAGTTTTTTATGCTTTTCAAACCCCTGGTGTCCTTTGTCACATCTGTCTTCACGACTTCCCTGTGTGGCCAGGCATTGGCCCATATATGAATGCCTAGTGTGGTCTTCAAAGAGGGAGAGCTCAAATTGTGTCTACCTACATGCACACACATACACATACACATACACATACACATACACATACACATACACATACACATAAGTAAGTGAGGTTGAGGATAGTTTATTTGAGACCAACAAAGAGTTATTTTGAAAACATCCACTTGAACTCAATTAATTGGTTGAATTAAATCCCTTTTGTTTCTCAAACTGGTTTGTAGGTGCATCATTTAATTTATCTTTCAGGCCTGTTGACCGTTTGCTTTGACCATGATGAATGGGAGAGAGAGGAGTCTGGAGAAAAGCAGTCTTTGGGGGCTACTTGTCGTGATAGCATAAGCCAGTACACTGGCACATTCCTAAAAACCATTCACGAACAGAGTTCTTATCCTGCAAAACTCCTGAAAAACTAAGCACATTGTGGGCTGAACTTGTTACCTCGTTGCCAAAAGAGCTTTGAGTAATAATTCTGCCCTACATGTGTGTCCTAGTTTTTACTTTATTGAGGGCCATCATTCCCAGTTGCACTACTATTTAACCATGAGCAAGCCAGCTGTAAAATGGAGTTAAAGCAAGAGCTTGAGGTTTAGACCAGTGCTTGTATCACCAGGCCACACCACTGCTTGATAGATGAGGAAAGTAAAATAAAACAATATTCGATCTCACTAATAGTCTTCCTTTCTAAAATGCTGGCTGTGCTCAGGGCCTCTGTGTTGATGGGAGCAGTTGGGGAGAGAAGATAAGAGGAGGAGAGAGGTAAGAAAGGTTTTTGTATGTCACCTAGTAAAATTTCTTCATTTTACAGAGGAGAAGACTGAGGCCCAGGCAGATGGTACGACTTATCAAGGTCGGTCAGCCAGTCAATAAACATTTATTAAGTACCTACTATGTGCCAGGTGGGCAACTAGGTAGCTTAGTGGGAAGCGTTAGGCCTGGAATCAGGAAGACCTGAGTTCAAATGTGGCCTCAGACACTTAGGAGCTGTGTGACTGGGCAAGTCACCTAACCTCTATTTGCCTTAATCCACTGAAGAAGGAAATAGCAAACCACTCTTTGCCAAGGAAACCCCATGAACAGTATTGGCATGCTGCGGTCCATGGGGTCATAAAGAATCAGACGCAACTGAAGGACTGAACAACAACAATGTGCCAGGCACTGTTAAGTGCTAGGGATATAGCTAGTAAGTTAGATCCAGAACTGATACCCACATCTTTTTGACCCCTAGATATTTGCATTGCATATTCCAGAGCCTGGGTGAGGAAAGTGCTTTGTAAATTGGCTAAATGCGAATTTCCAATCTCTACATTTTATAATTGCTGAAAATGAGTCCTCAAAAGGATAAATGACTTGTCTAAAGTCACACATCTTCTAAGTAATACCGTAGAACTTGGTCTAGAAGACAGATTGCTTGATGTTTAATCCAGTGATCACATCACCTGGCCATACTACTGCTTGAAAGATAAGGAAAGTAAAATGAAACAACACATGATATCATTAGTAGTCTTTCTTTCTGAAATATTGAATATGTTCAGGACCTCTGTGTTAAATGAGGGGAATTAGGGAAAGAAGATGAGAAGAGGAGGGAAGTAAGAAGTTAGATCCAGGAATACTGGGTAAAAACAGAGATAAAGCTCACTTCATTGTGTAGACCCTTCTCACTTTAGCTGTTAGGTATATGAATGATGTTCTGGGGAAGCTAGGCAATAAATAATTAATAGCCTATACAAGGAACATTTTAGGTCTTAAGTGTCTATATATAAGATATATTTCCTTCCCAAGAATCTGAATTATGCTCTGGAATACAGATAAAAAGAGAGCAAAGAATTCTCTGAACTGTATTATGGGATTAGTTTTGGGCAGGAGGACACTAGAAAAATGGAAGAGATGTATCCGAGGGTATCCTTGGAATCCTGAGCAGGGACAGCACCCCATGACCCATTTTCCAAGCCCCCATCCCTAAAGTGGGAACAGCCACCTGCACCTCATAGCCTTCCCAAGGCAGTTTGGAGATTGCTAGGCTTCTGTCCTCATGTGATGTTGTGAAACAATGTTGTTTTAATTTTCTTGTATCAGCTACATCTAATGAAGGTGATACAATTGAAATAATTGGCACTTCATAAATATCCAGTTATGTTTATTGCTAAACGTGCATTGCATTTCTGTAAGAATGTAAATGATTAACTCTTGGCCAGATTTATTAAAACACATGGAATCAGTCATAAAAGAAATATTGCTTTTCATTATCATTAGTAAGGTTGGTCTACTTGATTCCCTTATAATAGTCTGTCTTATTTGATAAAGTCATAATAAATCTTATGTTTGTATAGCTTAATATACTTTTCAAAGTACTTTTACATTAATGGTTCATCACGTTTGGCTTTCAAACCATACCCTTTGACAGTAGATACCTAAAACAATAGTATCCCTGTTTCACCAGTGAGCAAACTGAGCCAGAGAGGAGTGAAGTGACTTTCTTCAAGTTCCAAGGCGAGGTTCTGCCCGTTTAGTTCTAGCTGTAGCTCTTTCTCCAGTTCTATCTGTTTATTTTCTCTTTAAGTGGCAATGCTCATTAGCTAATGACTATCAGAAATGCATTTAGACTTATAAGAACCGACAACTCAACTGAAATGGGGGAAGGGAAATAATGTTTAATGAGGCGAGAAAGGCAGACTGGAGCTGGGTTGCAAAGAATTTTAAAAGCTAAATAGAAGTTTATATTTTGTCCTAGAGGCAATAGGGAGCCACTGGAATTAATTGAGTAGGTGAAAAGCATGGTCAAATCTGCACTTAAAGAAAATTACTTTGGCAACTATGGAGAGGATGGGTTGAAGTGGGGAGAAACTTAAGGTACGGGGGTCAATTAAGAGGCTTCTGCAGCAGGCCAGGTGAGAGGTGATGAGACTCTGAAGTAGGGTGGCTTCTGTGTGAGTAGAGAGAAGGGAAGGGTGAGTGGATGGGAGAGAAGCAGTAGAGGTAGAAGTGGTAAGAATTAGCAACCAATTGGATATGGGATGAGGGAGAGTGAAAGAGGAGGATAATGATGAGGTTATGAATCTGGGTGACTGGAAGACAGGTGGTACTTTCAAATAGAAATCAGGAAATTTGAAAGAGGGGTGGGTTTAGGGGGGAAGATAATGAATTCTGTCTTGGACTTCATTAACACAATGCCTGCTATACAGTAGATGATTAATAAATGCTTGTTGACTGACTGACATGCTGAGTCTGAGATTTCTCTAGGGTATCCAATCAGGTGGTGATGGGGGAGAGATGGGCTAAAAAATAGACTTGTGATTTGTCTATATAGACATGATAATCTCATGGGAATTGATAAAGTCACAAAGTGAGACCAAGTAGAGAAAAAATCAGGAGGGCAGGATAGAGCTGTGGGGAACACCTACAGTTAGGGCTCATGTCAGCCGCATGATGTGGGTGATGAGCCAATGAAGGAAACTGAAAAGTAGCCAGATCTTCTTTAAAAGAGGAGAATCTGCTGAGGGATAGTAACAAAGGGGGAGTCTTTTTTATTTATTTAATATTTTTAGTTTTCAGCATTGATTTTCACAAGAGTTTGAATTACAAATTTTCTCTCCATTTCTACCCTCCCCCCCTCCAAGATGGCATATATTCTGATTGCCCTGTTCCCCAGTCAGCCCTTCCTTCTTTCACCCCACTCCCCACCCCCAATCCCCTTTCCCTTACTTTCTTGTAGGGCAAGATAGATTTCTATTCCCCATTGCCTGTATATCGTATTTCCTACTTGCATGCAAAAACTTTTTTTTCGAACATCTGCTTTTAAAATTTTATGTTCCAAATTCTCTCCCCTCTTCCCTGCCCACCCACCCTCCCTAAGAAGGCAAGCAATTCAGCATAGGCCACATGTGTATCATTATGTAAAACCCTTCCACAATACTCATGTTGTGAAAGACTAACTATATTTTGCTCCTTCCTATCCTATCCACAAAGAGGGAGTCTTAAAAATGACAATTAGTATTTAGACTCCTGCTTTGGAATCAATGGATTGGAGGTGGTTGAGAAAGTACAGTTAATGGTCAGGAATTCAGTGTCATCTGCAGGAAGCCAGATCTAAGTGACAGCAAGTTGATGGAAGGAGTATGGATGGAAGAGATCCAGAATAAAGGGAACACCTAGTCTCTTTAGCGAAGTCTAGTTCTATATCATGAAATTCCTATTTGACGTTTTGAACTAGATATCCAGTAGATGTTTTGATATGTATAAAATGAGACTCACTGTCATTCCCATCAAACATACGCCTGTTCCAAACTTCTCTACTTCTATCCAGGGCACCTTCAGTAAAGAGGTTCATAGATGTGGTATCATTCTCAACTCATTCTACCCCACATATCCAATCAGTTGCCAGATCTTGTTTCTATTTCAGCTTTTCTGGTATTTATTCCCTTCTCTCTCTACTGACACATAATATTCTAGTTCAGGCCCTCATTGCCTCTTAGCTAAACTGTGACAATAGTGTCTTAATCTTGGCTAATGTCCCTCTCTACTAAAATTCGTTTTCCATACAGATGTCAAAATTATTTTACTAAGGTACAGGCCTTTCCATGCCATCCCTCTAGGGCCTCCAGCAGTACTCTATTAACTCTAGGATCAAATATAAATTTCTCTTTTTAAAAAATCCTTAATAAACTGGACCCACTGGGCCTATCAATACCAGATCTCAAAATATACTACAAAGAAGCAATCATCAAAATGATTTGGCACTAATTAAGAAGAGAAATGATCAGTGGCACAGAATGGGTATGCAACTTTCAGAAGCAAATGAACTCACTAGCCTTGTTTTTCATAAACCCAAAGACCTCAACTACTGGGATAAGGACTCACTATCCTGCTGAAACTGCTAGAAAAACTGTAAGGCAATCTGGCTGAAAATTAGATATAGACCAACTTCTTATCATATACCAAGATAAACTCCAATTGGATACATGACTTAATGTAAGGGATATCACAGATGAACTGGAGGAGCTAGGGAGAAATTACCTTTCTGATCTATGGCTAGGTGAAAAGTTTATGACCACACCAGGGACAGAGATGATCACAAAAGATAAAATGGACAATTTTGATTACATAAAACTAAAAAAGAAACTTTTGAACAGAAAACTCAATGCAGCTAAAATCAGAAGAGAAGTAGTAAGTGGGGGGAAAATCTTGGCAGCAAATTTCTCTGTTAAGAAAATCTCACTTCCAAGATATATAAGAAAATTATTCAAATCTGTAGGAATTAGAGCCATTCAAAAATGATAAATGATCAAATACTATGAACAGTTTTCAGAAGAAAAAAATTCCAGCTATCAATAATTAGATAAAAGTTCCAAATTACTAATGATTAAAGAAATACAAATTTAAATAATTTTGAGTTTCTTCCTTATACCCATCAGATGGGAATACTTGCCAATAAGGAAAATGACAAATGCTAGAGAAGTTGTAGGAAAACAAATACATTAATGAATTGCTGGTGGAACTGTGAATTGGAACAGCTATTCTGGAAAGCAATTTGGAACTATGCCCCCAGCAATACAACTACTAGGTCTATACTCCCAAAAGATTTTTTTAAAAGGCAGGGTTATGGGGGAGGTATAAGGGTCCATAGGTACAACACTATTCAAAGCAGCATTTTTTTGTAGTAGCAAATACTGGAAATTAAGAAAGTATTTATCAGTTGAAGAATGACTAAAAGTTATGATAATGAAATGGAATACTATTGAGTTATAAGAAATGATAAAAAGGATGGTTTCACTGAAACTGTAGACTTGTGTGAGATGATGAAGAAGAAAATAAGGAGAAGCAGGAGAGCAATTTATACAATAGCAACACCAGAAAAACAACCAGATCAATGCAAAGACCAGAAAAGAGATTATAATGCATAATACCCACCTTTTGGCAGAGATGATGGAATCAGAATGATTGGCATATTTTAGGGCCAATGTGGGAATTTGTTTTGCTTCACTATGCTTATTTGTTATAAAAGTTTTGTTTTTCTTTTGTTTCCTTTTCCACTAGTGTGGAACAGGGGTAAAAGAGAGAAAATATTGATTTTTATAATTTGAAAAAATAAAATTTAATTAAAAATAAAAAGATCATTATGTATGGCATAGAACACAATGCCTTCAATGTAATATATGCTAAATAATTTTTTTTTTGTGAATTAGTGGAGAAAAAAAAAGCTATTCATTTCCCTTCATGCAAATTATAATGCAGCTAAAGTTGCATTCTCTCTGTCTCTCACACAGGACATTCCATCTCTCTTCACTGAGTTTTCACTGTTTGTTCCCTATATCTGGAATACTCTTCTTCCTCACCTCTGTTTAGAAACTCTTGCTTCCTTCAAATTGCAGTTTATGGGTCACCTTCTTCATAAAGCTTTTCATGATCCCCCCAGCTGCTAGTACCTTCTCTACAAAATTAACTTGTATTTATTTTACACACACACACTCACTCACTCTCTTGCTCTCCCCCACCAAATATGTGTGTATATACAGAGATCTATGTATACACACATATAAATTGTCCCTCCTGACTTAAGAGTAGGTATTGTTTTATTCTATCTCTAGGCCTGTCACAGGTCCTAGGGCATAGTGAGTGCTTAATTAATGCTTCTGTCTTTTAAACTAAATGCTTCAGGTCAATGTCAGACAGATGAGAAAATTGTGCCTAGGTACAGAATAATTAAGCACCTCCTCCCTTAAACCCTTTCTAAAATCTACTAATGAATCCTTGCCTTCAGCATTGGAAGGGATTCAAGAAGCCATTTAGTCCATCCCATGTCTGAACAGACTCTTCTCTACAGCTTCCTCGACATGTAGTCATCCAACCTTGATTGAAGACCTTGAGCCATGCATTTATTCACTATCTCCTGCCTGGCTTCTTCTATATTTCTTTCATTTTATATAGAGCCACGAGACAAGTCTACTTTCTGGCCTTTCTGGTATGTGGTTTAGCTTATAGTTGAGGTCTGACTTTGTTTTTGCAAATTATGTATGACTCATGTTCCAAGCAAATCTTTATTTTATAGGTCAGATACACCTCTGAAATGTTGTCTGTAATATGATTTTGTGTAAGCTGAGTCAATTTTTACATTGTTTTGGAACTAAATGGAGATGTGGCCCAAAGAAAACAAATTTAATCCCAGGACAGGAAAAAAAACTGATGGGAAAAAATATGCAACAATCCTTTTTAAATCCCACCTTCAAATTATACATTATTCAGATTATACATTTTATTTATTATTTATTGACTATTCAAATTATTCATTTAGATGGGATGTGGATGAGAATAGCACTCAGAAGTCAAAGAATGCAAAAATGGATCTGACATTTCAATCATAAATCATAGATTTACAGCTGAAAAGGACCTAGTTAACAAAGGAAGAAAGTGACTTCATTCTTTTTTAGAGTAGAGCCATAGAAAGAGCTGGCTTCTGCCTTATATTTACAGATAATCTACAGCTTTTTTCTCAAATCCAAGTATTCCCTTTTAAGACACTTAAATTTATAAGCTACCTGCTATTGGTTGTTTGTTTAGTCTTAGCCTCTGGTGACCTCCTGCTGACTCCTTGTTGGCAGTTTATTTGATAGAGATTTCTTCCTATTAAGGTATGTTTGCCTTTTAAATCAGATTTTAAGTTCTTAAACTTGTGAGAATAGGTTTGACTTCTCCATTTTCCAATGTTGCCTCAGTCAACCATGTGGTCTGTATGTTGATAAGACTGTTAGACTGAGATTTAGGAAACCTACAGTTTGCTCTTGGCCTTGCTGTGGCTGCTGCTGCTACTTCTGATCAAAATTTTAAAGGGTTTTAAGGTTGGCAAAGTATTTTACATAGTTAAGCTCATTCGATGCTCCTAATAGCCCTATTAATCCCAACTAGAGATGAGGAAACTGAGGCTCAAAAGGGTTAAATGTCTTGTCCAGAGACTCTTAGGGCAGGATAGTAAATGTATAAATAGCTGTGATCTTTAAATTACTTTTTCTGTTTCTTCATTTATAAAATGAAGGTTGGATTAAATGATTTCTAGGGTCCCTCTCAATTCTAAAATGCTGCATACTTTTTGATTGGGAGTAAGGCTGGCCATACCTGTGCATGGAGTGGGTGATCACTTGTTAGTTATGTGTTAGTAGGCAGAGGGAAGCAAGCTCTATTCCTTTTTTTAAAAATAAAATAAAACTTAAATATACCCAGTTAAATGACAGAAATGAAATCTGACAATATGTATGTAAGCTGAAAGAATGAACAAATCTAACAAAATATTTAATAGGGATATCTATAAAGTACTACAATTGGTGTTTTTAAAATCATCTGTAAAGTCCTAGAAAAACTAGAAAATGACTTGGCAAAAATTAGGTTTAATCTAGTCCTTCACGACAAACTTCAAACGTATATTCAATCTAAATATAAGACTACATGAGCTTCAAATGGATATACAACCTAAATGCAAAGATATATTCATAACAAATTTATAGAAGGCTAGGAGGAGACACATTTTTTTTTGGCAGGGCAATTGGGGTTAAGTGACTTGCCCAAGGTCACAAAGCAAGTAAATGTGTCAAGTGTCTGAGGCCGGATTTGAGCTCAGGTCCTCCTGACTCCAGGGCCGGTGCTCTACTCACTGCACCACCTAGCTGCCCCGAGATATATTTTTTAATAGCAATGACAAGCTTTCTTCCTTTGAGGGTCACTCTAAAAAAGTCTCTCACCTAATCCAGACTCTGGCTATAGTTATCTATTGGCTTTGAGGTCATTCCCATTCTTTAGCAAGGAGTTCAGTACATGGTTTGTCATCTTCCTTTCTGTCTCAGTGCCTATCTTTATATGAAGAGTCTTCAATATATATATATGTGGATATTCTCTTAAACATCCTGACCTCCCAACCTCAGCCTCCTCAGCTACCATCACTTACTCCTTCATTCCACCTCAGCCACGTGCAGAGGCAGGCACACCCTTATTCTTGCTGCTACCCATAAGTAGGGAAGCTCTATTCCTACCCAGCATATCTGGGAGTTGAATGAATTTGGGACATGAAGGAGTGGATGAAAAAGTATTTAGTGCTTACCAAATGTAAAGCATGGTGCTAAGTACTGGATATGAAAAGAAAATTAAGGCAGTTTCTGCTTTCAAGGATAATACATTAAAAAAAGGGAGAAAATATATAAAGGAAATTTCAGATGCAAGTCAAAAAATGAAAAAGCTTAGTGATTCTCATGATGTAATACCAAAACAGATGAAAATGCGCCTTTTATAATGTCATTTCAATTGATAAAACTATTTGATGGTGCCAAGGACTTTGGTGAGAATTTTGCTTTTTGGTTTTTTTTTTTTTTTACTAACTGTGGCTAGTAGGGAGGTGGGCCTTCACCAGCTGCAGAGGCAGTGGCCAGGTTGCATCTCTGCAAGAGTGGCTTCCCTGAATGTTGACTGCAGGGTCAGTAGCCTGGAAGGTGTTGCTTTTATGAGGGCTCTTGGGCTTACCTGCCCACAGGTGGGAGCTGTGGTTTTAGCAGGAATGGCAGACCCTTTCATGTTCCTCTGGATGATAGCTATGGAGACTACAATGGAAGTAGAGTATGTGTTCTAGGGGCCACTACTCTCCCTGGGACTTTTGAGTGACACTGCTTGTCAGTGTCCCTGGGTAATCTGCTATCAACTAAGTGGTGCAGTGGATAGAGCACTGGGTCTGGAGTCAGGAAGCCCTGAGTATGAATCTAGCCTCAGATATTTACTAGTTGTGTGACCATGGGTAAGTCATTGAAAGTCTGCCTGCCTCAGTTTCCTAACCTGTAAAATGGAGATAACAGTATTACTTACGTCTTAGGGTTGTGAGGATCGGATGAGACAATAGCTATAATGCTCTT
>CM053622.1:302674309-302719571 GCA_028646595.1 Phalanger gymnotis
CTTTCCTTCCTCCCTTCCTCCCTCCCTCCCTTCCTTTCTCCCTTCCTCCCTTCCTTCCTTCCCATCTTTCCCTTCCTCCCTCCCTCCTCTCTCTTTGTGCTCACTTCCCACCCTTCCTAATTCCACACCCAGCACTCTAGCCACTATGCCTTGCCCAAATAAGTGGTCCAAATAGCAAAAATTCTGATTCAAATAACAAGTGCTCTGGTAGCTTAAAGAGGGAGAGATCTATAAACCTAGGCCTGATGAGATTTTACTGAAGAGCTGATCTCCTCTGACCCCTAAGAATGTATCCAGATGTAAATCCTGGTGCTGTCACTAATTACCTACATCACCTGGGGCAAATCACTGAACTTCTCTGGGCCTCACTTTCTTTATTTGTAAAATGGGTTTGACTAGATGAGTTGTGAGTTTTAACTTTGTGATATGATGACTCCACCAGATTTCTGGACACAGAAGCCACTCAATCGGTGTTTGTGGATCGATGTAACTAGAGCTAAAAATAAACCCGAAGAAATAAACAAAAAACCCCAAAAGAGTTCTTTTGTTTTTCTGTTCTAGGGTAGCTATATTTTTCTGGTAGAGCTACCTTACAAGAAAGTGACAGTTGTTTTTTGTTTTTTTTTTTTAAATTTCTAAATGTCTGGGTGATGTTCTGGAAAGAGCCTTTGCCAGACTAGGAATCAGAATTGAGCTTTCATTTTTACCTGTCCTTAGCTCACACTGTTCTTCTCTCCTGCAAAATCCTCTCTAATGATGAATGCTGGCTCTGTCAACAGGTAGCTGCCATGTTGGGCAGGTCTCTTAAGCCATCTGGACCTCAATTTCTTCATCTGTTAAATGGGAACAAAAACGCCTTTCCTATGTACCTTACCACGGTTGTTATATTGGTCAAAGAAAACACTTTAAAGCATTTTGAAGTACACACATGAAACATCGTGCAATGCAGTATTTTTACTGAATCTGAAGAGAAAAGAATTAGAAATGTAAAACATATTGTTGAAAAGAAGGCAGAATAAACAAGAAAATGGAAAAGAATGAAAGTTCGAGCTTATTGAGCTGTTTGTTATGCTTATGAGGGAACACACATAACTAATTGATGAAATGTTTGTGATAATTTCTGCTTTGCATGGTGGTAAGAAAAGAACATCGAATATGTATACAGCAATATTGTGGCTTTCGGAAATCACTGGGGAATGAGTCGTGCCAATAATTACATTTTTCAGATAGCCAAGGGTTTATTCTTTTACAGAATAAAACTTTTTGGAATCATTTTTTTTGATATCTATTACCCGTTTATTCGGTTTCTTAAATAGATACTAAGCACAATTTAACCTTTTGTTTTTGATATGTCAGGGTCACCATTTTCAAGTATTATATTATGCTGTAATGCAAGTAATATCTTCAGGGGCTGTTATGCTAAACGTCTCTCATGCTAAATGAACACAGACTGCTTTACTTTTGAATTGGTGCTCTTATACTTTCTTTTTATGGTTTTTCTCTCTCCTTCACTTCTTATCGTTATCAGTGTACCTGCCTCTGGTAGCCCTCCTCACTTTTTCTAATGTGCTCCTTCTAATTTGCTGGAGGTTGGAATTAGATCACTAAGATTTTTAGAATTCTGTGTAAAACAAGAATAAATAAGCTCTTACTGAGGAGCTATTGAGCACCAATAAAGTAAGCTCCTAAATTTTGGTTCATGGATTATTGCAGTCATATAGTAGCAAGAATACTGGGCTTGGAACCAGAGTCCCAGGTTCTAGTCCTGTCATTGCTGCTTATTAGCTGAATAACTTTAGGCAAGTCCCTTAACTTTTGTGAGCCTTAGTTTCCCTATCTGCAAAATGGGGATAATGATAATATGTCCTACCTTTGTTAATTGGGTGTTGGGAGGAGAACACGCTGTAAAATCCTATGTAAACCTCTCCAGGAGAGGTTTTCTTTGCTTCCTTCCTAGTTCTTGGCTACATTCTGGATAGGTGAGTTGCCTCTATGCCACATGCAAATGACCTGTGCAGAAAAGTACTGCTTATACTCTAATACTTTGTTTTCAAGAAAAACTTCCTAAATGAGGGAGATCACTGAACTTCAAGAGGCAGCTAGGCGTTAAGTGCCTACTATGTGCTAAGTTGGCAATTAGGTGGTTCAGTGGACAGTGTTAGGCTTGGAATCAGGAAGACCTGAGTTCAAATATGGCTTCAGACACTTACTAGCTGTGTGACTCTGGACAAGTCACTTAGCCTCTGTTTACCTTAATCCACTGGAGGAGGAAATGGCATACCACCTCAGTTTTTTTTTTTTTTTTACTGAGAATACCCCATGGACAGCATTGGTGTGCTGTGGTCCACAGGGTCAGAAAGAGTCAGACACAATGAAAAAAATTAACTGAAACTGAATTGTAAATCTTAGAGAGCCATGAATAGGTGGGAGGCAGGGGCATGTCTCTGAGCAGAGAAGGTTTTGAAAAAGGTTCAGTGGGGGAACAGGGCCAAGAAAAGCTGAAAAAAGCACTAGAGAATCTAGAGAGACAGGAACAAATGGTGGCTGTGTTTACCCAACTCAAAAAGACAAAAGCAGGTGTGGAATATTTTTTTTATAATAAGGAGAAAAAACTGCATAGATCAAAAGATATTTTCTATGTGAAAACACTTGTGAAAGTTTAAAGTTCCATATATAAACTCAAGGTATCATTATTATTTTGGGATTTTTATATATCAGATGTACCCAAAGATCTAAACCTTATTACAAAAAAGGAAAGACAGAGCTATTGACAAGATGTTCAAAGTGTACCCACAGGTGGCCTCTCCCTGGCCATCCTGCCTGTGTTGGGTCCCGTTTAATGTCTATGTAGGGTTCCACCCATGGATACTTATCCGCATAGACGCATGTCATAAACCCTGGCTTCCTGATGCCCAGCCGAGCTGGCAGCAAGAGCAGTTATTAAGTTCCTTGGCCTCCCTTGCTTTATTTTATTGCTTCTAAGATGGGAGCTCTGTGCCATTCTTAGACAGCATCCTTTCCAAGCAATTAAATCCTGCTGTCTCCCAATCTCAGAAAGCTGCACAAAGAAAGTAAATAAGATAGGAGAGGCAGAGGCTTTGGTGGGGTCTTTCAGGTTATTTATTACTTTAATAAATCTAGACTTCTTTTGGCCCTCCTCAGTCTCCTGTTTCTGTCAGGCTGTGGAGGATAAACGATCCCTTAATTGTTCGGTTTCTGGGCAGAAGGGTGGGTGCCTTGCACAGTTTATTGTGCAGGAAAGGCTGTTAAATAAGACAGTATGAGAATCCCCTGGCTGACAAGTCATTAAAGAGAAATTAAAAGCAGAAAACTTTAAAGGGCCCTTGCTCTGACTTGTATTAACCTCTTGTACCACATCCTATTGCTTTTTGCAACTGCTGAATACAGTGTACAAGTCTCCTTGAGGAATTGACTCATAGGAGGATGAGACTGGGAGGAACCTCTGAAAGTCATTTAGTCCATTCCTCTGATTCCAGAGGAATTATGCCTAAATTACACCTAAATCTTTCAATTAATCAAAAACCAAGCATTTAATTACATCTCATTATGTGCTAGACATAGGGAATAGGAAGGTAAAAAAATGAAACAATTCCTGCTCTCAAAGACCTTATATTCTTTAGGAAACAAAATAAACATGCACAATACATATATGTATATGTAATGCACATATTACATGTATTTGTATTATATATAATACAATATTTATTTGTGTTTCTATATGTATAGATGTGTATTTGTATATGTGTATATATGTCCATACATGTGAATCTAGATAGCTGTGCATGTGTATATATGTTTGTACATGTATATCTATAACTATATTTATATCTATATCCACATCTGTACTTATGTGTATAAGTATACATATTTGTGTATATATTAATATATATATTTCTGTCTTCCTATTTTAGCGTTGTGGAAGAGTTACTTAGACCATGTGACTAACAGGCTCTGGACTTTGGAGAAGAAGGAGACAGATGAAGTTACTGAAAGGTTAGCACAGACTAGGGGAATGGAAGCAGGGTGACAGTGACCAGGGGTCAAAGTTGAGCTAAAGAGTTGGGGAAGCAGCTGCCATGACTGTCAGAGTCAACCAACACATATTAAGTTCCTATTCTGTTCCAGGTATTGTGATAAATACTAGATTAGTACTAGATAAGTGCTAATGACTGGATGCAAGTTGGCCATGTAACTGGGGTTACATGGTCAAAGTCTATGGGCAGATGCTGCATTCCTGGAGCTGTTAGAATCACCAAGAGTAGAGCTGATGAATTTTCTTTCTCTTTCTCTTATTTCCCTCCTCCTTCAAGAAGCCATGTGCCAGTTTCCTGGAACTTCTCTCTGTTTTTTAAGGAAAAAAATGCTTATTGTGCTGCTAACTTGTCTTTTAAGTTGCTTATTATGATAAATGTGGTTAACCCATTTCTGTAGTGTGTCAGAATTGCAGCTATGATACCTGCTATCTGATCCCTAGTCTGTTCTCTTTCAGCAGAAAAGAACCTCTGACCCAGGAGCTAAATCTGGTCCTTCCCTTTACTTTGTTTCCACCTTCAAGGCCATATTCTCTGGTTACTATGTCACATGACACAATTTCTACCCAAAGTAGTTCTCATTCTTCCTTTCAACTTCCCAGAATCACAGAACTACATGGGACCTCAGAAAACATATGATTTAATCAATGATGTCAAACCAAAAAAAAAAAAGAAACTGATCTCTGCCACTTAGAAAACCACAACTCAACATTATCTATACCATATTACATTTTCATTTATTTTGTTAAATATATCAATTACATTTTAATCTGATTCCAGCCCCACCCACTCAGAAGTTTTACAAACCTTTGCATCTATGGGCTACAAGCTTGGCACCTCTGATTTAAACAGTACTTGAAAGAGAATCTCCTTTACAGCATACCTGATGTGTTCACTTAGCCATTCCTCTAGTGGAAGAACTCCCCATCTCTCCCTTTTGGACAGAAAGTTTCTGCATCAAACCTAAATTGCCTTTTTTACACATTGCTCTTAGTTATGTCCTCTAGGGCTGAGCAGAGCAACTTTATTTCTTCTGTTATAGCCTCTCATACTTGAAGACAGTTGTCATATATTTCATGTCTTTCCTCTTTTGAATTTTTTATTTAATATTCTTTTCTTTATGTTTAACACTGTCATTTCCAGTGACCCACCAGCCCCATCGGAACCCTTGCTTATAAAAAAATAACTGCCTAAAAGCAAAACAAATTACATTAGACATCTCTAAACATTTATGCCTATTTCTGCACCAATATTTTTCCAGCTTTCCACCAAAAGATAGAAAATGTATTTTACCATTTGTTCTCTTAAGTCACAATTGGACACTGCAATGGTTAGAATTTTCAAGCTTTTCACTATTGCTTTCCTTTACGGTATTGTGATTATCTTGTGAATTGTTCCCTTGGTTCTGTTATTTGTATCAACTCATATAAGTCTTCCCAAGTTTCTCTGAATCCTTCATACTTGTCATTTCTTGCAGTGAAATATTCTATCATGTATATACCACAATTTGTTCACCCAATACAAAATTCTACTCTGATATGTCATTGTGGTATGAAGTTGGCCCTGGGTTCTCAAAGGCTATGCCAAGTTAGTGTGAACCCTGGCAGTTTCCACTGTGCTGGAAAGGATTTGAGTAGGGTCTGGGCAGCAGACCAAGTTGCTTTCTGAGGACCAGCCTAACTAAATATGGAGAGGCTTATCACCAGCAGGCTGGCCACTTGGTGATGAATTATTTAGCCTTGGCAATGCAGGAAACAGAAGAGTACAGAATAGACCTCAGTCTTGTGCAGCCCTCTTCTGCATCTATTTTGGTGGGAGACAGAGGGGTAGAGAGAGAGGGTAGAGGATGTAGGCAATTTTTCGATTATCTTTGAGCTTTAACCTGAGTGTTGGTGCTCTAAATGTGATACTCATGTCCAATGACCATTTCTAATGGGCACACTGCTGGAAGAGCTAAATAACATTAATAATGTCATTCTTACTATAAACAAAACCAGAAAAAGAAGAAAGTTGCTGCTGAATGGAAGGATAACTGATAAGTACTTCTTATTGATGCAAAGAAAGGAGCTGGTGGAGTTAATTTTTATCATATGCATAAAAGGCAACAAAAACATTATTTCAAGGGACATTTGAAGGAGCAAATGACAGTACAAAAATAGATTATACTTTAAATATAGTGATGGAAAAACTTGATATTACTATGGGAGTTATCCTTGAAACTGCTTTCTGTGTGCCATTAGGCCATTTATTAACAAATATGATAGAACAAATATCAGCATTAGTAAAAAGCTAGAAAAAAGAATAATAATGAGAAAAACAATTAAATTATGAATTTTAAAAAAAGTAATTGACAATGGAAAATGGGAAATGGCTGTCAAAAATGACACTGGCATCAGTTATAATAATTTTATACAAAATTAGTCATTTGCTCCCCCCAAAAAAGGAAATCAAAGTAGCCTAAAAATTGCTTTGCACAAAACCACTTCATTTGCTTGCTGAGAGAGAGAGAAAGGGATAGTGGCCAAACACAACACCAATTTAGTATATACATCCATTTATCAACTCTTATGAAGAACAATCAATAGATATTGAGAGCAAAGGCTTATAGGTGAATGAATGAAATGTATTCATTAAACACTTATTATATAAGGAACACTTTATTAACCTGGGGATATAAAGGTATCTGAGGGAAAGGAACATACCAAAGGTCTGGACAAATTACTAAGTCTTATTAATTTCCACAAAGGGTAACCAAGAGAATGTCAGTAGCCACTGGCTCATATGCTTACTCTCCTGTCTCTGCAAAAGCTTAATGAGGGTCATTCACACTTACATCGAGGGCATCCTTGACAAAGGTATCAGTAGAGAACAAGCAAGTTTTTGTAAGTGATATTCAACAATGGAGAAATCTTACCATCTGACAAAGGACTGAAAGACGTGGAGACTTTAAGATCCCACTCTACTTATTTTTTGTTGAGTACAAAGCAAAACATATATGCTATCCAGTAGAGCAGAATGTTGCCTTGTAGCCTTGTTTTCAGCAAGTTGTGTATCATCCGTACATTAGATCATTCAGTCCATAAACATTTATTAAGTGCCTACCATGTGCCGGGCAGGCAGCAAGGCATCTCAGTGGATAGAGTGCTGGGCCTGGAGTCAGGAGGAACTGAGTTCAAATCTAGCCCCAGAAACTTACTAGGTATGTGACCCTGGGGCAAGTCACTTAACCTCTGTTTGCCTTAATCCACTAGAGAAGGAAAACACTCCAGTGTAAAATTGCCAAGAAAACCCCATGGACAAAACTGGCACACTGTGGTTCATGGGGTCACAAAGATTTGGATATGACTGAATGATTGAACATCAAATGTGCCAGGCATTGTGCTAAGAGCTATGGATACAGAAAGAGGCAAAAGAGACAGTTCTTGCCTTCAAGAAGCTTATAATCAAACGAGGACGCAACAATCAAACAAATATGTACAAAAAAGCTGTATGTAGGATACATAAGAAATAATTACCAAAAGGAAAGAATTAGAATTAAGAGAGATTGGGGAAGCCTTTCTGTAAAAGATGGGATTTTAGTTGGGACTTGGAGAAAGCCAGGGGAGTCAGTAGACAAAATTGAAGAGGGTAGGCATTCCAGGTATGGGGGACATGTAGAGAGAATGCCTAGATCTGAGAGATGGAGTCTTTCAGAATATACTAGAATATGTAACAACAGAAATAATCCTGCTCAATTACCTTATGATAATAAACTTCAGGTGAGGCTCCCCAAGAGTATTCAGCATTATGGTGGAAGACAGAATTCAGATTAAGGAAAAACTTCCTTTAGAAAGATGGTAAGGTTCTCCAGATGTTCCTGCTTGCAGATAAAAATGTATGGATCACATAAAGCCCCATAACATTTTAAAGCCTCCCGGAAGAGAACTGCAACCACTCAAAGAAATCCCTGCTCTCTATACCTAAAGACCAAATGGATGAAGCATGCCTATTGCCCAGATTTCACTATATATCTGGATGGACCTCTTCTGGAACTTGTTCAACTGTATCTGCAGTAATAACTCAAACGGACAATGATCAGGGCCCACATTTGAAAATGAGGAAGACAGCAGGTTGGATTGCAAAACACTTTATTGATCCAAAGCTTCCCATGAAAGCAAAGGCCCATCTTTTCAATACAAACATTTAACCTGTATTCCTTTTTAGCATTAGGACCTGAAACATTATTACCTTTAAAGAACTAAAAATGAGCAACAGAGAGAGGAATGGGATGGCTCATAGTAGGTATGAGTATGCCACAACACATCTCCAGTGAGGAAAACCCAAGAACAGGAGTAAAGAACGCAATCAAGGAATTATATGACACAAAGAGAAAACAGGTTGGTCTTGTGCTAAGAGCAAGAGATGGCACCTTGGAAAGAAAAAAAGAAAAGAAGAAAGAGAATAATGAAGGTCTTCAACATGTTGGATGACCCTCCTCTGGTAGGGGGAGAATAAGAAAGAAAATTGCACAGGATGAGCAGACAGAGTTTCTATCTGCATCACCCGAGAGGTCTCCTGAATCAATGAGATCATAGAACCATAAGTTGAAAGAGGAAATAGAATCAGGACAACAATATATACTGTGGCACTGACTACATAAAATTATTTTTAAAAATTATATCACAAAGAAAGAATGAATTTAATTTAAAAAGAGACCAGAAGGAGGCATGGGAGCAAATATCACTACTCTTTTGTTAGTATATACTTTTTTGAACAACTTGTAAAAAGCTTGAAGTTTATGGTTTTAATATACAATCTTTTTAAAAATTTGAATGTTAAATAATAAATCTGGAGTACAATTTTGAGAAAAGGAGAAAAGAATTTCTCATTTGCACAGTAGTCAATGCTACTATCCAACCACCAGGGATTTTTTTAAAATGACATTTTTCACTATATTGATAACCCTATAGAAATATAATTTTCTTATATCTACTCAATGCTACCTCTCTCTGACTAAAAACTGAATCCTTTTTTCCCTTTTGTCCATTCTATGGCCAATATAATTGTTTTTCTCCTAATAGTGGTCTTAAAATGGAAAAAATGGAAGATCTAGCAATACCGCTGCTTTTATTCACACAGTCACTCTGTTCTTTTTTAATAGCTTCGAGGCCCAGTTCAAATACTCTTTCCTAAATAAAGTCTAAAAAAACCTTAATATTTATTTATCTTTAACATTTGTTTCAAAAAAAATTTAAGTTCCAAATTCTCTCCATCCCTTCAGCCCATCCTCCACCCATTGTGAAGGCAAGTAATATGATATCAATTACAAATGTGAAGTCATGTAAAACATATTTCCATATTAGTCATACTGCAAAAAAGCAAGAAAAATTAAGTGAAAAAGTTATCTTTCAACTTGCACTCAAAGTTCATCACTCTGGAGGTGGCTAGCATTTATCATCTCAAAGTCTTTGGAATTATCTTGGATCATTGTATTGATCAGAGTAGCTAAGTCTTTCATAGGCGATCATCATTACAATATTGCTGTTACTATGTACAACGATTTCCTGGTTCTGCTCCCTTCACTCTGCATCAGTTCAGATAGGTCTTCTCAGGTGTTTTGAAACCATCCCCCTCATCATTTCTTATAGCACAATGGTATTCCATCACAATTATGTATCACAATTTATTTAGCCATTCCCCAATTGATGGGCATCCCCTCAATTTCCAGTTCTTTGCCACCACAAAAAGAGCTGCTAAAAATATTTTTGTAAATAAAGTGAGCAGAACCAGGAGAACATTGTACACAGCAACAGCAATATTATAATGATGGTCAACTGTTAAAGACTTAACTACTCTGACCCAGACAATGATCAAAGACAATTCCAAAGGACCCATGATGAAAAATGCTATTCATTTCCAGAGAACAAATTAATGAGTGCTGAGGGCAGATCGAAGTACAATTTTTCACTTTCCTTTTCATTTTGTCTTTTTTTAACATGGCTAATATGGAAATATGTTTTACATGATTTCACACGTATAATTGATATCATATTGCTTACCTTCTCAATGGAGGGGAAAGAGATTGGAGGGAAGGAAAGAATTCAGAAATAAAAATTTTAAAAAGTGTTAAAAATAAACAAATAAGACATTAATGAAAATCTATTTTCAAAAAGAAAAAAAAATAGTCTATATATAGGTCCTTTATCTTTTCCTTTGTTATCTTTGGGATACAGACCTAGCAGTCATATTCCTGGGTCAACTGATAGGCGGTTTTATAGCCATTTGGGTATAGTTCCAAATTGTTCTCCAGAATGGTTGGACCAGTTTACAACTCTACCAACAATACATTTATGTCTCTATTTTTCCACATCCCCTCCCTCAATAAAATCTTAATTTGCTATACCTGCTATACCCTTTCTAGTCAGTCATTCAACCAAGTGGCTATTATGTACCATGCACTGTGCTATGTGGTGGGAAATACCAGCAGAAAGAAATGATAACCCCTCTAGTAGGGAGTATAGAAGGAAGAAGAAGATAGTCTCTATAAGAATAAGATAAGAATGTGACATGGCTGGCCTGAGTATCATCCTTAAATGGACCTTCTAGGGGTAGTCATCCAATCTAAGTGAGAGTCCTCACAGGAGAAGAATACTGCCATTCAGTGAATTTCAGGGCTGGAGAGAGCTTCCATGATTAAGAGGTTTCTGGGGCATGGGGAAGAAAATGTGAAATCCAGCCTCCTAAATAAAGCCCACTATTTGTTATTCACAAAGGATACTAGAAATTCTGAATTTAGAATTGGAAGGGCCCTCTAGCCCAACCCCCTTATTTTGGATCTCTAGTCCCAGGGAAGTGAAGTGACTCTCCCAAGGTTGCAAAGTGAGTAACAACCAGAGGCAGGAAATGAAACCCAAGCTCTCTGATGACAGAGTCGGGGCTCTTTCCACTGCATAATGTGCATTTTTCAAAAGCTTAAAGAAAACCCCCAAATCCCATGTTAGTTTTGCCATCCCTTAAAAGTTTAAGTTCTCTGACACTTACCATATGACTGTGGGCAAATCATTTAACTTCATGGTCTCAGTCTAATCATCCATATAAAGGAGATTATAATACTTGTGCCCAAATGCAATTGGTTGTTTTGAGATATTCTTATTTGCCTGTAAGTTATTTTTCTTGTTACTAGAGATATTTTTCATTACTTGTTGGTAGTAACTTATATGTTTCTTCTGAATTTGGGATAGCACTCCTGTACCCCTCCAGACTTGGTGAATACTTACTAAATTGAATGGCATTGTTGCCCTTATAAATGCCTTTGAATAGCAAGGGCGGTATATTAGTTCTTCACTTTGTCCAAACTGACCAGAGATTCTCTATTTCTGTCTCTTTGGCCCATCCCAATTATGTATTTGTTCTGGTTTTTATACTCTCTGGCCCTTTCAAAGTCTGTCCTGAAACCTGCTTTTTATATAAAACAACAACATTCAAGTCACCTCTTTCACACAAGGAATAAGCTGTGTGGACTGGACCCAAGAGCCCTCAGAGAGGGCCAGCTTGTCTGCCTTCCCTTCATCTGGAGATTTTATCAAGGTTTGTGGGAGATGCAGGGGGTAGGCGTGGAGGGGCTTAGGAGTGACTGGAAATTATATGAAATGTAGCATTTTTGCCCTTCTTTTTTCTGTTTTCATATGCTGAAATTAATGTGTCATTGTAGAGATTCTAAACAGATGGGGAAAGGTCAAGGTTTCTTTGTTGCTAAGTGTGTTTCCATGACTACAGCAATATGTGTGTATTATCAGGGAGCATCCTTTGTTTGGCGGCTGGTAGCTCATTAGAGGGGGATGGAGAGCCCCTTCCATGGTTCTGGGTAGTTTGTTTCTCTTTTAATGATGAAAAAAGTGGGAAATCATGGGACCTAGCAGCACCGCATCTCATACTATACTGTAAAGCAATAATCATAAAACGATTTGGCACTGGTTAAAAAATAGAAATGTTGATTGGTAGAACAGATTAGGAACACAAGATCCAGAAGCAACTGAACACAGTAGCATAGAGTTTGATAAACCTGAAGATACAAACCATTGGGGGTAACAACTCGCTATTCAATAAAAATTACTGGTTTATTCTTCTTTTGCTTTTTTCCTACTCTGAAAATAAAATGTGATTGGTATCAAAATAGAGCTGTGGAACAGAGGTAGAGCTCTAAACTTCCATGGAAAGGATACCCACGATTTGGATCAAATGGTTGAATGTGGGTGAATAAATTATGGGTAGCAGATGAAGGAACCAAAGGAGAAATTAGGCAGCTAAGAGGTATATAGTATAGAATGCTTTACTTGGAGATAAAACAAAACCAAAAATATGGATTTGGATCCTGCCTGAGATACTAGCTGGGGAGTCTCTGTCACTTAACCCCTACTAGGCTTAGTTTCCCCATCTGTAAAATGAACATAATGATAGCATCTACATCACAGAATTGTTGTGAGGAACAAACAAGATGTAAAACACTTCATTAATCATAGAGTGCTATATAAATGATAGCCATTATTAATAAATGATTCATATTTTTGTTCATCTCAAGCCTTGTCAAAGTAAGTGCATTTATCTTGTATGTATTTATATGGAGAGTTTGGCTTTCCTCACTGAATTCCCTTCCTTGAACATGGAAAATCTAATATTGTATTTGTGCAATACAGGACCTGACAAACTGTAGTTGCTTAATAAATTCTTGTTGGCTGATTAATAGAATGATAGTTCCTACATTCCTCTCCCACTTTTGAGATCTTATTCCCAGATTAGTCACCGTGGGCCAACAAAATGATCACTATGCCTGGTCCTCCTAAAAAACCAAATTCTTTTAACTTGATAATTAGATATGCCAATACTTAGTAGAATGTGGCTGCTGTCTTTAATTACTTTTTGGGTCTTTCCCTTCCTGGGAGCATATCCTATACTCAGTGCCTAGCCATTCCTACTTTCACCCATCACCACATTTCTGTCTTATGTTCTGTTCAGTGGAGTCTCTATTTCTGTTCTGCCTCCATCTGTCTGTCTTGTCTCTGTCTGTCTCTGTCTCTCTATTTCTGCCCGTCTCTGTCTGTCTCTCTTAATTCAAGGTTTAATTCTCCTCTTTATTTTCTGAGGTGACAACTAGCTCTCTTTGATAAGTGAAAAGAACATGTGGCTGACTAGGTGTTAGAAGAACCGGATCCTGTCATTGAATAACTATCAGCAAATCACTGCTTCTATGAGCCGTAGTTTTTTGTTGTTGTTGTTTGTAAAAGGAAACATTGGGTTAGTTGACCTCAAAGGTCTCTTCTATCTCTTGTGGTATGGAGTAGTAGAAGGGATGTGGGTTCAAGTTTCTGGCTCTGCCAACTATAAGCTGGTGACTTTGGACAAATCTTTCTCTGAGTCTGTTTCCTCATTTAAGAAATTTGGATGATAGCCCCTTAGCTGCTTTTCAGGGCTGTTGTTTGGAAGTGCTTTGTAAGTTATAAGGAAATATGCAAATGGAAGGTAGTTTTATAATAATAATACTCCATAATCTGAGATTTTTTCCTAATCTGTTTAAGTATGAGAAGTCTTAGTAGGAAGCCTGTGACCAACCTCGTATCCAGGTAACTTGGGCCTGCACTACAACAGGAGACAAGGCCAGATAATTCCCACAGGAAGCGAGACCTAAGTTTTAGTCACTGAACTCAAGATGGAGATGAAATTCAGCAACATAGGAAGAGCAGTTTGGTGCACGAATAAGCCTCCAACCTAGAACTGAGCTGGAGAATGAAAACTTTTGGGAATGTGATAGCCAAAATCCAGATCTTCCAGGTCAAAGAAAAAATACTGTAAATATTCCAGATCGAATCCAAATAGGAAGCTTTGGAAGCTATAGATAATGGCTATGGAATAAAAGGTGGATATGTCAAAGGATGACAGGGAGCTTGCCAAGACTGAAAAATCTCTTTTGGGGTATACATTGGTAGGAGTTCCTGGATGTCACATTTTTTCCTTCCCTGGAATGCCTGTCATCCCTGTTCTGTTTGAGCCCACAGGAGCGACCCACTAATGTTTGGGAGCAGGAGAAGTCACCCTGACTAATATGTGGTTGAAGCACTATTTTTGATTCCAATATAATATAGACTCTTTGAGAGGACTGTTTTGGTTTTGTCTTTTTACTCTTTATCTCTTAATAGAGTGCCTTAAAGGCCATCTAATGTGGATGGATGAGAGGAGGAAGAATGGAGACAGGGAAAGCAATAATGGGGCTATTTCAATCGTTCAAGCAATAGGGGATCAGGTCCTGAACTTGCATGGTGAAGGTATGAGAAAAGAGTACAGATTAGAAGGATGTGAAAAAAGAATCAATAGGACTTCACAACAGGTTGAACTTGAAGGTGAGGGAAGATTCAAAGATAAGTCAGGTTTTGAACCTGATTAAGTTGGGTAATGTAAAACCCTTAATAGGAAGAGGGAAGTTTGGGAAAAGAGTAGGGTAAGTGGGGAAGAGGATAAGTTTCATTTGGTATTATACTGAGTTTGCGTGCTGGCAGGATCCCCAGATGAATATGTCTAGCAAGAATTTAAACTGGGACTGGAACATATGTGATAGTCTCATATGATGATAATAATTCTGAGCTGCAGTGTGGCATAGTGTTTATAGAGCCAGGATGTCAGTCAGGGTGACCTGGGTTCAAAACTCACACCTGATACTTACTGGCAATGAGACATGGGAAAATCACTTAATGTCTCCATGCCCCCAGGCAATTCTCTAAGATGACTGATTGCTGAAAAGTTGAAGTCCTGCTTTGGAGCTCCTAATATCAATGAAAGCACAGGACTAACAAAAATAATTCTTATTCATAAAAATGATTCACATTTACAAAGTACTTTAAGTTTTATAAAGTACTTCCCTCACACTAACACTATGAAGGAGGTTTACATAAGTATTATTATGCCTATTTTACAGATGAAGTTAAGTGAGGTTAAGTGGCTCATAAGTAAAATGTCTGTAAGCTGGAAACTAGACTCATTCCAGGGCTTTTTCAGCTAGTGCATCTCATGGGGAGAGATGGAGATTGGACATGTAGATTTAGGAACTATCTGCAGAGAGGTCATCATTGAACCTAGAGGAGTTAATAAAATCTATCAGGGCGCAAATATACATAGAGAAGAGAGGATGACATAAGACAGAGTCTTGGGGGTCACCCCCATTTAGGATAATGATGAATAATTGAAAGAGAATGAAAAGGAGGGGTCAGATAAGTAGGAGGAATGAAAGGACAGAGAAATGTTACAGATTCCAATGGAGGAGAGATAATCCATGAGAAAGTGTCGAATATTGCCCAAAGGTCAAGGAAAATGATGATTAAGAGAAAGGCATTTGATTTAGCAAATGAGAAGCCATTGATTTGGAAAGGAACTTTTGAGCAATGTAGTTATGTCAGAAGTTAGTTTTCCGTAGTTGAGGATCGAGGGAGGTCATGAGCAATTAAAGATGTTGGTTGCTGGCTATTTCTGTGAATTTTGAAAGTGAAAGGAAGGAGAGAGGATGTTAGATTGAGGTTACGGTGAGGATTTTTTTTAATGACTGGGGAAAGCTGAGACTGGTTGCATGCAGCAGGGAAGAAGACTATAGGTACAGTAAGGAGAGACTGAAAATGAGAGGGAGGAGGAAAACATTGTTGGAGAAAGTGATGAGACAGAAGAGTAGGAAAGGAGATCAAGGATGAAAAAAAGAGGGTTTGAGAAAATGCATTCCAGGTGGTCAGATCCATGATGGAGAGTGGTACAGCAAGCTTCCTTCCACAAAACTCCTCCAAACAGATCTAGAAAATTCACGAGACCAAATGCTAATTGGAAAATCCTGAAAAAGTCACAATGCATCATTTGTTCAGCACAGCTTGGCATAGGGAGACAAACAAGGAAATCTGTAGGCACTGGAGACAGGGTAAGGCCACAACCATGCTGCATGCTAGTATTCTATTGTCCGGGGCGATTCTGAGTACCAGGACAAGAGGAAATCCCAGACCTATACCATCAAACTATACCATGGAACTGTGGTGGGGTCAGGTGCAAACTGGAAACTTTAATGCCCATTACCCAGTTCTGAGTCACAGATGCAAGACAGATTTGATAATATCCCGAGAAAGCAGCAATAGGATTACCCTCTAACTTCTCTATAGAAGTGCTACAGAGCCCAGCCCTAATATCAAGTCCAAAGTCAGGAACTAGTAAGGAAGAATGAGCAGAATCTCATCATAAAGAGCTATTATGGTGCTCAAGATGCAAACCCAGAGAAAGAAAATGACTCCAAAACATCTACAAGCAAAACCTTAGAGAAAAACAAAGTTTGGGCAAAAATTCAACTAGAATTCCAAGAAAGTTGAAAGATGAATTTTAAAAAAAAGAATTGAAAATGTTTTTATGAATAAAATAGGAACACTTAAGGAAAAATGGAAAAGAAATACGAATTATCAAGGAAAGAATCAGAAAGAGTACCAATAGCTTGGCACAGGAGGTACAAAACCTTGTCCAACCAACAAATTCCCTGCAAATTCAAATGGACAAAATGAAGCCAATGACTCCATGAGGTAATGAGAAATATTAAAACAAGGTCAAAAGATGCAGTGTCATGTGTGAGAAACATAAGGAAGCCAGATAGGCTGGATCATAGAGCTTATTGTTGTTGTCCAGTCATTCTTGTGTCTGACTTTGTGATCTCATTTGGGTTTTCTTGGCAAAGATACTGAAGTGATTTGCCTTTTCCTTCTCCTCATTTTACAAATGAGGAAACTATGGCAATGAGGGTTAAATGACTTGCCCAGGGTCACATAGCTAGTATCTGAGGCTGGATTTGAACTCGGGTCTTCCTGACACCAGGCCCAGTGCTCTATTCACTGCACCCCATATAAGTTTATTGAAAAGAGTTGGATTATAAATAACTTTACAGAGGAATTTATTTTTAATCCTAGGAAGGCATGAGATAATTGATCAGGGTCTTCTCTGACATAGATCTCCACTTAAGGAAAATCACCTTGGCAGCTGAGTAGAGGATGGATAGAAATAGGGAAAAACATGAGTTTTTGTTTTGTTTTTTAAAGATTGAAAACATAGAAGAAAATGTAAGGTGTTTCATAGCAAAAACAGCTGATCTGGAAAACAGATTGAGGATTAAAAAACACTTAAGAATCATTAAAATATCTGAACACCACTTAAAAAATGCCTCAATATTCCCTTGCAAGACATCTTGAAAGAAAATATGAGCACACCAATGAGAAGATTACTGTTATGGTCCAGGCATGGAGTGAAAGGGTCCTGATTCATGGTTGGGGCTATGTGATTAAAGAAAAGGGGATGTATATAATAGATGTCAAGGGAGAAATGGTAAGATTTCATGATGACTAGGATACATGGGGTGAGTGGGAGTACGGAGTCAAAGATAACAGAGGTTGTAGCTGCGGGGGTCTGGAAAGATAGTGGTGTACTTGACAATAATAGAGAATTTCAGAAGAGGGGAGGGTTTGTGGGGAAAAAGAATGTGTTAGGTTTAAGGCACATCGAATTTGAAGTGCCTATGTGTCCTTCAGTTTGAATTGTCCAAGGGGCAGCTGTTGATACATAAATGTAGTTTAGGAGAGAGACTAGTGCTGGAGATGGAGATAAGAGGATAGGAATAAGCATTTATAAAGTGCCTAGTGTGTGCCAAACTCTTTACAAATATTTACTCGTTTGATTCTCACAACAGCCTTTTGAGGTAGATGCTGTTATTACTACCTTTGTGGGCAAGCAGAGGTAAAGTGACTTGCCCAGGGTTGCATAGCCTATATATATCCAAGGCTGGATTTGAACTCAGATTTTCCTGACTCCAGGCCCAGCCGTCTATCTTCTGTGCCACTTAGCTGCCTCAATCAATCATTTGCATAGATTTGATAATTATACCCTTGGGAGTGGATAAGATCAGTAAATGAAATGGGATAGAGGAAAAAAAGAAGAGGTCCCAGGACCAAGCCTCATGTGGCCTGTAGTTAGTAGTCATGACATGGATGAAGAAACAAGAAGAGAATTCAGAAATTGTCTCTATTTCATCTCATATTACAATTGAATATGCTGAGGCCCAGAAGGATTTTAAATGATTTGTCACTTAGCTAATCAGTGACAAAGTTGGAATTTCAATCTACGTCCTCTGACTCCAGATCTGGGGCCCTTTCCACTGCAACTACTTCCTCCCAATGTCAAAGTGGGAACAGAAGTACTAGGTTTAACTGCTAGTCCAATGTTCTTTCTAGCATACCACCTCAATGGCAAAAGAGGATGTTTTCTAGGGCTCCCAAGAGTCAGTGGGCTATGTACTACATCCTTAGTAACATGTGTGAACAAGAAAAAATGTATTTCATTTGTTTCCATACTTTGTAAGAGCTTCTTTTCTTTAGGGAAACAAAAATAAGCAAACAGAAAAATGAAGGCACACCCATGGAATGGTTCACTTTTCACAAACCCAGGAGAGTGTGACTTTCTTGTCAGCAGTGCAATTTCATTTTCATTCCCGTTCATAGCTCTATTTCAAAACATCTTTCCTTTTCAAAGAGACTATATAGTGTGCAAACACTGTGATCTTAGCTAATAACTGGCCCTGACAGGGAAAAAGTGCCAATATGGGAAAGGTGGTTTCCGGGAAAAGCCCCTTCAGTAAATTGCTGCAGAATGGATCCTGCCTGTTACAAGGAGAGGTTATTATGTACAGTTGATTCATATGGCTCCATTGTAGGGTGTGTGTGTGTGTGTGTGTGTGTGTGTTATTGGTGATGATGAGGTTTTCAGGAAATTGACCCTCAGAGCAAGACATCAGTACAACTCAAAGCCAAGTGGTGAAAGGGAATTGATACAACATGGGAAATAGAACCCAACAGATGGAATGTGGAATTTAGAATATAAAAGGAAGGCATAAAGTTTATCCAGTGGCAAAAATCAGATCCATGTTTGGTTCTTTGAAAAAAATAGTTTGCTCTCATTCAGAACCAATCAATTCATCAAAAATTATTCATAATACAACTGGCCTAATAAAAAAGGAAGTAAACAGACAATGTCTTTATTGACATTTGTAGAGTGCTTCAAATCTTCTACTTTTTCTGCCTGCTGGGCAGCTATCTAGTGCCAGGAAGACTTTTCTTCATGAGTTCAAATCTGGTCTCAGAAATTGCTAGCCATGTTACTCTGGGTTTTGCCTCAGTTCTTCATCTGTAAAGTGAATTGGAGAAGGAAATGGCAAACCACTCCAGTATCTTTGCCAAGAAAACCCCAAATGGGGTCACAAAGCATCAGACATGACTGAAAACAACTGAACAACATAAATCTTTTCTGCTCTAAAATATCTTTCAAACTTCATAAATTATTGCTTGCTTGGTTCTGCTTACCCTGGTCTCCATAGTGTATGACATTCCTATCAGTCACTTTTTGAATATGTAATTCAACAAACATTTATTAAGTATCTACTACATGCCTGAAATATTATCCTAGCATTGGTGATATAAAGAAATAAAACAAAAATAGCTCCTACATTAAAGGTACTGAAGAGCCCTGTTAAAATACAAAATTATTTCTGGATAGTGCACTACTAGGTTGTCCCACTGCATAAAATAGGTTATTATAGGATCTCACCTATTCCCAAAGCTCTGAAAGAATGGTCCTTAGGACTGCTCAATTTTGATGAGAAAGAGGACAAATTAAAAGAACTATATTATGGACTACTGAAAAAGAGGACAGGCTTAGGTAGAGTGACATAGTGAAGGACTTTGCATATACAGGGCACAGGTCTTAAGGTTCTTCGGAAATTTGTACATGTGTGTTTTTTTGATATTTGGCTTTTTATATTATACTATCATTGAGGGTGGGGAATGGCACCAGAGTTTTCTGGTGTTTTTGGTTTTCATCAACAACAAACATGATTTAAATGGCGTGCTGTGTTCCCTGTGGTTGCATTAGTGACCTTAGCAGCTGGATTTACTTAAACTGCATTGCATATTCAACCCAAATACAAATATCACGATTAGTTTTAGTCTTTCAGGAGGGAGGATATTATTAGATCTTTTATGGCAATAACTCACCAGGTCATGTTAAAGTCAAACTTGTTTCTGATAACATCCTAACCTTATCCTGGTTCTCTCTTATATCACTTAGTTCCTTATCAACTAATTTTCTGCCCTCGAATTCCCCTGAAGATTTTCTGATAATCATACCCACTACCAAAAATTACTGCCTGGACATCCATCAAGGATTGCCCATCTCAGCCCTGATTAGATGAACACTTTGGATTTTTAGGTGGTATCTATTATTACTGGAATTTGTATTCCATATTCCTTTTTCCCTTATGGACATTGTTTGGGATTTGCATCCGTTTTTCTGTCGCTAGAATTAGCGACCCCTAACCTTGGTCACACATTCAGGGCCCCAACATTTGCTTGACCCTGAAGGTCTTCTCAGAGTCTTGGTCTCTGACATCCCTGGGATCTTGTCCATTCTGTCTCTGTCTAAGCTCTGTTTCTTATGATTAACCAGTTTTCTGGGTAATGCTGGACCATAGCCAACATTAGTCATTATCTGTGTAAGCTCCTTGAGGGAAGGGACCATTTTAGTTTTTGTCCTTGTATGCCTAGCTCTTAATACAGAATCTTGCCTAGTAAATACTTGTTGAATTGAATTCTCTTTCTCCCTATCTCTTCCCCTATTTCTCCTCTCTCTCTCTCTCCCCCTCCCATCTTCTCTTCTCTCCTTTGCACCTTGTCTGCCCACCTTAACTGACCACCTTAACCCCACTACTCATGGTCAGTCCTTTACACTTCATATGGATTTTGTCTTGCATCACACTCACACATTCATCCATCAATCAGTCAGCATCGATTAAGCACTTACAGTATGCCAGGCACTGTGTTAAGCTTTAGGGATACCAACAAAAGCAAAAACATTGTCCTGGCCATGGTGGAGGTGTGTCACAGCATGAAAATCTACTTTATTGCCATTTATGAGTCAATAAAAAAGCTTTATTTTATACAGTAAATTATAAGCATAGACAAAGAGAAGCATAGAGAAAGTATGTTTTTGTGGGTCAGGTGGGCTTCATGTATAGTCATGATATGTTTACAACCAGCCAATCACTGGCCTTGGGGGCAGCTTGTTATGATGCAGGGAAGGGGAGAGAAAGAGGCTTCAATTCTTCTAGTTTGTTGTTGGCCTTGCTGAATTGTGACAGGGTGGCTATAGATAGACAGAGAAATAGACAGATAGACAGACAGATAGATTGACAGACAGACAGATAGATAGTCTTTTGCTTGGTCTTACATAAGACCTGAGGCAAAGAAAAGCAAAATGTGAGGATTAGATGTGACTGCCCATTTTACATTGAAATGGAAGCTTGTTTTACAATGGCATTCCCTATAACAAAAAGAAAAAAAATGCAATGACCCTTTGTCTGCCACCAAACAATGTTGGGGAAGCCAGGTGGCACAGTGAATTGAGTACTGTACCTAAAATCAGGAAGACCTGAGTTCAGAGCTGACCTTAGACGCTTAACTAGCTGTGTGACCCTGGGCAAGTCACTTGGACCCTGTGGCAAACCACTAGTACCTTTGCCAAGAAAATCCCAAATTGAGTCATGTAGAGTCAGACATGGCCGAAATGACTAAACAAAGATAACAACAAACAGATAGTGTTAAGTATTGTAGTTTTCTGTGCTGGTAATCTTACCTTCACACTAACCTGACAAATGGTCCTTCAGTATATGAGACAGCATACAATTAGGTTTCCAAATGGATGGTATAGACCAGAAGTACCATGAAAGGTCAAAACAATCACAGAATTTCAGATGAATTAGAAGGCCTCAGAGGCCATCTAGCCCAACCCTGGGGTCACCAAGAATGCCCTCTAATGCATTCCTAACAAGTGATCCAACAGCTTCTATCTGAAGCCCCTAGTGATGTTGAAGGAGGCAGTGAAGTAGAATAGTAGATAAAGTGCTAGGGTTGGAGTCAAGAAGACCTGGGTTTCTATGTCAGACACAATAGCTGAGTAAGTGATCCTGGCCAGGTCACTTAAGCTCTTGCAACCTCAGTTTCCTCACCTGTAAAATGCTGATAATAATACACCTACCTCAAAGTGTTGTGAGCAGGTAGGTGGTACCTCCAGGCCTGGAGTCAGGAAGACTTATCTTTGTGAGTTCAAATCTGGCCTCAGATACTTACTAGCTGTGTGACCTTGGTCAAGTCACCTAAGCCTGTTTACCTCAGTTTCTTCATCTGTAAAATGAGCTGGAAAAGGAAATGGGCAAACCACTCCAGTATCTCTGCCAAGAAAATCCCCAAATACACTCACAAAGAGTTGGACACAACAAAAATAACTGAACAATAACAACACAGTATTGTGCAGATCAAAAGAGATAACATGAAAAGTATTTTGCAAACCTTAAATTCTATACTGATGATAATAATTACGATTATAATTTACTGTCTCCTGAGGCAGTCCATCACTCTCTAATCGTCAGGCAGTCATTCTTTATACTGATCTGACTTCTGCCTTTTGGGAAATTTCACCCATTGCTCCTAGTTTTGTCCATGGAAGTAAAACAGTAGGTTTAATGCTTTTCCCATGATAGCCTGTCAAACACTTGAGGAAGCTACCATGCCTCCCTGCCCACTCCCAAACCCAACCCTTGAATCTCCTCCAAGCTAAACATCTCCAGTTCCTCTAAATGATTATTTTATATTCAGCTTGGTCCTTAACTCTCCATTTATGGTTACCTTCCTTTGGATATGCTCCAGTTTGTTAAAATCTTTTCTAAAATGTGACAAGCAGAGCTGACTCTGAGAATGCTCCAGATACAATATGACCAAGGGAGTGTTTGGAGGACTATCACTTTCCTCATTTAGATGCTTCGTTTTCATTAATGCAGGGTAAACATTTGCAAAAGATAACCTATAGCAGACCACATCTTTACAATTCCACAAATGATTGAAAAGTGTAGAGAAATAGAGATCTTACTGTGTGCATTGCTTTTTTCTTTTTTACTATTAAAAGGGGGGGGTATTTGATTTGGTAGAGCAAAACTCTGCCTTAAAGGCTCTCCTCCACCAAAGGGTCTTTATGCATATTCCAGTATCACATAAGACACCTGAAAGATATACTTTTGTTTGGTGACCTGTTTGTTAATCATCTAAGACAGTATCAAATAGATGTTCTAAGAGTCAGGAATGCCCAACCTCCAGACACTGGAGGTCACAGGTCACCCATAGGATGGTGGGGAAGGTAGCAGAGATCTCTCTCATGTTCAGACACACAGTAATCAGGAAGCTTATACAGTAGAATTCCTTTATTTGTTCTTCCTTATAAAACTTTCTAGTGCTGAACCATTGGTTAGCACTTGTTTTGAGCCAATTCCCAGATAATGAACTCAATTTCACATAAAATGAACCATTCTGGCCTAGTTTAGTGAGGTTTCCAATTATAATCAATTGTAATCAAACCCCTGATGATCCTTTCATCATAGCTAGCCTATACTCAGGGATGTTATTGGCATAACAAGATGGTATAGAGAATAAAGTGCTGGACCTGAAATTGGGAAGACCTGAGTTCAAATCTGGCTGTAGACACTATCTATCTGACCCTGGACAAGTCACTTAACTCATTTGCCTCAGTTTCCTCATCTGTAAAATGTGGATAATAATAGTACCTGCCTCCCAGGATTGTTGTGAGGACATTCTATAAAACTTAGAGCGCTATATAAATTCTTGCTATTACTATTCCTGCAGTTAGAAGCATAAACTTCTTTCTTATTTTTTTCCCCATCACTTTATAAAATTATTTTGCTACTATGTTGTGGTTCTTGTTGTCATTTTGTTATTCATCTTGTCATACCCCCTTTTGGCAACGGGAAGGAAAATGGAAAGCACACATAGGCTGCAACACTTACGAATGAGGACTTGCAATGTGACAGATGTCATCACAGAAATGCCTGACCAGAAAAGATGATGAGATGGGCACATTATGAGCGCCTGGAATATCTAAACCACCAGACAGCTCTTTTGTTCTGTTGGTGTTCTGACAATGTGAAGGGAAGGCAAGGAAAGCATCCAGAGCATTAGGTAGACCTGCTTTGTTTGCTTTACTGGGGATAAGAATTGAACAGGATAGGCAGGCATGGGCAGGTTGCAATGGGCATCATTTGAGGGAAGATATACATTGCTGAGTCATCTCAGGCCACCATCTCCATCTAATGGAAAATTGGACTTTATTTCCAGAACCACTTTGGGCTTCCATAGGCCTCCTTTGATTTAATCTCGCCTGGATTCAGACTTAAATAGCATTTCCCAACCATCATTTCTCCATAGTAGTGTGTTTGGTCTTCCTCTATTTTCCCCTTTCTAGGTTATGTTTTGTCCTCTCCAATAGAATATCAGATCCTTGATGAAGGGACCATAATATTTGCTTATATTTGTGTCTGCAACACTTAGCACAGCTCCTGGGACATAGCAAGAACTTAGTAAATGCCCTGGCTATCTGTCATCTATTTGTGTATCTGTCTTTTATCTATTTGCCTGTCTCTATCATCTGCCAACTATTATCTATCTATCTGTTATCTGTCTGACACTGTCTATCTTTCTGTCATCTATGAACTTTTATCTGTCTGTTTATTTGTCCATCTTTCTAACTGATCACAAATCAATTAAAGTGAATTTGGATTAGTTTTTGTTCCTATCATGTCCCTCGAACTGGTGGCATTCTTATGGAATGAGAACTTAACTTCAAGACTTTAAGGATTGTAAGTTTATTGGTAGGCATATTCATACAGCTCACATGGATTTTAGTTCTTTTGCATCATAGAGACTGGCATGCCAGTGTGTTTCTAGCCAATCTAGTCATAAGTACCTATGGACTTAGCTAAGCTATTCCTGAAATAATAGATTTGTTAGTCCATCTCTCTTCCAGGCCTTTTCTGGAAAATCAAAATAGTTCTGAGGTATCCCCTGTCACCCAGCAAACTGATATATCTAACAAAACATAAGAAAGGTCAATATTAGAGGGGTTATGGTAAGATAAGCATACTAATACATTGTTGATGGAACTATGATTTAGTAAAACCATTCTGGGAAAACAATTTGGAATTTTGTAAATAGAATGACTACAGTATCCAAACTCTTTAACCTAGAGAATCCACTGCTAAACATGTACTCCAAAGAGATCAATTATTAAAGAAAGGGCCTTAAAGAAAGGTCCTATAAACACCAAAATCTGTACATATAGCAGTACAAAGAACTAAAGTCAAAGTAAATGCCTATTGTTTGGTGAATGACTACGCAAATTACATGAATGTAATTATATATTATTGTGTAGTAACAAATTATGAGCGTGATAAATATAGAGAAACATGGGAAGACTTCTTTGAACTGATTAAAAATTAAGAAAGCAAAACCAGTAAAACAATATACACAGTAACTACAACCATGTCAGTGGAACAGACAGGAAGGAAAGCAATCAAGACTGAATATTGTGAAATTATGGTGACCAGGCTTGGATCTAAAGAACAGCAATGAGAAGGCATCTTCTCCCCTTATCTGCAGAGTTCAGGATCTATAGGTGTAGATCACCGCATATAATGTCAGATTTTTTAAAGGAGTTAATTTTACCGAACTTCTTTCCCCCCACTTTTTATTCTTTGTTATAATGGAAAGCTATCTGGGAGGGGGAGGGAAGAGGAATATGTTGGGAAATGTAGGTGGTGTAAAAACAATGAAAAAAATATTCTCACTCCAGATGCTCTTGTTTCTATTAATGACACCATTATTCTTCCAATCACCAAGACTTGAAATATTAGAGTCATCCTTGAATCTTTTCCCTTTCTCCTTATCAGTTTAACTCCTCCTTTGTAATATCTTTAGTATTCTGCTTTCCTTTCCAGATTCTCTGCTATCACAGTAATCTAGGCTCTTATGACCGCATGTCATAAGCATTATAATAGTCTCTTAACTCACCTCCCTGCCTCTGGTTCCCTCTCCCCTAATCAATCCTTCATGTGTATGTATGTGTGTGTATGTATGTACGTACATATGAATATATACGTATATGAAATATCAATTTAGTCTTTCTAAACAACTTTGTTATATATCCTCCTGCTCGAAGGTCATCAATGTCTCCTTATTACCTATAAGATAAAATCTGAATTGGCAGTCAAGCACCTCTACAATTTGTTTCCCTCTATCTCCTCCTTTCTTAATTTCCTCTTCCTACTCTACAGCTTGTTCTGATCAAATATCTATTGATTATACTTCTTACATGTTTATCCATTCATGGAGAGTGCTTGAGCAGAGGCCAGAGTTGCTCCATGGGAGGGGGTTGGTCAGAGTGGGGTGGTACTTGGGTCCTTTTTTTATTCTGCTTCCCCATCCATAGCCCTTCCTCATGCTGTATGAGGGAAAACAGCAAAGAAGCAATTGAACAGTTTAAAGGGTAAATAGGAATAGGTGGCTTCAAGGTAAAGTTCTGTTAAACTGACCCAGAAGATCTCACCATAACACTGGAGTCATTGGATCACAGATGTATAGCAGCAAAAGGATCCCAGAAGTCATTAAACCCAACCTCTTATTTTACTGATGAGAAAACTGAATCCCAGAGAGTTTAAGTGACTCTCTTAGGGTTATAGAGCCAGTAGGTTCCTGAGGTTGGACTTGAAATGAGCTCCTGCTGCTTCTTCCCCTCCAGCTCCTGGCAGGCTGCGGCCAGTCAACTGACCTATTGCTGCCATTTCTTTGTCATCATTACGGATCCTCTGTTCTCTGTTAGGGTTGCTTGGTGAGAAATGGCAACCTGCCATTCCTCTGTATTCCGTTCATTAAGGCAAGATTAAGTCTGCCTTGGTAGGGCCCTTCAGGGTCCTCTGAAGAAATTCATGCTTTCACAAGCCACCTAGAACCAAAACTTTCAACTAAGAGCACCCGATCCATCAAGCAATCAATAAACATGTTAAGCACCTCCTACAGGCCAAACACTGTGCTAAGCACTAAGGATACAAAGAGTGGCAAAAGATAGTTCCTGCCATTGACCAGGTTTTTAGCCTTCATTGCTCTGATTCCCTTTCACATTCTACTTGTAATGTACATTCCAGCCTCCATGACTTTATTCATACCTTTATCCCATGCTTGGAATGGTCTTTCCTCTTCTATTGACTTAATCAGACTAAAACCTGATTTTAAATACCCAGATCAAGTCCCACCTTCCCCACAGAGCCTTCATTAACTGACCTAGATCACAGGGAGTTCAAACTCCTCTGATAGAACTGTAATACTTGTGGTCCCTACTGCTCATTTTGCTTTTAACATAAGCTGCTTTATGGTATTATTTGTCTTTTTATGTATATGGCCTATCTCCTAATTAGAAAGCTGGCCCTTTGAGGGCAGAGATTGTGTATTATTCCTCTTTGGAAGGGTTTGCAGTTTAACATAGTTCTGGTACAAAGTAGATGCTTATATGTTTGTTGATAATGATTGTCATGGAGATAGCATGATAAGGGAAGGATCATTCACCTGTTTCTCACTAACTCCCTTGCTGACCTTGTGCTACATAATCTATCTCTCTAGGCCTCAGTTTTCTCACCTATAAAATGAGAATGACTTGAACTCTAGGCTCCCTTTTAGTGCTAACAATCTAACATTCTATAGTCTGTTAAGAAGAGAGTAAGTCACCCCAATCACCTGACCACAAAATCTTGTGACTTGATAGGAGGAAGAAAAGGTCACCCATCTTCCATCCCTTGCTCTATAAAGGAGTCAGTGTTTTTGTTTGTTTGTTTTGTTTTTGGGTGGGTGGAGGGAGGAGAAAGGAGAGGATGAGGAGAGTATCGGTGCTGGGGAATCCCAGATACAGCACATCAGTAGAATAGAGACTTGGGGTAATGGTGGTAGGGAGGGGGGCTATATCATCCCTCTCTTGACTCAAGTAATGTCATTTAAGAGATGGTCTTAATTTCCAGGTAAATGAGTAGACATGTCCACCAGCTGCATTAGGCCTCCCTCGCCACAGTTCTTGTGCAAGGCCAGCTGAAAGACAAAGTATGTCCTGTTTTGGACTTCAAGGCCACACCATACTAGTAGATTAGAAGGTCTCTATTCCATCTCCTGGAACACAATAAACTGCCTCCAAGGCCATTGACTAACCATTAGTGAACTCAGAATAAGTGAATGCTTTGAATGCAATGAATACTTCTGAGAAATAGGAGGAATGAATTCTATTCAGAGGCATGCTTCCCTAAAGAGATTTACCTTTCCTATGAGGCAACTAATGCTTTTCTATGCCATGGATTTTAACTATGGACAAAATAAAGCTTTTTATCAATATGCTCCCTTAATTATAAGCAGTGAGTCTTCTCCTGCCCCTCCCCTTCACCCCCCAACAGGGCTGATTAGGTGCTATGTATTTTGAAATCCAGGGAAACCTACATCTTTTCTTTCCTTGAAACCTGGATTAGGGATTGCCATTAAAAAAGCAAAAACCCAGGTCATGTGAGGCAGAGTAAACCAGCAAGGAAGAAGCATTTATTAAGTACCTACTACATACCAGATGTGCTAAGAAAGGCAAAACAAGCAGAACCCCAACCAGCAACAGCAGCAGCAACAACAACAACCTGAACGGTAGAACTAGAATAGTAAGTTTTTCAGGGCCAGTGAATTTTAATTTCAGTCCTCATGTTTGGTGTGGATGTCATGCTCAGCATGTAGATCTAGGGCAGGGAATGTACCTTTGGTCTCCACTGGGGAGGGACATGTTTCACACAGCAGTCTGGGAAAATTGCCAGGTTCTCTGGCTAGTTGGCCATTTAGGAGGGCTCAGGTCATCGCTTATTTCTGTATGTTGGAAATAGCAGATGTTCTCTCTTGGGGGGGAGGGATTCATCCAAAAAGCTGAGAGTCAGTCAAATGGCCAGTCAGAGACACTAAATCTTAGTTTGGTGAAGAGTTTATTACCGAATATTTTTAAATGAAATAAAGCAGGATAGATTTTTAAAAGTCTATCATTTTGACTTCTTCTGCCCACCCTTGTGGACACTGCCCGTAGTATCATCATCTACATCATTTGTGAGTGTTTTTTTCTACGGGAATCTTAGACTTGGAAGGAACCAAGGTTGCTGTTAGACTATACTCCCTTATATGCTATATTACTGCCCATCATACTATTCTATTTTCTAAGTGGAACTAAATTAGGACCAGGAAGTATAAGGAGGGAGCTAAGCCTGTGTGCTCATCACCACATCAGACAGAGTTCCTAGAATTAGGCTGAACTTGTGGCCCAAAGCACATCTCTCTGAGGAGGGTAAGGTGGAGGTGGGATACATCAGAAACAATAGGAATAGGAAGATGAATAGCATATTCAGGAACTGTGTGTATGTATGTATATATACACATATACACATACATATATTTGCCTTTAAAGGAATATTTGGAGTGCACTGGCATGACTGCCCATATGCATGGCTGTCCATGTGCTTAAAGAAAAGCTCATTTTTCTCTCCTTGAAAAAAAAATCGTCCCCATTTTGTTGATGATGATGTATGTTATGAAGTTCAGGGATTTCTATTCCAATTTAATCCTGAAATTATACCACTGGAGACTCATTCCTATATTTCCTTGGTTAGCAGGTCTCTGTTGAGATACATGTATTGAGATACATGTTGAGATACATATGCCTTTGGCTACCCAGTAATCTGGCCTTCAGCTGCGAACACCTTAGTGTGAATGAGTATCTGATCTAGCTGAATAAAAGCTGAATGGGATCATAGGACTTACAGCTGGCTGGAGGGGATCTTAAATAGTTTCTACTTCAACCCCTTCATTTTATAGATGAAAAAATTTAGGTTGAGAGAGGTGATGTAACTTGACTCAAATCATGTCACTCATTAGTGATGGGGTCAAGATTCCAATCCAGGCCCTCTGTGTTCCAGACTGATGCTGCTTCCACTCACCACACTGCCCAGGACACAAAGACATGTGGGGATGATTGAAAGGATTGGAACATGAAGCTCTAGATAGGCAGGCCTGGTCAGGGTACCATAAAGAGGGACCTTGGGCAGCCAGAGGCCAGCATTTGAATGGCAGAGGTTCCTGAAAGAAGGAAGAGGTGGCACAATGATGGTAGAAGGGGCTATTAAAAAGGGACTTGAGAAGCTGAAGACAAACCTCATACATTTCACAGTATTGCCAAGGGCTGACTCAATACACATTACCTCTGTGGGATAATTTGTAAGATGATGAAATGATGTGAGGAACAGAGCAGGTGGTTCCCCTGGCCCTCTTACCTCCCCTGCCTTCCCTACAAGGATAACTTCCAGCCTCAGCTAGAGCTGACCCATACTTCACTAGGCAGATGTGAGCTTGTGCCAACACCCCGTTAGGCCAAGCTGTGAGACCAACTGTTCCTTATTTTCTGGGAATGGAGCCACTTCTAGACCTTTGCTCTTTTGTTTAGGAATTGGGTCCAATTCCCCCCCCCCCTTCTTTGAGTTAGCTTGGTCCCTAAACCAGGGAAGAATACAATCCAACCTCCCTACAATGAATAATGATTTTGAAAGCACTTCCTCATTTATTATCTGATTACATTAGGACAATACCTCTGTGAGGTAGGGAACTCACACATCTTGAGAGGTTAACTTGCCTAAGATCATTCAGATTTTTAGTGGCAGAAGCAGGGCTATAATCCAGGTCTCCTGAGTCCCAGCTTAGGCTTTTTTCCATTAGACACCATTCTCTCTTCTACTTCATCAAAAATAAAAAAGGATAGCAATTCTGCTGGACAAAATCTAATCTTTCTCTTTTTAATTTAAACTTTTATTTTTTATTAACAAACTTTTATTTTCTCTACCCCTCTCAATTCCATTTTTGAGGAAAGAAAGAAAAAACATTTCTAACAAATATATAGAATCCAGCCAAAAAAGCCCAACTTCATTGGTTATGTCCGAAAATATGCTTTGTTATGGACTTTGAGTCCATGATCTCAGGAAGTGGTTAGCATACTTCAGTCCTCTGGTGACATGGCCGATCCTTTCATTGATCAGAGGAAAGTCTTTCAAAATTGTTAGTCTTTACCATGTTATTGTATAATATTCATTTTTAGTATTCACTTATACTGACATTTTACTTCCTATACTATTTTTAAAAATTTTATTTTAGACTCAAAATATATAGAAAAGAAACAAAAACATATGATAAACTTAAATATTGGAACTTAAATACAAAGCAGGAAAGGTGGAAAAAAAGCATGTCATTTGCATAGCAGAACATAAGAAAATTCAAAATTTGTAACAATAAATTTTCATTTCAAGAAAGCCTGTATGATAAATACTACACTTTGTGTTGAGAGCTATCCATGTTTTCTTTGCTTCCTTGTAAACTTTCTTTTGTTCTCTGCTGTGCACCTTTTTACTTTGTTCTTTTTCCCTACCCCGCCCCCCTCCTGAGGCTACAATTAAATGAAGATATATTCCTCTAAGGAATTCCTCTATTCCTCTATATATATATCTATATATAGATATTATACACATAAACATATATACATATGTATATAGACATATACTTTCCGAAACAAATTCTACTCCTGATCTTTGTTTTTATGTTTGTGCATATCTCTTGTTTCCTATCCCTCCTGCCTCCTCTACTTTACTTCTACCTGCTACCTAGCCCTCTTGTTACTTCCCCTACCCCCCTCCAAGGATCCTTTTCCTATCCTCCCAATCTCATAAATCTAAACACCTTTCTATAGCTCCCTATACCCTATGCCCTCACCCTTCCCTCTAGAGATCTCTCTCTTATCCTCCCATTCCCATTGATCTAAACACCGTTCTATATCCTCCCCCTTTACCTATTCCTTCACCCTCCCCTCTAAAGATTCCTCCCTTGTCCTCTTCCTCCTCTTTATCCCCTTACTATTTTATTTCTTCTGAATTTAGAAGACTTTTATACTCTTCTAAATATGTATTTCCCTCTTCAACCCATTCCCGATGAAAGTACCAGAACTACCAGCCCTCCTCCCCAATCTAATTCCTCTGTAATTGATTCTTCCTCTTGCACCTCATTTGTATAAAATAAATTACTCTTTTTAGCTATTCCTAAGTGGTTTTACTTTTTAAATTCACATCATACTCAAGCTTACCCCAATCTTTCTTCTGAACTACCCAATTAATAAGAATCTTAGATATATATAGATATATATATAATGTATATATAGTATATACACATATATCATATATAATATATCTTACCAGTCTTCTACCACTTCTGTCTTCTCCTGATCAAGGTCATAGAATATTAAAATTATAAAGAGGCCTTATTTCATTTCTTAAATATATGTGGAACTGAGTCAAATTCACAAAAATATGAGCCATTCTCCAATTGGTAAATGGTTAAAAGATATGAACAGGCAGTTCAGAAGAACCCAAACCCATGAATAGTGAAAACATGAAAAAATGCTCTAAATCATTATTGATTAGAGAAATTCAAATTAAAACAACTCTGAGATACCACCTCATACTTAGATTAGTTAACATGACAGAAAAAGAAAATTACAAATGTTGGAGGAGATGAGGAAAAATTGGGACATTTATGCTCTCTTGGTGGAGTTGTGAACTAGTTCAACTGTTCTGGAGAACAACTTGGAACTATGCCCAAAGGGCTATAAAACTATGCACACCTTTGAACCAGAAGTACCACTGGTAAGCCTGTATCCCAAAGAGATTAAGGAGGGAAAAGGACCTGTTTGTAAAAAATTATTTATAGCAGCTCTTTCTGTGGTGGCAAAGAACTGGAAATCAAGGGAATGCCCAGCATTTTGGGAATGGCTGAACAAGTTGTGGTATATGATTATGACAGAATATTACTGTGCTATAAGAAATGACAAGCACGATGATTTCAGGAAAACTGGATTTAATGTGAACTGAAACAAAGTAAAGTGAGCAGAACCAGGAGCACATTGTCCACAGTAACAGCAATATTTTAATGATGACCAACTACAAAAGACTTAGCTACTCCAATTAAGACAGTGATCCAAGACAATTTTTTTTGTTGGGCAGGGCAATTGGGGATAAGTGACTTGCCCAAGGTCATGCAGCTAGTATGTGTCAAGTATCTGAGGTCGGATTTGAGAACTCAGGTCCTCCTGACTTCACAGCTGGTGTTCTACTCACTGCACCAACTAGCTGCCCCCAATCCAAGACAATTTCAAAGGACCTAGGATGAAAAATGCTGCCTCCCCCCCGCCCAAGAGAACTAATGATTTCTGAAGAATACTTTTTCACTTGTTTTCTTTTTTTGCGTGTGTTGTGTGTTTTCTTTTGCAATGTGGCTAATATGAATATATGTTTTACATGATATCACATATATAATAGATATTATATTGCTTGCATTCTCGAAGGATGGGGAAGGGGCAGGAAGGAAGGACAGAATTTGAAACTTGAAATTTTAAAAAAAGGAATGTTAATTAAAAAATGTAATTGGGAACTATTTAACCAACAAAAATATATTTTAAAAAAAGAAAAAGAGGCCTTAGAGATAATCTAGTCCAATGACCTTATTTTTATTTTAAAAATTTATTAATGCCTTTTGGTTTTTATATCATAGCTATTCCTGAGTATATCCCCCATATTGCTGAACCCACTCAGTGATACTTTTCCTCAAAGAAAAACAATTAATAAAAATTAATCAAAACAGTGACTGAGTTTGACAGTAGATGCAACATACCACACCCATAGTCCATCACCTCTCCAAAGGAAGGAGAAGGGAGCATTCCCTCATATTTTCTCCAGAGGCAAGATAATTTATACAACTATGCAGAATTTAGCTTCATTTTAGTGCTTTTTGTTTACATTATTTTAAAATCATCCTGCATATTTTCTTGGTTCAGCTTACTTTACTCTGCATTAGTTCATGCATAAATTTTCCCATGCTTCTTTGAATTACTCATACATATCATTTGCTATGACGTGACAGTCCATTCAATTCATATATTACAATTAAGCACTTATCTAATTAATAGGTGCCCACTATATTTCTAGATTTTTTTTTTGTTATTGCAAACTGTATTGCTGTGAATGTTTTGGAAAGTGTACATCCTCTTTTTATAGAGGAGAAAACAGGCTGAGAGATTAAGTTACTTTACTAAAGTCACACAAAGAGACATAGCTTGGAATGGGATTCTGGCTGGGTCTTCTGACTCCAAGTCTAGTGTTCTGTTTTGTTTTTTGCTTTTGACTGGTTGTTTTCTGACCAAGAAAGCTCATAGTGATTTTATACAGGAAGTTAAAGGTGATGATCAATCTTGAGAATTGTTAAAGTTTGGTATTTGCAAAAATCTTCTAGTTTCCAGGAAATGTGGGTGTTCTTGTGGGCCAGGTTACTGGTGGAACTGGGGAGGTGTATGTTCTTTCTCTTTCCCATCCCCACCTTCCCATACCCCCTACAAATATACTCCATAACACCAGCCATTTGCAAGCAAGGAAGTTATGGTGCAGACCTGCGGTAGTTTGAGAAGAATTTACCCCAGGTGGCTTGACCTGTATAATGGTAATCAAGGTGGGACTTTTTTTTTTTTTTTACTGTTTTCTCTTTTGGAATGCTGAGATAATAAAGGACCTTTGATGAGTCTTGCCTTCAAATGTAATGGCAAGCAAAGTGGGACTTTTGCTGTTTTTTGTTTGAGTGCTTCTCAGCACTGAGGTAATCAAGTGCCTTTGTTGAGTCTCACCTTTGTTTCTGTCAGAGTCTTTGATTGAATCAAGAGTCTTTGATGACTGCTTAAGAAACAAGAAAGTCCCAGGCACCCTTTTGCTAAGAAGGTACTAAGCCCCAGGGGCCTGAGAAGGGTATATATGACCTGGAACAGTGTCATGTGATTTGACCAAACGTTACTCTGAGTAGCCATCACAGAGCTCCCTGGCTTTGAAAATCCAAATGTTGATGCTTCTCTCTCTGGTAACCGTATGTATTGCTATAGTTAGTTGATTAGAAGCCTGTCTACTGGTTTGTGTTTATTTGCTCTGTTTATATGACGTATGCTTGTAATTTCTGTTTGTATACTCTCTGAAGATCAGGGTGCTGGCTTTTTCCCCTGAACTAAGTGGATGATATATGTATGTTTAATTAAAGTAAGATTGTAAGCCCCTTAAAGTTGCTTTCCTTAGAAAAGCAGATCAAAGAATCTGTGTTAGCAGCCCTCCTATGTGCTGGTGTTGGTCTTGTGTTGGTCTTTCACCTCCACAGCAGTTGCTAGCAACATTGTTGTTACAACTTGGCACCCAGATTTGGGCTCTTTGAGCAAGAAGAGAATAAAAAATATTAAAAAAAGTTTGTGGCCAGGAGCTCATGTAACAGGGAACCTCCTTGTCAGTGGTTATTATTTGTTTTTAGCTTCCTGAGCTGTTTTAAAAATTGACTTAGGAACTGCTTATACCTGAAATATATTTGAAACATGATTTTAATAAAAGGACCACTTGAACCTTCCACCTCTGAGTTCTAGATGTGGGAGAGCGAATTGGACAGGAATTGGTGGAGAAGAAAAGACAAACAGAAAACAAACAAACAAACAGCAATATCCTTTCTTTGTGATTCCCAAGTGAATGACCAAGCAGACCAAGGGAACCATTAATTGTAGCTAAGCACATTAAGGTGTTGGTCAGTTAACCAACATGACATGACACTGATGTGTCTTCTGTAGGGCATTCCTGGAGTAGACTACGTAAGGCTGACTACATAATATGATATTAGGGGCACTAAAAAAGTACCCCATTGAAAGATGTCTCTCTCTTCTAGCCTATATAGTATTTGAAATTTACCCTTAGAGCAAAATTGTTAAATACCCAAAGTTTGTTTGCCTCATCTTCCCACTGTAGGGCATTTCATTTTCTTTTTGGTGCCCCTTTTTCTTGCTCATCTGAATTGTCCACAATCACTTACCACTCAGATGTGTTGTCTCATTGCACCCTACTTCTTTCCATCCTCCCCTCCCCTGCCAATAAAAACCTAATTCCTCTGTGTCTTATTCTCGTAATACATGTGCAAAACAGTGTGCTAAAAACTGATGATACAAAGATGAAAAATGATTCCATCTAAGCTATTTAGTTATAGTGGGATTAGGGTATACAATATTTTCAGTGAGATACATTATGTGATACGTGAGCCAGTCTATCCTCATCTTAGCCAATATAATTCTCAACTGAAGGAGTCAAGCACATGATTAGATTGTCTGAGGCCCCCACTTGAGGTCCAGTCTCTTGGCAGATGGTGATGTTTTGTCATGGAAAACTCATGAGACACACCAAAGAGGCAAGTGGAGGTATGACCGTGTCTAGTTATGGGGCAAGAGGTTGCAATGGAAGGTATGGGAGGTGAGTACAGTGAGGAATGGCCACAGGAGCGCTGTAAAAGGCCCTGGAATATATAGACAAGAGGTGAGTGGCTTGGATCTTGGGATAATACAAGGCCTGTTGAGAAGGCTCTGGGGTAAAGACAAAGGGGAAAGAAATGGAAAGAAATAAGCATTTATATAGCACCTACTATTGGTGATTGAAAGTAGGGGGTTCAGTGACTTTATTACTGGACCTCAAGGAAGCCATTGATTGATAAGAAGAAAGTTCTCATAAACTGAAAATATATATAGCAGCACTTTTATGATAGCAAAAGAATTGGAAACAAAGTAGATACCCACTGATTGGGGAATGGCTAAAGAAACTGGTGCATTAATGCGATGGGATATTGTTGTGCTGTAAGAAATAATGTATATAATGCATACAGAGAAGCATGGAAAATCTACATAAACTGATGTAGAGTGAAGTAAACAGAGCTAAGAAAACATGCATAATATCTACAGTAAGGTAAATGGAAGCAAAACCACATACAAAATACAAAAGTGAATGTGGCAAAATTATGAATATAAGTGGGACTTGAAAGATGAGGTGAGAGAAGACACTCCCCACCCACCCTTTCATGGAGGTGAGACTTTCATAGATGTTACAAATTCCATGTATTTTTTCATTGTATTGACTGGTAGTATTGATTCCTCCCTCCCCTTTCTTCTTTTCTTTTGTCCTTAAAAATACTGTTATGCGACTCTCTGGGAGGGGAAGGAATACCAGAAAAAACTATGATGATATTAAAAAACAAACAAACGAATAAACAAAAGACATCAACAAAAACTTATTTAAAAATAAACTAGGAAATTAAAAAGAGAAAGGCTGATTTGAACAGGTTGTTCAATATAGCTAGACCTTAGAATTTATGGAAAGGAGTAAAGTGTAAGAAGACTGAAAAAGTAGGAAAGGATCAGATTGTGAAGGGCTTTAAAAGCCAAATAAAAGATTTTATGTTTGATTCTCAATACTCAAGCCATAGTGCAATCCAACAATAATAAAGAACTCTATCACCACTCTAGGGTCTTTTTTTGGATGTTTCTTTTCTTTTTTTTTATGACAATGTTTTATTTTTTTTCCCCAATTATATGTAAAAACTTTTTTTTAAGTTTTGAGTTCTAAATTCTATCTCTCCTTCCTTCCCCTTCCCCCTTCCTGAGAGAGTAAACAATGTAATAGAGGTTATATACATGCAGTCATTTAAAACATTTCCATATTAGTCATTTTGTGGAAGGAAACTCATGGTGGGAGGGGGGAGGTAGGACATGGCATGGGAGGGAAGGAAGGAAAAAGAAACTTTAACTGGAGAGTCAAATACTGAAGCTGAATCTTAAATACTCTGGTCACATAATGAGAAGGCAAGATTCACTGGAAAAGACCCTGATGTTATGAAAGATTGAAGGCAAAAGGAAAAGGAGACAGCAGAGGATGGAATGGATAGTGTCATGTAAACAATGAATACGAACTTGGACAGACTTTGAGAGATAGTGGAGGATAGAGGGCCTGGTATGCCATGTCCATAGAGTCATGGAGAGTCAGATACAACTCAATAACTGAATCATAAATTTTTCTTACTTTTAGCAATTCACAACTCTGCCCCCCTCATCCCTGCAAATCTCTATGTTTATTGTTAACTAGCAACTCTTTCAAAAATTATATGTTTATATTCTTTGATCTTTTATCTACAGGGAATAGTTCTTGGACTTATATATTCGTATCAAATCCATATGTCTCATGGATATCAGCTTTTTGTCAGAGATCTTAGAGTATACAGAACTAGAGCTGGAAGGAACCTTAGAGATCAGCTAATCCAAATCTCCCATTTTACAGATGGGGAACCTGAGATTGTGTCTTACTTAGTTTTACAGGTAGAAAATGGCAAAGTCAGGATTTGATTTTGGGTCCACTGACTCTAAACTTAGCACTCTTACAATCTTAGAGACTGAATGGCTAAATGACTCACCTATGGTCATGCAACCAGTGTTAGAGGCAAAGACAAGTCTTGAACAAAAATCTTGATTCTATGACCAGCTCTCTCAATGACCAGCTCTCTCTCTCCATTGTGCCATGTTACCAGAGAAAACATAGATACAAAAATTTACATAACACATATTCAGGTGCCAAGTGAGGAGTTCAAACACTGTAGGAGTTCAGAGGAGGGAGAGAGATCAATATGGGCTAAAGTGGCCAAGGAAAGCTTCATAAAAATGGGGCTTTTTGAGGTGTTCTTTGAAGTACAAGGAAACATCGGCTACATGGAAAAAAGAAAAGACATCAGAGATGGAGAGAAAAGCCATGGTGAGGAGTTGGATATAGACACACATATTCCGAGGACAGTGAATAGACTAATATGTTGGTTTATGTTGGGTAATAGCAAGTAATAAAATTTACAGCAATATTTGGGGCCAGTCTGTGGAGGACTTTAAATACCAAGTGACATAGCGAGCAAATCTCATTTTCCCTTTTATTTCCATTATAAAATTTTCCATTAAATTAAATCAACAAATCATTTCCTTTCTTGAAAGTATTACTTACTAGACTAGTTTTGATCGCTGAAATCTCCCAAGATATCTTAGGGTTTATGGGTTAGATTTTTTTTCTTAAGGACTTTGCCTTAAATTCAAATCACTCTGGCTGTCATTGATTGGACAGCAATAGGTCCTAGGCCACATCCCACTTGGTTATTGTTTGGACCTCATTGGCTTGGTGTGAATATAAATGACAATAGTTTCTATTTTGGCCTGAAACCCTAAAGGTCTTCTTCTTCCAGATTGATTTTTTTTGACTAGGTAAAAGAGGCTGTTCTTTTCCTCATTTTTTACCTAGCCTTAGTCACTGAATGGGCGTTGCCTTAGTCAAACTGGGACTTGTTAAAGACCTTAGCTTAAAAAAGCCAAGGTCTCCCACTGCATACAGGGCCATCTCCAGTGATCCTGATCTATATCTTGCCACTGAACCCAGATAGCTCTGGAGAAGAGAATGAGGGTGGTGACTTTGCACAGCCCTCCCTCACTTAAATCCAATTCAAGCGCATGGCATGGCATCACCTCCCTCATGTCATGGTCCTCTTTGAGAACAAAGGACAAACAACAATGACAATTAGACCAGTAGCTTCTGGGAAATGGGATGGATACTGTTTACCTAGATTTTAGCAAAGTAATTGATAGAACCATTTGGGTTATTCTTGAGGTCAAAATAGAGCAATGTGGGTGAAGAAAGAACCTAGCTAGGTCAATTTAGACATGTTTGAATGTCTGGATCTCCAATAAAGTGATTTATTGTTAGATGTTAACTTGGAAGGAGATCTCTATACATTGTACCAGGATTCTGTGCTTGATCCTGTGCCATTAAATTTAAAAAATAAATCATTTGCTCATATAAAGGCATAGGTGGCTTCCTTGTCAAGGTTGTAGAGGATGCAAAACTAAGAAATTTAGCTAACGTGGTAAATATTATCCTGTTGACAGCTGGAAGCTGCTGCTGATTTTTTGAACAAAGAAATGATAGAAGTAGCAATTTAGAGAGAAAAAGTCTGACAGTGGTGTGCAAAATGTATCGATGGGGGAAAGGCACTGCAGTATTAATATCTCTGCTCTAGAAAAGGGATAATTTGGGCAAAATTACTCTCCTTTCCCAGATAGCAATTTTCAGTACTTTTAAAGCAAGCGATTGGTACTATGCTATGGTAGACTGAACTACACTGGATAAACAGACGACTTTGCTCAAGAGAGAGAACGAGAATTTAAATTTAATTTGGGGACACCTAGACTTTTAGGAAAACATTCTGGCTTAATACAAGAATGCATAGTTATTGAAAATTACTTCTGTAAATTGAGCCTGTAATCCTTAAAAAATAATCTTAAATAGTGTAGGCATCTAGGTAGATCTGTTAGTAATACTTTTAACTTTTAAGCCTCTGTGTTCATGTTCTCAATTGGATTTGTTAGTACATAAGTGTTCTAGCAGGCAATAGAATGAGTTTACAAATCAATACCTATTCTAGGCCAATTGGGCATTCCTATACATGATGCCATAGAGCTTCCTAGAGAGACTTGGAGAAATCTGAGTCTGACTGTACCTCTGTTGCAGCAGGAAAGGAGAAGGACTGCTTCTCACAGGAAGCTGCCAAACGAATGAAAATAGCTGAAGGCAGAGCAGAAGAATGCTTCTTACTCCTTCTTTACTTGTCAGAAAAGAGAGTAAAGAGTTGGAAATATGAGTAGAAAACTAGTGTGTTTATTTCACACCACTAACATTGGCTAGTCAAGTTACCATTCTTCTTGCTAGCAATGGGTTCATTACCTGGGGACCACAAACTTTTAAAAAATATTTTGATAACTATTTCAATATAGTTGGTTTTCTTTGAAGTCCTATGTATTTTATTTTATGTATCCTAAAAACATTATTCTGATAAAGTCCCATAGACTTCACTTGACTGCCAAAGAGGTCCATCACAAAAAAAATGTTTAAAAAACTCTTGTTCTACAGTATGCTCCAGACTTGTTTTCCCCTGCCAGCACTGTCAGTGGTTGAGTTCCACCATTTATATTCGAAACTTTATGCCATATTTGAGTGCCATTGTGTCACTGCTGATGTATCCCTTATTTAAAGGGTGGGCCAATTCTGAATCGGATAGATTCAAATCCACTAACAAAAATGAAAACCACCTTCTTCCCAGTGCAGTCATTAGAATGTCACTTCATACAAGAAAGGATTGTCTCATTCTTTGTACCTGTATCACCATTGCCAACTCAGTGTCTGGCATGTGGTAGATGATATTTGTTGAATTAGTTTGGTTAAATCATATTACCTGTTGCTTTCATCATCATCATCATTTTGGGAAGTATGGCATAATGACTAAAATGTCCAAAAAGACAGGTTCAGATCTGCCTCTGACATGACGTGTGATTCTGGTTAAGTCATTCAACCTGTCTATCTCAGTTTTTCTTCTGTAAAATGAGGAAAATCATATCTGTAGTACACAACTCACAGGGTTATTATAAGGCTTAAATGAGATGATTTATATGAAGTACTATACAAATTTTCTGTAACATGTATTTAATTGAAGGCAAGGGAGGAATACTGAATTATGTTACAGTATTCTCATAAACCTGGATCACACTCTCTCACAAATGCATGCAGTATTATGGAGAATGGGTATACATATATAAAAACCAGTAGGGAGGCACATGAGTAGGTAAACCTATGTGCCTCATTACTCTGTTCAACTCATTATACTGTACAACAGATCCTGATATCCTTGGTCTCTTTAAAGAACATTCTACCATATATCATCTGCTGGACAAAACCACTTCTTTTCTATCTGGTCCCTTTGTGTTCCTCACAACTCTGCTTTTGGATAAAGTTGTTTCTCATGTCAAAGTAGATGGAAATCCTGCTCCCCTCTTTCTCCTCAACCTAGAAAGCAATAAAGGGCAACATAAGAAAACCCCTGAGAGGTTTCCCCTCTCTCAAGGTATAGATTGTACTAGAGGGCAAACCTACCTTTAATCAGCTCCTATGTGAAGTAATGCTTCTATTTCAATCAGCGTGGCTCCCAGCAAAACACCTGCCCTTCTTTCCTGGATTCTAATGCCTCAATTGAGGGCTTCCTGCTAAGCAGTGACCTATCTCTAATATGATGTGAAACTCAAAAAATTCACGTTCATTCTCACCCAACGGTTCTTATATAATCTTCCCATAGTTTCCAAACAGTTATTTAATTTATAGTTTAGTATATATCTTGGAAAACTCCAAATAGTTCCATGTAAATGAGTTGATGGATCTCAATGGCTTACATACATCTTTAACTCAGTCAGTGCTCTGCCTTTACACAGTTCTTCTCGGTACATTTGTCTGAAGGGTAATTTTCTTTTAGGTCCCCAGAGCAATTTGTGTCTCTCTTCTCAACTTTTTCTCTGAAAGGCTATTTCTCCTCAAGCTGATTTTTATCAGCATTCCTTACATAAATAGTATTTTCTGTACCTTTCAGCATCCAAAATATTCACAAACAAAAGGGGCAGGACTTTACATATAAATTAAATTTACCAACTGAGAGCCATTTGGAGCTGGGTGTAGGTAGTGCTGCTGGGAATATTTAGAATGTTTTTTAATGAAAAAAGGTCACTTAGTATGACCTTCTTTGGTTGGAAAACTGACAGCTTTACCTGAACTACAATTGAATGTTCCTCATAAAGGACATTTCATTTCCTACCTATATATTTTTCTACAAGCTGTTCCCTGTGCCTACAATTCTCTCTTCTCACCTCTTCTCCTTGGAATCTTTAACTTTTTTCAAGGCTCATCTTAAGTGCTACGTTCTCTATGAAGCCCTTCTTCATTTTTTCTTTTTGTTAGTACTCCCTCCACTGAAATTTTATCTGTCTGTTTATTTATTTTTTGTTTAATTATCTGGCTTCATATTGTTTCCCTCTAGTAAAATGTAAGAGTTTTGAGGGCAAGGACCATTTCATATTTCATTTTCATTCTTTGCATCTCCAGCATCTGACATTGTGGCTGGCACATAGTTGTTTTGTTTGTTTGTTGATTTTAAGACAGGAAGACAAGGTGGCCTAAAAGCCAAGAACAATCTATAGAACCTTTGGACAATTAGCAGAGCCCCAAGTCTGTGATCATTTGAAGATTGTAGAACCTCTAAAGGAAGTCACATTGGATTTTCCTTGGTCTCTTTTTGCAGTGGGATGCTCCTGATCATCTAGCCTGGCAGTGTGGGTGCTGCCAGGGTCAGAATAGGAATAGGAAAGCAGAAGGGAGTTATAACCAGATCAGTAGCATGAGACTTCCATCTCCCAAAATACAGACATTGTAGCTCCAGCAAATTAATGCTTTTGATGTAGCTCCTCTGACCACCTGGCCCAATGGTTCTGGCAGCACTAGCCCAACCTCGAAGAGATATCATGACAATGCGTCTTCCCTGGACTAGAATTAGGAGAGGTCACAATTTCAGATTCCACAATAGCAATAGCAACCAAGGTTCCAAAGTCACCTTGTCTGGGGGGTAGGGGAGAAGGGATAAGGTGTTAAGACCTATAAGAGATTTCAAATTGGGTTAAAGTTGACCCAAATCAAATGCCACCTATGGCATGAGGCTTTCCTTCCCCACTTTTAGCCCCTGATTTCCTTGCTTTTTTTTTAATACTCTCCCCCTTAGACTTCAAATGTAGAATATCTTTTAGAGTACTCTAATGTACTTATCATACATTATTGTGTATTATAGTAGCTTGAACGTGTGTCATCATTTTTGCAGGTTGTAAGCTGCATAAGAAGTGAGATTATTTCTTATTTATACTTTATATCTCCTTCAGCATCTACCAGCATTCTGTTCATAGTAGGTGATTGATAAATATTTGCTGGATTAAAGTGAATTTAATTGAGAGTTGAATAGGTTCAGAGTTTGGCTGATCATATGAGAGAAGTTTATAATAATTAGAGAAGTACAGTAATGAAACAGGGTATCTTAGGAGTAAGCTCCCCAGCAATGAAAGTGTTCCAGGAGAGTTTGGATGACAATCTGTTAGAGCTGCCATAGAGGGCAGCTTCCTCTACTTTGGGAGGAAGATTGGATCTCTAAGTTCCCTTTTAATTCTAAGACACTATGACCCTATATCTCTAATGATGTTTTCACTAGCACAAAAAAATCATACAATCTTGATGCTTAGGTAAGGCAGTCAGGTGGCACTGTAGTGCATAGAACACTATGGCTGGAGTCAGGAAGACTTATCTTCCTGAGTTCAAATCTGGTGTCAGACATTTACCACCTGTGTTATCCTGGGTAAGTCTCTTCACCCTGTTTGCTTCATTTTCCTTATCTATAAAATGAGCTGGAAAAGGAAATGGCAAACCATGCCTGTATCTTTGCCAAGAAAACCCCAAATCAAGACTGAAATCACTGAACAACAAAAACAACACTTAGTCAATTGCTGATGAAGATGACGGTGAATGCGCTAATTGATGTTTTAAATTCATTTATACACAAGAAATATTAAGATACACCCCTCCAATGATAGCTTGCTATGTCTCTTGGATAATCTCTTCAAAGCTTTCTCTGTTCAACCCTTAGTCTACTTTTTGCTTCTTGGTTTTCTTTTGATACATGTTAACCTCACTTAAATGCTTCTTTTATTGCCCCTTGAAAGTATGAGGGTTTTGGTATTATCCAAATCCTTCCTGGCTCCCAAGTCTTTTCCTTGGTCATTGTCCCGTTTGGAATCTCTCAGGGCCTTTGCTCTCTGTTTCCCAAGATGATATCTAGAGATCATTAAAAAAACAAACAAACAAACAAGCAACTAACCTATGCTAATGTGTTAGTGACCAATATTGGATTAATATTTACCCACAAACTACCAGATAAAAGTAAATAAACATCTGAAAATATTCCTTTTTGAAGATGAACCTCTAAAATCATGACTTATTTACGGCTTTTAGTTAATGACATGTAGAACTCAGTATTTTTAGGAAAAGTTCCAGATTTGTTTATATATGAGCATCCTACAGTCACTGTGTCTTTTTTTATTTTATCATTTTTATTTAATATTTTAGTTTTCAACATTGATTTCCACAAGATTTTGAATTACAAATTTTCTACCCAATTCTACCCTCCCTCCCATTCCAAGGTGGCATATATTCTCATTGCCTTATTCCCCAGTCAGCCCTCCCTTCTTTTACCCCCCCCCCTTTCCCCTTACTTTCTTGTGGGGCAGGATAGATTTCTATTCCCTGTTCCCTGTGTATCTTGTTTCCCAGCTATATGCAAAAAAACAACTTAAAAAAAGCATCCGCTTTTAAAACTTTG
>CM053622.1:302720071-302755911 GCA_028646595.1 Phalanger gymnotis
AGGCTTTTGATGTAGGCTCTTTGACTTTGTTGACTTCTTCTGGCTGCATGTTTAGATCTTCTTTGTCACCAAAAAAGGAGTCTAGAGTTTGAGTTTGAGTTTGCGTTTGAGTCTGAGTTTGTTTTTGCTGCCTGTTCATGTTCTCAGCCAACTACTTGACCCTTGAGCTTTTTGTCAGGATATGACTGCTTGTAGAGTAGAGACTACTTTGTCCCAAGCTTTGGGGTCCAAGCACTGCTGTTTTCAGAACTACTTCTACTACACTGTCACCCCAGGCTCTGTCACAGCAGCGCTCCTCCTCCCCCAAGAACCGCCAACCAGGACCACAATACAGATCCAAGCAGGGCACAACAAGAGAATCTGCCTTTGTGCCCACAAATCGCTCTTTGTACTCCTGCTCTGATCCACTGCTAGATTTCTCCCACCGTGTGAGCCAGGGACTCGGGAAGCAGCTGATGCTGTAGCTCTGGAAGCAGCCTCAGAGGCTTCTTGCTGCTGCCATTGCCACTGTCGCACCACCTCCACCACCTCCAGGGCTGGTGATTAGACTGCTCTGAATGTGATCCCGCAGTTTCCCACTTACCTGCTTTTTGGAGTTTGTGGGTTGAGAAGTCTGGTAACTGCCACAGCTCACTGATTCAAGGCCCCAAGGCCTGTTCTGGCTGGCTGACTCTGGGTCTAGTCTGTCCTTGCATGGCTCACTCTGGGTTGCGCTCCGCTCCCAGCACCATGTGATAGACCCTTCCCAGCGACCATCCGGGCTCTCCTGGTCTGGAGCCCTGTTTCTCTCTGCTATTTCATCGGTTCTGCAGCTCTAGAATTTGTTCAGAGTCATTTTTTACAGGTGTTTGGAGGAATTTGGTGGAGAGCTTAAGCAAGTCCCTGCTTTCCAGCTGCCATCTTTGCTCCACCCTTCTGCAGTCACTGTGTCTTACATTGTTGTCCCCTTTATTTCAAAAGGCATGCTATGGTTAATCCAATATAATGTCCCTGTGGTTATTTCTGCCTAAATGTTATAATGTTTGTTTCAACTATACGAATAAATCATACATAGCATATTTCAAATGTGTTCTTTTATTTAAATTATTGTAGTCATTGTGCACATTTTTCTCCAAGTATTGTTTCCTTCACTCTGTACCAATTTATATGTCTTCCTATCTTTCTCTGACTTCCTCATATTTGTCAATTATAATTTTGTAATAATATTCTCTGACATTCCTATGCCATAATTTATTCACTCATTCCCTACAAAAATTGTTGGGCTAGATATATTGTAGCCAAGTTTTCTTGTAGAAATAATATTTTGATCCAATGGAGGGAAGTAATGGCAACATTTCAGACAAGTCAAAAGAGAGAATAGTTAGGGATGGGAACTTGACAGTACCTCAATTTTCAACAAGTAGGCAGATAACGACTCTACCTATGTATAAGACCTGACAATTCAACTCCTCTAAACAAAGTTTTCAAGTCTTTGCATAAACCCCTTTATATTAACATAAAAACAATATATTCCTATGTTATATTGATTCTTGAGCTCATAAAAATAGGCTGCCATTTCTTTAAAAACAAAAGAGGTTCTGGGGCCCAATTCTCACCTCCGCCCACCTTCTCCCCCCAAAACCCCTCAAACTCCAAAACATGAGAACCAAGGTCAAGAGAGGAGGTAATCTATGAATGTGTGAAAAGGGTGTCTGATGTTAGAGAACAGGCCCAAAGTGAAATGGATCTCAAGGGATATCTGTACATCCCAAGTTCTACTATATAGGAGAACCGTGCCAGCATTCTACTGATGGCTTGGCATTTTCTGGGGGAGATTGAATTTTCAAAGTGAACTCTGAAGGGAGGCTATTTGGACACAAAAATTTTCTCCAGGAAATGTGCTGCCCACTTGAGTAAATCGCCTGGCCCTGCATGTCAGGCTGGCTGAGAGTTTTTATGTAGCTTGGGGGGGAGTATAGCATTGGTTTTATAGAGTGGCCTATCAGGTAGATACACATTTGACACAGAGAACGCTGAGTTATCAAGTTTTCTCCAAGGGCAATCATATATCTCGGGGATCCAGAGCCAAATTATATTTGACATTTCATTTAAAGCCTGAGACATCTTGATGTTAAACCAGAGTCTAAGAGTGCTAAAGCAGGAGGGCATTCAATTTGACAGAACGGATGTTTCTATTCCTATCTTACCTGCCTGGGTAATAGACAAGTCCTGATATTTTCCCCCTTATTTCATCCAGATGAAAATCACTAAGTTAGCTCTCCACTGAAATGACACTAGTTCAAAGTTATTTTCTCTTTGGCAATGTGAAGGGAACACATCTGGAGTCATTTGGAAGCTGTAGCAGGGCTTGTATTATTTATGCAGCCAGCAAGGAAGTGATGTACACTTGGGCTGCAGTTTCACTTCGACCTGAAGAACTATTTTTTCCTCCTTATTGTGGGAGAAGCATGATCTGGGTGTCAATCAGCTGGTATTTCAGAATCTTCCATTCGGTGCCTGCCTTTTCCTGCTGTATTTCCTTCCTGAAATGGAGATTAGGAGAGCCTCTAGGGAAAGTGCCTTAAAGGAATACAAAGGGTGTAGACATCAGTCTAATGATAAAACTATAAATATATAACTACATAGACAGATGTATGTATATATGCATCTATATATATATGTATATATGCATATGTATCTATGCTTGTGTGTGTGTGTGTATTTGGGTGATCTAATCAATTTCCCACATTGACTAACTTGATTTGCCATTTCTATAGACAGTTATGAAAAGGAATCAACAATGGAATATATTTTATAAACTATTAAGTCAGTCAGTAAACATTTATTAAGTACCTACTGTGTGCTAGGCCCTGTGCTAAGTTTTAAGGATACAAAGAAAGGTAAAAGACAATCTCTGCTTTCAAGGATGTCACTCAGAGTGAGGAGTTTAAACAAGGAGTTTAATGGATGAGACAACATGCAAACATTCATTGAGGCAGAATTCAAACCCAATTTTTTGGGTTTGAACAAACACTGAACAAATTTATAGTATAAATTAGAAATAGTCAAAAGAGTCTAGCTCCTTCCAGAGCTAGAATTTAGAGGAATTAGAAAAGGTTTCTTGTAGAAGGTGAGATTTTAGTAGGGACTTGAAGGAAGCCAGTGAAGGTAGGAGGTTGAGATGAGGAGGAAGTAAATTTGAATAAGATGTAGTTCCTTCCTTAAGGAATTTATAATTATTATCTAACTGGGAAAATGAGGCTTGCACATCTAAAAAGAAAATTAACAATTTGAGGCAACATACAATAAATTCTAGGTGAATTGTAAAGGCAATACATGAAAATGGAGTTTGTAGAGGAAACAATCAAGGAAAGTTTTGTGGAGAGGTTGGAATAAAAAGACTTCTTGCCAACCAAGGAGTCCCGAACTCTCCAATCCACTTGTAACTTTAGCTAGTTACTTTTTCATGTATGTCAAATAAAGCCCTAATTTCATAAATGACCTGAAACCTGTCTCCAGATGGGCAGGCACCAGCCAGATTAATTTTCCCCAAACAATATTTTAATTAACATCATGCCTTGTTATAAACCTCCAATGAATCCCCACTATCTACAAGAAAATCCTTACTCTTTAGCCTGGCTCAAGACCATTGACAATCTGGTCCTCATCAAACTTTCTAGCCTTATCTCCTACTGTTTTCTTGCCTAAACTCTCCCTTCCAGGCGAACTGACTTATGTACTGCCCTCCTAACATGTTTTGTGTTTTTTCTAACATCTGCCTTTTCTTGCACTGTCTTTCTCCTGACACCTATCATTCATCTCTCTCCTTCCTGAAATGATGTCCAGAGTTCCCTGAAACTTATGACATCTTGCCTATCCCTAAAGTTCCAGCTCAAACCCCACTTCTCTAAACACTCGAAACAAACCATCTCACAGTACTCTCGTCTTCTGAGATCTTACAGTAGTGATTGTACCACTTAGCATGTATTGCCTTGTATTGTCAATGTTTTATAAGTGTGTGTATATCTACAACTAGACTGCACATTCTTGAGGGCAGGTGTTGAATATTACACCTGTCTAAATCTCTCAAGGTGCTTACCACAGTGTCTTGCACATAAAAGAAACCAGAAAGCTGGAGTAATGCATGGCCTAACTGGCTCATCTCCAGAGTTTTGACCCAAATATTTAAGCTGGAGGGGAGAAGTGATGTAGTCCGCACTCATGTATGTGCTAGTTGCTTCACATGATCATAGATTTAAACAAACATAGAATGCATTTACAAAAATCGTATCCCAATATCCTTAGGTAGAGAGATGTCTAATAGCCATTAACTTCACAGGATCATATTGGATTCACAGGAAGGAGCCTTAAAGACTCTTGCATTTACGAAAGGGAAAACCAAGGCTCAGGGAGGTTAAGTGACACACAAGTAGTGACAGAGGCAGGATTTGAATTCAGAATCTCCAGCTCCAAAGCCAGAACCGCTTGCATTGTACTATGTTGCTTGATGCTGATGCATTGAATTACAGTGCGTCAAAAGAGGGACACAAACACAGGGAACAATATGATTGCAGTAAGGTAGTGCAGTTAAAATGGTCTTGGTCCTTGGGCATCTGCACTGCTCTGGAAATACTAATATACCTGATGTGGTCAGAAGATGGAACTTCACTAGGAGAGTGGGTGATATACATTTCTCATCAGGGTGCTTTATTGGTGTGACTATGTTCAAGTAGACACTCTATTCCAGAGAGTTTAGATACAGTTAACACTGGAGATAGTCCACTAATATGTTGTACCTGTTCATTTGTTTGAGGGTAGGCCATTCCTAATAGGAGCTAGGAGTGTGGCAATAACGCTTGGCATAATTAACTTGACTTCTCCAATAACCTCAGAATTTCATTCCAGTTGGCCAGAAGCTGAGGGAGAAGCTACAGGAATGACAGGGATTGATGACAGGATGGTGACAGAGCAGGAGAAGCCCTTGCGAATCATGGCCATTGTCCAATTATAGAACACTGGGAGTCAGAAAAAATTGGGTTTGAATTCTGCCTCAAGAGTCATTTGATAACTATGTGTGTTGGCAATCAAAATGGGCTCTTAGCACTTAGTTCAACCAAGTGCCCTTGAAGAATTTGGCCTTTATTTCCTTGATCAAATTAGGAGTCCTTGATGACCTCCTTGCCTCAAGGGAAAGCCTAGTTTACATGGGTTTGAGTGACATGTTTGTGACATCAGAGGCTTTTAGACCATGTGGGTTTAAGTCGCATCTTTGTGACGATTTTAGGTCACATGAGTGAGTCGCATGTGTCACCCTTGACCCTGAAAAAGGTATAAAACCAGGGGTTGGCTTTTTCTTTTTCAGTTCTGACCCACAGCCGTGGTGGAGCATGTGTGACTCTGGGCCAGCCCTTGTTATGAGCTCCCTGGCTGAACTTAGATGTTGGTAACTATGAATTGTATTTGGCCTGTCTGTCAATGTTTGTAATTTTGTTTGTATTTGCTCTGAAGTTCAGGGTGCTGGCTTTTTCCCCTGAACTTAATGAATGATATTTGCATGCTAGATTGAAGTAAGATTGTTAACCCCTTAACGTTATTTTCCTTAGTAAAGCAGATCAAAGGAACCTGGGCTTTTGCAGCATTCTATGAGCTGGTTGTTGTTGATTTTACACCCCCCACAGCAGCTGGTAGCCGGACTGTTGAAACACTATGTGACCCTGGACAAAATGAAGGGGCTAGATGTGACCTCTAAGATCCTTTCCTGCTCTAAATTTATGACCCTATGATTCTATGACCTCCAGTCATGATGGTAATACTATCATTTACTGTTCTATTCCCCTTCCCGCTCCCCCCATGTTCCATGGGTGGTGGGTTTAGACTATGACTGACATATACAGGCCAATGTAATTTTATTCAAAACAACAGAACTGTTTTAGGCAGGTCAAGTTAAAGGTGATTCGTTTTGTTTTGTCTTAGAAATTCACTTGAGGGAGGCTATTTCTTTGGGGGTGGGGTGGGGCACAAAGAAGCCCCCTGCTGGGGAAATCTCATCTGTTTAAGGCGGAATTCCTAGAGTTTTGGGTGGTCTAGCACCACCAGAAGTGAGTTATGGCAATTGTTTTACCAAAAGCATAGCAGTTCAGGTGGTGATTTACTGACTACCAGAGGTTGGCAAATTTTGGCCTAATACCAAACACAGTACCACCTGTTTTTGTACAGCCTGGGAGCTTAGAATGTTTTCGCTGCCCCCCCCCTCCATGTTTTTCAATACAATAAAACTTTAAAATGTAACAACCATTCTTGGTTTGTAGGTTGTAGAAAAAAAGCAGACCTCAGGTGAAAGTAGTTTACTGATCCCTGGACTATGTCAACAAATTCCAGCAGCTTAGGACCATTTGGTGGTGGAAAGAAGTAGGGTTCATATTTTTTAAGGGTATGGATAGACTTTAAAAGGACACTGATTGGGCAGAGCCAAGATGGCGGAGTAAAAGTAGGGACTTGCTTAAGCTCTCCCCTAAACCCCTCCAAATACCTGTAAAAATGACTCTAAACAAGTTGTAGAGCTACAGAACCCACAAAATGACAGTGAAACAAGTCTCCAGCCAAAGACAACCCGGAAAGTGGACAAGAAAGGTCCATTACACTGGACTGTGCTGAGCTGGCATAGACAGGGCCAGAGCAGCTGGCAGCTGTGGTGGTTTCCATACTTTTCAACCCACAAATGCCAAAGATGATATAGACAGTCAGTGGGAAAACTCTGTCGGACCCGGGTGAGAGAGGGTCGTGGTCTGGCCCCAGCCTTGGGGCAGTGGTGGCGGCAGCTGCAGCAGCAGTAGCAGTAGCTGCTTCCAGAGTTCTAGGCCCACAGGTGGTAGGAGGATATAACGGCTAATCAGTGGGGAATTGCAAGTATCTCTTTGCTGGCACTGAGGCAGGATTCTCTTGCTTTGCCCTGCTTGGATCTGGATAGCAGTCCAGGGTGGTGGTCCTTGAGTGAGGAGGAGTTCTGGTGTGGCAGAGCTTGTGGCGGCTGTGGAGAGGGAACCTTCCCCCCAGTTCCAAGGCAGAAAACAGTGCTCGTGGTCACTCACAGACCAGAGCACAGGCCAGGAGAGAAGTAAATACCTCTCCTTTGATCATACCACCTTAGAAGAACTCAAAATTTACAGGTGCCTAGAAATATCTTTGAAAACAGCTGTGCAAAATCCCTGAAGCTTGGGACAGTGTACTCTCTACTCTGGAAGCAGAGTTTTACCTTGACAAAGAGCTCAAAAGTCAAGTAATTGGCTGGGAAAATGAGCAAACAGTGTAAAAAAAACAGATTATAGAATCTTACTTTGATGACACAGAAGATCAAAACAAACAACCAGAAAAAGACAACAAAGTCAAAGCTCCTACATCTAAAGCCTCCAAGAAAAATATGAATTGGTCACAGGCCATGGAAGAGCTTAAAAAGGATTTTGAAAATCAAGTAAGAGAAGTAGAGGAAAACTTGGGAAGAGAAATGAGAGTGATGCAAGGAAATCATGAAAAACGAGTCAACAGCTTCATAAAGGAGACCCCAAAAATACTGAAGAAAATAACACCTTAAAAATAGACTAACTCAAATGGCAAAAGAGGTCCAAAAACCCAATGAGTAGAAGAATGCCTTACAAAGCAGAATTGGCCAAATGGAAAAGGAGGTCCAAAAGCTCACTGAAGGACACTGATGGGTAAAATGCCCTTCTCCAAATGAACGTTGGGGTAGCCAAGAAACTACCTAGAAAAGGAGGGTAGGCAAAACAGTCACAAACTCAGATAGGTGGGGCTTTCTTGGAAATCTCAGTCTCTTATAATGGTCCTCTTCAAGAATAAAGGACAAACAGCAGCAGCAGCAGCTCTTAGAATAGGGAAATTTGGTGTTTTCTATAGTCTATTCTTTCAGTGAAACAGCCAGAATCTTCTGACCTGGCAGTGCTGATGGCCATAGAGCTCGGTGGGATCCACTGGGAAGGCTGGAAGGTCCAAAGTTTATGCTGCTTAGAATTAGCTGGAGACTTCAGTATCACACAGAATGGGAAAATATTTTTCCATGGGTTATTTTTCTCATGAAGTCCTAGTCACTTGGGTCAGTGGTATAGGCTGGTTGTGGTTGTCCTTTGTTCTTGAAGAGGACTATGACATAAGGGAAATGATGACATGACTTGCAGTTGACTTTGATTTGAATGAGGCAGGGCTGTGCAAGGTCACTAGCCTCACTTTCTTCTCCAGGGCCATCTGGGTCCAGTGGTAAGATATTCATCAGGATGACTGGAGATGGCCCAGGATGCAATGGGAGACCCTGACCCTTTTAGGCTAAGATCTTTTCAGGTTCACACTTTGAGTGAGGTAAGTTAAGCCAGGGATGGCCCCTTTAATCAAAAACTCAAAAACAAAAAATCAAACTGGGAGGGGAAACTCAGGGTTTCTGCTCAAAAGAGAAACAGTTACTATTTAGTATTTACATTCAGTCTGTGCTAGGAGGGCAGGGACCTATTGTCCAATCTATGAGCTCCAGAGTGAGTTGGGTCTAAAGCTTGGTTTTTGAGAAAGAAATCAAGCCCGTAAACCCAAAGTCAAGGAGGCAGTCTTCAGCTATGGAAATGTACCTTCCTTTGGGCAAAGCACTGTGAGGAGAGGAAGGGAGGGGAGGGGAGAGGATGGGAGGGGAGGCAAGGCTTACTCACAGTTTGTGTTTGTCCTTCATTCTTGAAGAAGATCATGACATCAGGGAAATGATGACATGACTTGTAGGCTGGTATTAAGTAGAGGATAGAAGGCAGTTAGAGACAGAGAGAGAAGCATAAGGCCCTGGACAAACTATACAAATATCAAGAGGCAGATAATGGGGTCAGGGTCATAGACAGAAGACAGGACAGGGCTAGGCTCTGGGACTGGTTCTTAGTTCCTTGGAGAATTTCAGTGCCTATAACCTAAAAATGAGATGAGTGTTTGTGTGCCACTTTAGTAGAACATAAGCTTGATTTGCTTTAAATTTAAGGTGTGTGTGTGTGTGTGTGTGTGTGTGTGTGTGTGTGTGTGTGCTAGTTGTGCCTGACCTGTGGTAGAGCATTCTGAGCTTGTATTGATCTGATCAGCCATAGTCAGACACACTGTAACTTAGCTCTAACATAGTGATGTCATTTTGGTCCTCTTTGAGAATGAAGGGCAATAACCAATGTGTGTGTACACACATACATACATATATACATAGATACATATGCACATAATACAGATGTATATATTTTTCTTTAAAAATATATATTACACATACATACATACTTTTTTGAATGTGGTTCAGTCATTCGGTTGTGTCCAACTCTGTGACGCCATGTTCATGGGGCTTTCTTGGCAAAGATACTGGAGTGGTTTGTCATTATCTTCTCTGATGTGTCCCTTTTTTCCATATGAGGAACTGAGGCAAATAGATGTTGAGTGACTTTCCCAGTGTCACACAGCTACATAGTATCTAAGGCCAGATGTTAACTTAGATTTTCCTGACTCCAAGCCCAGTGCTCTATCCACTGTATTACCCAGCTGCCCCTCATATATATACATACATATGTAATATGTAATGAGTACATCAACATTTATGCATATATAAGATTGCTAACTTTTGGCCTGGCCCGTAGAGGCTCAGTACACTCATAGAAAGGAAATCTATGTGCTGGCTAGGTGGGATTACCCAGGAATCTGCAAGTTCTGGGGTCCTGTTCTGTCACTGACTTTGAACAGGAGTAGGCTTGTGGGAAGAAGGAGAATAGGAATCAGGAAATATTCATAGGTAACTAAAGATTCCAGGAATCATCATAGTGCAGCTACTGAAGTAAAGTCATCAGAACTGATGAAGAGTCAATCAATTATGGTTCAGTGACACCAAGGAGAAGAGGATGAAGGAGATGTTCTGAGTGTGCACTGTGCAATAAATTGGACCAAGAGTGAGTCAGCAGGTTAAGGCCATGAGTCTACTCCTCTTGTCTTTTTCCACCCAAGGACAAAGCAAGTTTTTCTCTGTTGCTAGTCAATGCCTTGACTTCCTATTTCATTATCCCTTTTGGGCTACTTGAATAGTACCTAGGATTTACAAGATCTGTTTTCTTCCCTAAAAATTTACTTTTTCCTAAGCTTTTTGAAATGTGATAAAAATTTGTTGGCCAAAAATTCAAACTTTTTGCTTTGTTTATTTAATGTGACAGGATGAGAGGAATAAGAAAATAAAAGATATTTCCCTTTCTAAGACAGGAGACCTTTTTTTGCTCATCAGAATTGAGCTGGGGGTAGAGCCAGACTGGAAGTCACTGGGATTGTGAAATTGCCAATGTTATACTCCATAAGCCTTCAAGAAATACTTCAGATCAACAATAAGATCTCCTTAGAGAGATCATGAACTCAGTCCACAGAACGAGAGAAGGACCATATTTAATCTGAAAGACCTTGAGTGACTGGCTCCATTTTCTGGGATACCAAGCTAAGGCCTGAAAACCTCATGGGGTAGAGAGGAATGAGGACATTAAAGCATGTGTTGACTATTACTCTGGGTAAGGGACTTCAACCAAACATGTATGGCTGTCATATCACTATTCCTATAACAACATAGCAACAAGCTGCCAGGGCTTGAAGCCAGTGGGAACCGGTGAAAACTGCTTTGAATGGCATGGCCCAAACCCTCAGGTCATATGTTAAGCCTCAACTGACCCAAAGAATGGACACTGTTCCTCTTCTTGACTTGTATGGCACAGAGTTGGGCTTCTTGGGTCCAAGCTCCCTATTCCATATGAGGAAACTCAGAAAATACCCTGATTTCAGTGGTCTGTCTACACCACCCTACTGCCTTGTCCCATAAGTGTGGGCAGTCTCTTTTTAGTGTCATATTAATTAATTCTTTATATAAAACCCTATAAGTTTGATCCCTAAGAGGCTTGGAGCTGGGAACAGAGGGTGCAGTTTGTTGTATATCCAAGCCACTAGCTGTACTGTAGAAGTGGAAACAGCAGAATGGTAGGTGGGGGGGGAGGGAAGGGAATGCTGTTCTTCATTGACATCTGTCCCCCTCCAAAGGCTAGTCCTCCTGTGTGGTGGTGTCCTTCTTTGGGAATAGTTATCTCCATTTTTGCCCTTTTCATGTTCACAATCTCCCCTTGGTGGTTAGGCATGCAGATAAATAGTAATAAAATGCTTAAAAAGAACAATTCACAATGAGAAAGGATCATAGATGCCATCTCACCCAATCTGTAAATGATCACGAGTCCCATTTACAACACCCTTAACAAGTGTTCGTGCAACTTCCACAACAATGATGGAGAAGTCTTTGCACATACATAAAATATTTCCTCTGTTTGCTACTGGAACATCATTGAAAAAAAATCCTGACAAGCTAGAATGATGAGTCAAACCTAACAACATATGTGTATTAATAGAGATAGATGTAAAGTATTGAACTCGGGTCCAAAAATAAACTTCCTAAGTGGCAGGATCAAGGAGGGACGGCTAGATCGTGCAGGCAACAAACAAGCAAACAAGTAAGGGTTTTTTTTTAGCAGACTATACACTCAAACTCAATATGATGGCCAAAAAAAGAAAAGGAAAAGAAAAGCTTATGTAATATTAGGCTGTTTTGATAGAAGTATAGTGTGTATAGTGAGGGAATCAGGTCACATGTGTCTAGATCTAATAGGACCAAATTTAGGACACTGACAAATTAAAATAAATTGGAAGGAAAACAACCAGTAAGTGAGGGCGCCTGAAACTATATGAGAATCACTTGAAGGAAAATGGGACATGTTTAACCAGGAGAAGAGAAGACTTACAATATTCATTTGTTTATTAACAACACCCCCTTTTAATTGCACAAAGAACCATCTAGAACATTTGCTCCGAATACCAAGTTACAAATATCCAAATTAATGAAGTTTTAGTGTGGTTTGTTCCAAACTGAAATAGCAAAAAGCAAGCAGTCAAGCCTTTGAGTGTGAGAAGTCCTGGGGCCTAGGAAAGACCTACAATCTAATGACTTGGCAGCCAATGGACTGTCTTTATGGACACTGCTTAAATCTCTAAGTGTTTCCCCATTTGTAATATTATAAGATAATAACAGTTGGACCCAGAAATTCACAGTGTGGCTCTTTGCATAACATTTGAAAGTCTAAGGAGGAAAGACATTATATCTGAGCCAAATTTTTTTTTATTGCATCAAATTATATCATGCACACAAATCACTTTCCCTATCTCTGGGGTGTGAGGTCACAGCAGTCTCCAAGTCACCCATTAGAGCTCCCCAGCTGTGAAGGGGCCATTGATAAATAAGAGCATAGCATCTATTCACAAGGGGAGGACAAATTAAGTAAGAAAGATACAACTTCTGAGCTAGGGAACATTAAGGCACAGAGCCTGCGGGTAATTGCTTATCAGACAGATCTCATATTCCTCAGGATAATATCATTAATATCGCTATTAACAACAAGGATATCAAGCATTTTTTTCACCACTATTGTGGGTTATACTGTACTGGACTATGTGCAAAAATAATTATATAGTCCATACATCAATTTTAGGGGTCCCTCATCATCTTATGGATAGGATTTACTTTTTACTTCTTTTCTAAAATTTCTTTTGCATGATGAATTTCAGATCCTGATTTAGACACTAATTGTATGATCCTAGTTAAGTTGTTTAACCTCTCTCACTCAGTTTCCTCATCTGAAAATAGGGATAATAATAGCATCTACTTCATTAGGTTGTTGTGAGGATCAAGTGAGCTAACATGTGCTTTGTAAATATTAAAATGATATATAAATGCTGGCTATTAGTATTCTAATATGTACACATACGTGTCAGTACTTCCCACTCCCTCATGAGAGAAATAAAGAGCAGAACTCTTACTAAAGAAGTCACTAATTGTGATAGATTTTATATATACACACATATTTGTATATATGTTATATATTTACATATGCGGCATTTCATAGAAGATGGAGAACCTGACCTTGGAACCAGGAAGGTTCAAGTCCTACCTCTGATACATGCCTTGTATATACCTACCCTGGGCAAATCACTTAACCTCTCAGTTGTCTGGATCATGGCTAAGACTCTAAGTAACAAGCAAGGTGTAAGCCTGAACTAATAGAGGGAGTCTCCTTACTTGGGACCCTTGCACTCCCTATACCAGTGAAATCACAATTATAGCCCCTATTTAAATCTCCTTCCCCTCCCTCCCTTCCTCTCTCCTCCTCTCCTCTCCTCTTCTCTTCCCTCTCTCTTCCCATATGTATATTCATATATCTATATCATGTTTCTATCACTCTGTATATCTATTTCTATCTCTATTTCTCTGTCTATATCTTGATATATTTAACAAAGTACTAATAGGATTGTTCGATTTGTTTGTTCCCCTTTCTGTACTTCTTTTTGTTTTCTTCTGTGCACTAAAATGATTTATTGGTTCTCTTTTTAATCGTGTTTATCACTCTATCCACTAACCCATAATCCCATTCCAGTAAAAGCCCTCAAATTTGTATAATCAAGTAAAATAAGTCAACATATTGGCCATATCTGAGAATGAGCAACTCCTTCTGTACCTCCAGTTTATCACCTCTACCAAGAGGTCAGAGGCATATTTTACCAAAAGTCTTTTGAAGTCATGGTTGGTCTCTGCTGTAGTGAGAGTCCACAAAGGGTTGGGATCATAGTGGGAAGGGAGTGGTGGTAGTGGCAGATCCTGAAACTATGAGCCCCAGGAAGGATTAGATGGTGGGAAGCCAATGTCACACCATGAAATCACTAGACTTCACGATCCACTGATTGATTTTCATTTAGATGCTGATGAGTACAGACCTAAAATTGACCATCCAGTCAAGAAGCATGTCTTAGGCACCTACAGTACAATATGACAAGCACTGCGCTAGGTGTTGGTCATACAATGATGGAAGATGAAATGGTCTCTTTCATGTACAGACTAAGACTTACATTTATAGTCTAAGTAGACCCTGCTCTCATTCTAGAGGAGACAACTTGTATATCTGTGTGTGTATGTATACATGTGTGTATATATATATATGTATAAATATATATGTATAAAAGCATATTCAGAATAAATACAATGTAGTTTATATACAATAAAAATACAATATGATAAAACAAAGTAGTTTAGGGAGGGAGAACTTTAGTAGTTGGGAAGATCAAGGAAGGCTTTATATATAAGGTGGTGCTTGAGCTAAGTCTTGAAATAAGTAAAGGATTATCTGAAGCAGAACTGAGAGGGGAGTGCGTTTCAGGTATATGGAATGGCCTGGCCAGTTCATGAGCAAGAGGGTGGTGCCAGGTGAAGTATTTGGTGTGAAGATCAACAAGGAGGCCAACTTGCATAGACTGTGGAACGCAAGGAGCAGGGCGAGGTACAATGGGGAATTTTAAAAGTCAAACGAAGGAGCACACGATTCATTTTGGAGGCAATGGGGAGCCACTGGAGTTTATTGAATAGGGGAATGATGTAAGATAAATAACATTCATGTAGATCAGTCGAGTCAAACTAAAATAGAAATGGGGACACTAATTCTTAAGGATCCCTGAAGGCTCCATATTGACTTAGTTTTAAGATGCAAGGTCATCTATGTTTTATTTTACTTTTATTAATTTTGTTAAATATTTCCCAATTACATTGTAATCTGGTTTGGGCCACACTCATGAGTATTGTGCGTTACATGTTGCTGGTTATGTGTTTGATACCTGTAATAGATAAATATCCATTTGCTACCTCTAGTAGATAAATATCTAAAAGATAGCTAGGAAATAAACATATAAAAGCAAAGTTAAAATGTTATAGTATATATGAAAAAAGTTTTTAGATGACGGCTTTTCAAATACTTGACAACAGTTATCATGTTCCCTCTAAGGTTTTTGTGTTCTTGGCTAAACATTCCTAGTTCCTTCAAATGATGTTCACATGTTATGATCACAAGACCTTGGTCCAAAATAAATTTTCAAGGTGCCATTGTCATTGGGCATCTTAAGGTCCTTATTTATAGCTAAATGATGCCAGATTGTTCTACAAATCAGTACTGAATAAAAAGTTAAAAAACACAGCTGATAAGCTGAATAAGCCTCAACAATAATCATGTATTATTATTCAAATTTTCATGACATCTCTCTATTGGGATGGAACCAACTGTCATATTTTACATAATTACAACTTGGAGTAGTACAAATTTGAATAACACAAACACTTCATAGGATTTATTACACTAATTGGGACCTAGCTGTATAGCATATCAGGGAATCATTGAAAATGTGAAGTGCAAGGAACCTTGAAAATGACTTATAAGGATCTCATTTTATGGATGTGGAAACTGAGGCCCAGAGAGATAAAGCAATTTGTCCAAAGGTCTTATGGCAAATTAGTGGCAGAGCTAAGATGAGAACCTTTCTTCTGATTCCTATTCTAGCTTCTTATCATGCTACCACCCAGGAGGAAGTGCAACAAAAGTTCATTAGGGAAAGACGCGCTCCCTGCACCTCTGTTTTTATCACCAAGATTCAGGAATGGCAGGGGAAAAAAATCATGCTCTCAGGACTGAGCACTTTAAATTAGAAAATGTGAAGAATTTTGCACAACCATGCTGTTGCTTATGCCAGTGACAGAAGTTGGAAAGTCAGGAGAAGTAGTAGGTTTGTGGGATAACATATGACTTGGGGTTTGGATCTGCTGAGTTTGAAGTTCTGGGAGACCACTTAGATGGATATGTTTGGCAAAAATATGGGACTAAGAGGTGAAAAGTAGTTGAGGTTGTAGAAAGAGATTCAATTTTATCCCTCTAGAGGAGGGATAAAATCGAGATGCCAAGGAAAAGGGCGTAGCAAAGGAACAGAACAGAACTGGACCTTGGGAAGCACCAACATTTTTGAATTTGGAGGAGAAAGAGAAGCCATTAAAGAAGACAGAGAAAGAGCTCAGGACTTAATGTGGCTAAAAGCAAGGGCTTCAGATCCAGTTTCAGCAAATACATGTTAGGAATGTTACATAGAATACCTTGGAGTTATCTGAATTAATTTACAAATAACATAGAATGAGATATGGGATACAAGTGATTTATCAGGACTAAAAGGATGGAGGGACAATGGTATTGGGGAGGATATTGTCTTCCAACCCAGCTATTATTCCTGGCTCTGGCTCAATATACACAGAGTCAGTTTCCTTCAGTTATTTAACTATTCAAGAAATTTAGTCTGGGATTGTACCAGGTCGGTGTGTTCGAAGAGGAAACTTTCTGAAGTAGTTATTATTCACTTAGTAAACTCCCCCTCTCTCTTGGCTGCTACATATACCCCCAAGGGGACTTATATGAAAGGATCCCACCACAGAGGAGATTAGGCAGCCTGATTAGACCTTTCTCCAAACTAATGCCAACATCTCTACATTCTGCCATGCAGATAAGCAAAGGAGGTTGGCAACCCCAACTCTATCTTGCAGTCAGAAAGAGCAATTGGTTTTCCCAGTACCACATGCTCCTCTGGCCTTGGTGATAGATCAGCTTTCCAAAGGTTCCTTGTTTGACCTTATTAAGGACAGGCACAGGTTGATGATTTCAATAATGTGACCTTCCCTGTATAGAGGGCATTGCTTCCAAAGAGCACACAGCAGCAATGACTAATTAATGCTGCTGCTTTGGGGAAGGGATTTGGGAACCAGAGGAAAAAGTAAAGCAATTTAAGTGACACTTAGGTGATAAAATATTGGCTTTAATCTTTCTTTTTCTTATCTGAGCACCCCACACTAGGAATTGAAAGCGATGTGTTTAGCTCGACATTTGGAACCATAACGAGCCTAACAATCAATGGATCCCTAATGAGAGCAGCTAGCTGAACAGCCACAATAATCATCTTTTGAAAAATCAATATGGAAGGAAATGTGAAAACAATTTGATAGAAGATGTGACCACTTCTATTTTCTCATCCCTAATCAGAGAGGCGTGAACATATACATGTGTGTGTATGTGTGTGTGTGTGTGTTTTCCAGTAGCATTCCCTCCTTCTCAAAAGGAGACTATTTCTCTCCAGATGATCATGTAATTAAGATGTATGAATGAGGCTATACCAAGGCACATTCAATAAGTGGAAATGAAAACCAAAGAAGCCTTTTAAGAAGGCTACCTCCCTGAAGTGGCCACAATAAATCTAGACCTAAATATAACCTCATCTCACACATAGTTTCAAATTAATTCAGATTATTTTAAGAAAACTAATATCTGATCCAAATGACTACAGATACTAGTAATAGCGATATCAACTACTAGTCTCATGTTTTACTTCATAGTACCCAGAAGAGCCAAGGAGAGTGAAGGTGATTGGTCAAGGTTAGTTGAACAGGGACATCTCTTAGTCTAGGATTTCTTAACCTGGACTCCATGAACTTAAGATTTTTTTTCAATAGCTATTTTTCAATATAATTGGTTTCCTATATAGTCCTACATACTTCACTTTATGCATCTAAAAACATTAAGACTGACTGTTCTCGTCACTTAGGTTCAAAACCTTGGCATCATTTTTGTGCAAGGATGCTATCTTTTCCTCCCACAAACACAAGAAGGGCTTCCAGTTTATGCTGACAGACAATAGACTACCCAAATTTTCCTGAGGCCAATTTTCTTCAATGGTTATTGCCTCTAGGAAATTGAAGAAATCTAGACCCATCAGGGTGGTGGCAATATAAGAAGAGAAAAGGGGGCATATGTGAGAGATGTTACAAAGTAAAAATTGACAGACCTTGGCAACAGCTTGGATATGGAGGGTGAACAATAATGAGGAGTCAAGGATGACTCGTCGGTTGCAAACCTCGGTGACTGGGAGGATAATAATGCCTTTGACGGTAATAGGAAAATTAGAAAGAGGGCAGGGATTGGAGGAAAATAATGTGTTCAGTTTTGGACATGTTGAACATATGGCAAAAAATTAAGTGCTTGATGACTGACTCCAGTGTTGCTCCTACCTAAAACCCACAAAAGACACAAATTGACCCTTTCCTTGGTACTCATGAAGTTGCATTTTTCTATATTCTTTGGTATTATTTTAGTGTTAAATGTCATCGGACACACCAGAATTGTAAGATTATTGATTTTTTTTTTCCCAATGGAGAGAAATCATTTGTGACACTTCAGTCTTCATATGGAATTCAGCACCCAGGCTTTTATTGTGTTTCTGATTTCAGTAACTGTTTGCCTCTCTCCTGAGTGACACACTGCACGGTTTCTCATTGCTGACCTGGATTTTACTAATAGCCATTCTAAATTGTGTTATCATGTGGTATCAGTTGTTCAGTATTCAGCCTTGCCTTACTGAAACTTAATATTATGATTTATCTCTGTCTCAGCTTTTACTTATTGAATGCTGGCTTTTCCTATAAGGTTAATGTGGAAATGTGTAGCTTGGGCAGAGAGCACATTCTGGCCTTGGGGCAAAGGCAGAGATATTGACCATGGATTGTATTCCAGGCCTATTTAGCAGCCAACAAAATTAGCATACACACTTTTGCCTCTGGCGGTCTCCTAAATGCCACAGCATAATTGCAAGATTTATCACAGAAGTGAGAAGAGGAAGCAGCTGTTGCCCAGTTAGAGCTGATACATTTAGGCTCCAAGTTCAGAGTTTGTGCTGAAACTTGACCTTTTTGCTGTGCGAGTTCATTTGTTGCTGGTGAAGCACAACATATTCTGTGAGAGGTGACTCAGAAGCTTCTCCCTGAGCAAATATTTCTTGCGATCAACTTCTGTATTTGGATGTGCTCAAAGTAAATGACTCAGATGGATGGATTAAATGTCCCTCGAAATACACCCAGGCTTAATAGTTAGTGAAGGAGTGCTTATGTAAATACATTTGGAACATTATTGAGCCAGCACAGGCTTGGGCAGCCTCCTATTTCCAAACAGCAACATTTTTATGGATGAATTTTTGGGAACAGGGAAGATTGTGCATGGTCAATAAGAATAGCAGCTGAGGAATATAGCATGGCAAACCTAATGATTGAATAGGGGTCTCATTGGCAAGTAGAGGGATTTGGGTTTGTGGGAGGCCAGGAGTTGGGTCAGACCTCAGTAGTCTGCAGAGGCAGCAGGAACTTTTCTTGGGAGATGATGAGAAACTCTGGTCCATGGCATGTGAGTAATCATGTGACATGGGTAGGCCTCCAAGATTCATACATGTATATGCATATACATACCTATATGTATATGTGCGTATATATATGTGTGTGTGTGTGTGTGTATAGGCATGAATACATTGTATATATACATATACAAGTATATATGATGAATACACTTATGTATATGGTATATATACATATTAATTATATTGTACACATATGCATATATTGTATGTAATGTATATGTGTATATGTATCTATACAAATCTATTGTATACATACATGCATATGTATATTATATATATAGCACATGTATTAATTATACATTGTATACATATATTAAATAGAATAATGTAATACATATGTTGCATATACTGTATATGTGTGTATGTGTTTGTGTGTATGCCTTGATAGCCTCTTCTTGTCACATGATCACTTACTCGCCCACCTTGGACCAGAATTTGCAGGGAAAGTTCTTGCTGCCTCTTGAAGCTAGCACTGTGGTCTGACTCAACCCCTGACCTTCTACAAACCCAAATCTCTTTAGCTGCAATTAAGAACCATTTCCCCCTACTTAATCATCAGATTTGCCATGCTATGTTCCTCAGCTGTCATTCTTATTGACCATATGCAATCTGACCAGTGTATGTATGTACACACATAGATACATACATACATGTGGGGTGTATGAGGTATTTAAGGAGGATGAGCATCTCCAGTATGAGGGCATGCTGAACCCCTTTCAGAGCTGCTCATTTTGGTGTCCACTCGTCACCCAACTCTTACCTGTGGCTCCAAGAAACTGTAGCATGTATAGTGGCCACACCTTGATGAAACTGTCTCAGCAGACGGGCTAAGCCAGGTTGAGGGTAACCAATGGGCCTCAAACCTCCTGGTGAATTAGAGGGGTATCTATCCAAAGTATGTGAAGACTTCTCCAGCAGAATGGGTAGATGGGTACAATTTGTTCCAATGATCATGAAGGTGGCTGAAGCATGTGCTGTGGAATGCTTAGAGCTTGGTCAAACATCAAAGACACCAAGGTCATCCACAGCATCCAGGGCCATCATCAGTCTTGCCTTTTGTCTTCTCACTGGATTTCAATGACTCTGGAAGAGAAGGTGAGGCTGATGACTTTGTGAGACAAATCCAATTCACGTACAAGTCAAGACATCACCCATGATGTCATGGATCCTCTTCAAAAATTATAGGTTACCAACGTGTATGTGTGCATATACACATATATGTATATATTTATAAATATGAATATATATATGCATACACACATATAACCAATTCCATTTTAGCTTCTCTGACTTGACCTATTACTATTGCTCTGTGTGAACTCCCTCCACTTGGAGATCAATAAGCCATCTTTGGAGGGGAACAGGAAAACCATGAGAAATGGGCACTCTCCACGCACGGATGCTTGAGCATCATATCCTTTGTGTTTCCATAAGGCAATCATTTATTTGGATATGTAGACTCTGAACCCCTCATTTTGTCAGATATGATCCTTGCCTGAAGTAGGATTCTTTATATTATTGTTCTGGTCCCCAAACATGCCTGGTGGTTCCCTACCCTTGTGCCTTTCCTCTGGCTGTCCCCTATGCCTGGATGTCCTCCCTTCCTTTTCGGGCCTCTGGAACTCCAACCTTGAACCACAAAACAAATGCCCCATTCCCTATGAAGCCTTCAATGAAATCCCTACCTTCTTCATTATTCATTCACCTCAGCAGCAACCTCTCCTCCTTAGACTTTAAAATTTTTTTTAATTACTAAAAATTACATACACAGTAAGAAAAGAAACAGAAATAGAAACTTAAATACATAATAAGAAAAGAAAAAAAGCATATGTCATGCACACAGCGGAACATAAGAGAGGATTAAAAAATATAGCAATAAATTTCCATTTCAAGAAAGTCTATATATTAATCACTGTGCATCGTGTTGAAAGCTGTCCATCTTTCCTTTGCTTCCTCCTTAGACTTTACATAGCATTCTCTCATATTTCGCTCATGCATCTGTCATTTGTTGTGTTCTACAGCTACCTAAATATGTGTCTTGTTCCCTACCATATTTTAGTTAATTAATCCACAAGCATTTTTTTTTTTTGCATAACAACCATATGCGAAGACTATGCCAGGTGCTGGGGATATAGTACCACCCCTACTCTCAAGGAGCCTGCATTCTAAGGAGGGAGAAAACAAGTATATATAAAATGCAAACATATAGTGGTAGCTAGGTGATGCAGTGAGTAGGGCACTGACCCTGGAGTCAGGAGGACCTGAGTTCAAATGTGGCCTCAGAAATTTGACACACTTACTAGCTGTGTGACCTTGGGTGAGTCATTTAACCCCAATTGCCCTGCCTTCCCCCTCCAAAAGGTGCAAATATATATGATGTAATAATACAAGGTAGCATTTACATGGCACTTTAACATTCATAAAGCACTTTACAAATATCATCTCATTTTGTCCACACAGCTCTGGAAGGGAGGCTATATTATCTCCATTTCATAGTAGAGAAAACCGAGGCAGGAAAGTGACTTGCCCCAGGTCACAAAGCTGGTAAGTGTTTGGGGCCAGATTTGAGTTGAGGTCCAGGACTTCAGGACCAAGACTCTATCCACTGTACCCCCCAGCTGCAATAGTCAAATACCAGATAGTTTGGGAAGGACACCAGCAACACCTAATGGGGACTTAAGCGTTTGATTTGTTAGTGAAAATGCTGGAACGTGTTATTGAGGCCAAGTCATGTCAGCTCTCAAACAATGGCCCCCTTTGTAAAGCAAAGAGCTTGGATGATCTTTAGGGTACCTTTTTATTTTAAAATCTCTAACATTCGTTCATTCTAAAAATAGGAAGGACTTTCTCTGAGGATGTTTAAGGGAACTCAATTTTTGGTCTGAAATGACTGAAGAACGAGAGATGCTATGATTGAAGGAGCACTAGCTCTGGAATTTGAGGACTCCAAATCCTGCTTCCAGGGCTTCTGCTCTTACTCTGATGAGTCGCTCAGCTTCCAAGGGATTTAGTTTCCTCCTGAGTAAAATGAGGGGGTTGGATTAGATTAGATAGCTTCTGAGATCCTTCTAGCTCTAGGAGATGTGACCTATGGTTCACCTAGTAGATAAAGCCCTGGAATAAGGGTCGGGAGACCCAGGATCTAGTTCTGGATTTGTAACTAATCTATTTTGGATCCTTGGATAAGTCACTTCACCTTCTGTACCTCTGTTTCCTTATCTATAATATGAGGAGAGTGGACTAGATGGTCTCTAAGGTCCTCTCTAGAGCTAACATTCTGGGACCCTTTTTGAAGGTTGGCCTCACATAAGGGTCTGCACTAAACCTTTTGAGTTCCCTCCAGTTTTAGGATTCTCCCATTATTCAGCTTAAACTAAAAACAGAAATAAATCTTTCCCAAATACTACTTCAATTATGATACTCTCCTGCTCTAAAACCTTTTACGTCTCATCTTTATCTTCACCATAAAGTACAGATTTCTTAGTGTGGTATTCAAGGCCCTCTTCAATTTAGACCTAATCTACCTTTCCAAGTATATCTCATGCTTGTCCCCACCAACATTACTTATGCATCCCCATGCCTGTACCTTTGGTCGTATTTTCCCCCATTATAGAATGTCCTCTCCATTTCTTTCTACCAGTCAATCCTACCTAATTTTCAATGACCTGCTCAAGTTGCCCCTGCTCCATGAAGCCTTACTGAACCATCACAATTCTTTTTCAGCTCCCGTAACACTATACCATTGTTGACAGCATTCATTTCATACTTACTCTTTACTTGCTTATATTATGACCTTTTCCATGAATGCTTGCATGTATTAAATTATTTTAGACTGCAAGTTCCTTGAGGGTAGGAATATTGACTCTCTTGAGCTGCTAGGCACTGACTGCAGCATACCTCTGCTGGGAACCATGACTTTGACTTCTTTCTACCCCTCTCCCCCAAGTGTGATGCAGCATGTCCAGCCCTATAAACAGTTAAGTGCTCAGTAGGAATTTATTGACTGACTGATGGAAAGAGCCCTACAATGGTGAACTTTATTGGATATCCGAGATTAAGATTGTTCTGAATTATCACTTTTAACTCAGAGCTGGTGAACTTGGGTCAGACCTATTCATAAGGGACCTGGGCTCTCATAAGCCCCAAGAGAAGATTCTGAAATTTTCTTCTGTATGTTACTTCTTATTTTCTATTTTCTTAGAAATTATTTGTAAATAAAATATTAATTATTCATTAATTAATATTAATAAAACTTTAATGCTTTTGGAAAACATCTGTACATTTCCTCGGGGCAATACTATTTCCAAAATATCTCTGAAGTGGCATCAGATAATCACATGGAACAATACAGCAACTAAATGAAAACATGATTCTTGGCCACAGGAAACAATTAGGAGTTTGCCTTAAGATGCAGTACTGAATTACCTTGGGAGAGACATAAAAAGAGCAAAATCATTTTTACTTAAAAGAGAAAGAGATTTGATGTGAGGGGAAAAGCATCTATTAAGTTCTGGATTCCTTTTAGTTTCTGCTTTGATTGAAATGGCAAAGTGATTTGGCTTCACTTAGAGTGGGGACCTGGAGGGCTTTCAATTCCATATTGCTGCTGCTTCCTGTTTGATACTCCCAGAAGTCTCTCCTTTCCTGGAAACAGAACATGCATGAACATACACACTCATACACCTATACACACATATGCTCCTGACCCTGAAACTGAAGTCCTTTCTTCTAAAAGCTTGTCTTCTACCATTATTGACTCCTATTCTCGATTCCTTAAAGAATTCTGTAACAGCTATGTTATTTCGTACCACAGCTTAGGGTAGGATGACTAAGTCTTTGTCTCAGAATGGTGAAATTTAGGAGTGTTGACAGCAATATGCTTAAGCAGAGTCAGGACAACTGGATTTGACAGCTGGTCATCAAGAATAATTAATTGAAACAGAAAACTGTAATCACCTGCTATTTTCTCTTGACTGTTGAATACCCCAAATGTGTTGTTCCTCCATTTACTATGGAATATTCTTACAGCTTCCCAGTATTTTCTTCTTCCTCCTATATCACCAACTGACTTTGTCCTAAAGATGGATATGAAAGTGAGTTCTTATTATGTGCCTTGGGATGTCTTTTATGAAGCTTGCTCCTGGAGAGATAAACCTTAGTCACATCTCTGCTTGATCCTACCCTCAGGAAATTCCTCAAACAGTTGCTTTTATTCTCTTAACTTGTTGCTTTAGTGCCCCCACTATGCTAGAGGTAAAATTAAAGGCCCTAAATATGCTCTAATTTGAGGGAAACAGGAAAGGCCCTCTAGACCTCTCCCTGATTCTAGGAATTCCATCGTTAGGGCTAAATGGTTTTGATTGAAAAATTTAAGGCTCTCTTCAAATGCAAATATCTCTGTTAGGGATACTATATGAAACCAATCATCAGCAGTGGACTGATTGCTTCCCTACCTTGCCCCTTAATGCCAAGCAGCTATCTGCAATTTGAGGCTTAGTCTGTTAACTGGTTGTAGATTTTAATGAAAGAGTGGGAGAGAGAACAATCCAGAATGTGGCTGCATTATCTGGCAGAGCAGGATGCAAGTAGATCTCAAATAGCTGGGCACTGGACACTGTTGGGGTAGGGCCAGGAGAACTCTAAGATGGAATAAACCGGCATAGATATTGGGAGCTAAGAGAGTTTTAAAGATAAATTTAACCTGTATCACAATTTTGCCTTGGCCAGGCACTAAAAATACAATAGAAAAAATAAAATAAAAAAGAGAAAAAATACAGTAGGTACAGGTTTATTATAAGGTCTTAATGTTAAAGGCAACTAGTATGCCTAATCAAGGGCAAAAGCTGTTATTGTCAGGTATCTACATTCAGCTTCTTCAGAGAATGTATCTGTGACAGAAGCTAGCATTTTCAGAATGTCAGGAAAATATTCGGGGAAGCCCAGTGTTGGTATATTTATCTATCCTTAAAGTTATAATAAATCTCTCCTTCTATTAATTCATAAATCCTTTAGCCATATGCCATGTTAGATCCATAGGCTTGGTTCTGTCCTCTAACCCCGAGAAAGATCTTTCAAATTCAATCTCTATAGATCTTTGAATGCGAAATCTAGTAAAGTTATCTTATTTCTGTAATCAGAAGGTCAGCAGTTACCTAGGGCTTTTTCCATCTGTCCATGAGCTGAACACTGGCATTTAGTAAATCAAGTATTGGTTACAAATTAGAGAAGCTGGGGAGCTGAATGAGACAAAGCCTGGAGTCTTTGCTTGAAGGTTGGAAGTTTAAATATGGTTTGAGGGGAAATTCTAGGTGAACTCAATTTATCAAAGCTTTAGTGTAGAAGGTAAGAGTTTTTATACTGGGTAAAAAATGTCAAATAATGCTTATCTAGAAAGGACAAGGAATTTACTGCACCTTGCTACATCCACAGCATGGTTTTTAGACTCTGATAATCTCTCCGGGCAGGTTAAGGATAGTACAGCCAGAGACAAGAGATGGCCTAGAGCTGGGGTTCCTGAAGGTTTTCAGTTCAGAGATCAAGCAACCACCAAATATTTATGGAGCATTTACTGTGTGCCAAACACTGTGCCAGGTCCCATGGGATATTATACTATAGAAATACAAAATATGATGCTTATCCTCAAGGAATTTAAAGTTTATCAAGAGAAACAAAACCAGTATGCATGAAATAGAGAATAATTCATCCTTTTTTTGCTATTTTCTTTTCTTCTGTATATCTTTTATTTAATATTTTAGTTTTCAACATTGATTTCCACAGGATTTTGAGTTACAAATTTTCTCCCCATTTCTACCCTCTTCCCCCCACTTCCAAGATGGCATATATTCTGGTTGCCTCACTCCCCAGTCAGCCCTCCCCTCTTTCATCCCATTCCCCCCTATCTCCTTTCCCTTTACTTTCTTGTAGGGCAGGATAGATTTATATGCCCCAGAGAATAATTCATTCTTAAGCAGAATTGTTGGAGGAATTCAGAAAAGGGAGAAATGTATGAGGGCTGGAGAAATAGTGAAAGACCTCACATAGAAAGGGAACCTTGAGAGTTGAATAGGAAACAGAATGACGTGATTAATGAAAGGCAGCTGATTGAGAAATAAGGCTGAATAGCTAGAGTGGACTAGATCAAGGAGGGTCCTAGAAGAAATTTAGATTTGATCTTGTAAACTATAAGGAACCATTGGCAGACCTTGTGGAAGACAATGACCAAAATCAAAATTGGGCTTTAGGAAGATTAATATGGGAATAGTATATAAAGTAGCTAGGAAGGAAGAGAGACTGAAAGCAGGGAACTCAGTGTGCTATCCTAATAGTCCAAGCTGAGATGATGAAACCTTGAACTAAGGTGATAGCACTAGGGATGGTTATGAGAGACATTACAAAGCAAAAATTAGCAGGACTTGAAGACAGAATGGGAAAGACAGAGAGGGAGAAGTCAAAGATGACTCCAAGGTTTCAAACTTGGCTTAGTAGGAACATTTGATAGAAGCTCTTTCTAGCAAGCCTTAATATTATAGATGCTCAAAAAATTGCTAACTGAAGTATAGGTATCTTCATTTTTAAGATGCAATTTTTATTGTGAAATTAACAATCTTCAGTGAGCACAAACATTTCAATATACAAAGAACCAGAAGGAAACTTATATAAGAAACCAAAGAGCTTTTCCTGTTTATGCTTTGTTTGTTTTTTACAAAATATATCTGTCTACATATGGAGATATGTATGTATGTGTGTATGCACTCTCTCTATGTAAAGGAAGCATTGCAAACTTTCCTAAACAAAGTCCAGTCTGAATTCCTCTTCAGCCCAGTTCATTGTACATCTGTATCACCTAACAAGATTCCAAGATAAAAGTGTTTGTATGTGCATGCATATGCGTGTCAATATATAATGCCTTTGTCATTTACTTTGTTTGTTTCTAGCTAGGATGATCTGTGCCATTTTAAAACTTGCACAAATACGTTATTTTTCAGGTACACGTGACTGTCAATAGCAACCTTCAGCCAAAGAAAGACACTCATGTAATCTCTTGGGAAGAAGCCACTGACTAAAGCCTAACTTCCAGGCTTCACAGCCTCATGGGCTTATTATTTGAGCCCAATAAAAGAAGAATTGAATCCATCCTAGATACAATTAAATATTGTAAGGGGTTTTTTTTCTTTTCCCTGAGAAACAGAAAAAGCAACAGCAAAGGATAAGAATTTGCTGTATGCTGTTCTTGGTTATTTTAAAACCCGTGTGGGTGAGTTGGTATCTGATAACAAATAAGAGATTTGGGGTGCTTTGTTTTCACTCCCTGAAAAAACCATCAGGCCCTGAGCACATTCTGAAGGAAAAGAAAGTTCTTTGCAATGTTAAAAGAAAATAAAGCCTAATTTTATTACCCGTATGGAACTTTGTCACAACAAAGGCTCTGACATTTTATTTCGTGCTTTGTCTTGTTTCTCTGTTATAGGTACACAGCTCCAAAAGGAATTTGATTTCAGTGGGGCTGCTAGTGGGGGCAAACTCCCCTGTGATTCTGTATGAGCTGAACATGCCAGGGGACTTGGCCCCCAGTGACGACCCAGGAGAAGCTCTGCCATGTTTGGAAATTGTTTGTACTCTCATAATATTCTACCTGAGGAAGCCTCCCTTCTGGGCATCCTCCCACGTCTCGATAAAAGGTTGTTATGGATTTTAGAAAGTCAGAATGGGAAAAAATATCAGTCTGTTGGCTCTCACATCCCCTTTCCCATGTCCAACATCCCTAGTTCCTTCAACTGATCCTGATGTTACATGATCTTGAGACCTTCACAATGCTGGCCACTCCTCTGTAAGCTCTCCAGCTTCTCAGTGTCCTTTAATCTTCACCCACTGCTGCTAGCTAAGGGCTAGACCTTTGAGAGCCTGAGATGAGGCATGTCTGAACAGTCTGTCTAAACAGGTGTGCATGTTGTTGTTCAGTCATTTTTCAGTCATATCCAACTATTTGTGACCCTATTTGGGGCTTTCTTGACAAAGATACTGGTATGGTTTACAGCTTCCTTCTCCAGCTCATTTTATAGATGAGGAAACTGAGGCAAAAAAGGTATAAACTGACTTGTCTAGCTAGTAAGTATATGAGGCTAGATTTGAACTCATGAAAATGGGTCTTTTGGACTCCAGGCTTGGTGCTCTATCCATTGTGACACCTAACTGCCCTAGGTGTAGATGAGTCACATATAAAGAATACCCGGGAAGGAGGAGGTCAAGAATATTTATCCAAATTGGGGCTTGATCTTTCACTGGGAGCTCCACTCAGTAAAGTGCAGATTGGGAAATGTGAGAGTCATGTACTAAGGGGGATTCAGACCAGGAACAGTCACCAAATAACCAAGGGTGGTGTGGATACATAGTCTAAGGGTAAGTGATCATTCAGATGAACAAGGGTAGGTTCCATGCAACATTGGTAACCAGAGTGTTTGACTTGGCTTGAAGACTGCTGAGAGCCATTTGGTTCCCAGGCCTACCTCAAGCAGTCAGAGCTGCTATCAGCTAGTGTTGAGCTGAAATAATGGATGGAAAGTTGGCATTGTTCATTTCTCTCCATCCTGATCGTGAATAGGATTATTACAAAAAGCCACAACTCTTTGTCCAGGTGAATGTATAGCCCAAGAGCATGGGAGCTTTGAAGATTTGTCACAAAAGCTCCTGACAAGCACCTTGATTTTGGCTGCCTTCTAGCTCCCGAGGACAATAAACACCCTTTGAAGGCATCATTAGCGATGGATAACAATAACTTTCCATGCTAGCTATATTTCTCCTATGAGCTCCTACCAGAGGCCTTCAGTATGAGCTTTGCTCTACACATACATTGGCCATAGAAGCCCATTGGCCTTTGGGCAAAACACTTCAATCTCCAAGACAATCATTATTTGTAAAATGAAGAGTTGGACTTGATTTTTAAAAAATCCTTCTAGCTCTAAATCTTTTAATCCTTTCTATGTCTCTGAATGGATTGTGTATGGATTAAACCCTCTTGTAAAACCATTTATGGTTTACATGAGTAGATAGATCTAAAAAAATGGAGCTGAGAGATTGTCATATGAAGTGCAAAAAAAAAAGTGTGAGTGGAGGAGTAAGAAATGCTGATTTCCTTCTATTTTAGTGCTTAGGCATCACTTAGCAAGAGCAGAGAGATGGCTTGCCTGCTGCAAGGTCACAGTAGGCATGCTTTGAAGAAGGGGTCCAACTCCCCTCCCTTCCTCCAGTTATCTCCCCTAAGACTTAAAGTTGCATCATGAGAATTTCCTATGTTGAGTTTTCTTAAAATGCAGATGCTACTGTCTTTGATTAATAATGTCTTAAAGCAGGGCATTGACTGAAAGCAGAAGGTTCCCCTGCAGGGGCTTCTGGGAAATGTAGTCCAGGTGCAGAATAAATTTAGGGTTTGAGGGAGCCAGATGAAAGCCTGTAAGAGAAGAAGAAAAGCTTGAATGGGAGGGATGTCACCAAACATCTTTAACTGAAATACTAAAAATATAGAACTGCTGGGGAATGAATAGACAAGGGGCAGGAGGTCAAAAGTTCAGGAAATCAGATAGGACTAGTTTGATTGGATATTGGCATGGGATTTTTTGATTTGATCACGTGAGTCACCTCTGTTTTTTGTGCCCCTGGTACTATGGACTTCTTTTGCTCATATTCCTTTTGGCATGTTGTAAATTGAACGGCTGGGCAGACCAAAGCAAATAACATCTTGATGGGAATTAGTCACATTAGATTCCTTTTGACTGAAAGTTGGTTGAAAGCAAGGTTTAATGGTGGTGCGAAGAGAAACACAATGAGAAACCTAAAGAGAGAAGGCTATTGTTGTAGATTTGGGTAGTACAAGCATGCAGGAGGCACCGAGAGTCCGGGAGACTGAGGCAAAGAAACCACATGCAAGAGAGTTGCAGAAAGATGAAGTGAGAGAGTACTGAAGGCACATCTCACCTACATTACAATTTTGCTTTGGGCTCTCTTTAAAGTGAACAATGATGAATTTGACTATATTTCTGTTTTGTACTATTAAGCTCCTAATACTTCTTGTTGACTGGCTAAAGTCTCCTTTGAATGCCACCTCAAGGTACTGAAGTCCCCCTCCCATGCCCCTGTTGATAAATGCTAGCAGAGTCCAAGTTTGAGTGGTTTTTGCTAAGCTATGGACATTTTGAGTCTGAACTCAGAGGCAGATTATGAAGTCCAGCTAAATTTGAAGAGACCATTTGTGAGGTTGGCTAAGGGGTGATACACTTTTTGACCATACAAACTCTACCATGTATAAAGTTGTTGAGGGGCTAGAGATCCACTATGATGGAGGGACAAACCACTTCAGCTCAATTTATTAAGTTCCTACTGTGTGCCAGGCACTGGGGGAAAGGAAGAAAAAAATGAGATTGAGGTAGTCCTTCCTTGTTCTCAAAATTCTATTGAGAGATACAATATGCCTTTATGAATAAATGCAAGATTTGAATCCATTTATATTCATGTATAAAATTCATTTATGTTTTGTATAAAATAAATATTAAGTAATTTGTAGGGGAGACAAACAAGCAGGCAGTCAAGAAAGATGTTTGCCAGTTATAACAATCCATGTATCTATTTAGAGACTTCTGCCCCACAGAGATCTTCGTGAAGATGTTGCCTGTGCTTGCCTCCCCACGCTTATCTCCATTGACATTATTACCCAATGGTAAATTATTTCTCACCTTGTCCCCCACCCCAATTCTCATTTTCCTTACTCCCTTTGTTTCACCTAGACCAAATCTCAAATTCTTAAAAGTATTAAGTAAAACATCTTTCTCTAATTACTTCTTTCTACTTCCATAACATCTCTTGCAATTGTTCCATTTTCTTCATCCCCATAGCCACCACCCCATTTCAGGCCTTCTTCACCTCTTGAAGGTCCTATTACATTACTCTTCTAACCGGTCTATATTCTTCTAGTTTCTCCCAGTTCCAATTTATCCAAAGAGCTTTCTAAAATGAAGGTCTGATTGTGTCACTCCTTTTCTCAATAGACTTCAATGGCTCCCCATCACCTCTAGGATCAAATATAAAGTCTGTCTGGCATAAACAAACCATTCTCAACTGACCTGACCAGCCTATTTACACATTAATTCCTTTAATACACTGTACACTCATGTCAACTTTCTTACTGTTCCTCATACATGATGCTTCATCTCCTGTCTCCATGACTTTGCACAGGCTATTTTCCGTTTTCCTTCTTCGTACTCTATGGGTCTTAGAATCTTTAGTTTCCATCAAGAAGTCTCAGTACTACTTTCTGGAAGAAGCCTCTTCTTATCCTCCCAGCTGCTCTTTCTGTCCCTCTTCAAATTATATTGTTTTTATTTTATCTTTACTTTTTTAATGTACTTGTCTCCCCTGGTAGAAAATTAACTTTTTGATCTCAGAGACTTGTGTTTTTGTCCCCGTATTTCTTAGCGTGATACCGGGCACATAGTAGGTTCTTAGTAAATGTTTAAAATTATTATAGCTAGGCCCTGATAAGTTCAAATAATAGATTTCCTGAAATAATTGTGCATATTAGAATATGCACTATTTGAAGTTAAAATTATGTAAAAGAGGGTAATTGTTTCCATTCCCAATACACAGTATACATTCAAATAATGCAACCACTTCATGGGATTCATTATTTTAAATTGGCCGTAATGAGATCTAGCTGAAATGGATTCCTGTGTGTTCAATTCAGCAAGATTTATGTCCCTCCAATGTGATGTGCAAGGTGTCCAAAGACAAAAACACATCAATCCCTGCCCTTAAAGAGCTTATAGTCTATCGGGGGTGGAATTGGATAAATACATCACAGATATAGATAAGCACTAGAAGATATTGGTGTAGGAGAGAGTAAAGAGAAATGGGGAGATAAGAGAAGGGTTCAGGGATGTGGCACCTAATGTGAGCCTCTGAAGAAGCAAATCCTATCATCTCCCCAAATAATCTCTAAACTAATGAAGCTCAGGAAATAGAGCTTCTCTTGTATCCCTTGTAGCACCTAGTACAGGGCTAAACAAATAATTCATAAATTCATAGTTTAGAGCTGGCAAGGGCATTGGAGGTCATCTACCCCAAACCTCTCATTTTGCAAATAAGTATATTCAAGTCTGGAGGGACCAAGTGACTTGTCCCAGGTCACACAGGCAATAAGTTTCAGGGTCAGAATTCAAACTCACATCTTCAGACACTAAATCCAGTGCTTTCCAGCATGCTTCACTGTCTGCCAAGTCCACGTGGCTAGTAAATAGTGGAGTCAAGCCTTGAACCCAGTTCTAAAGTTTTCTTGTGGAGTAGAGGTGCCTCGATTGGAGAGTGAGAACAAATTCACCTATCTCATTACATCTAGATGGCTTCAGGCCAGACTATGTTCCACAGCCTATCTGATCATCCATCTTGGCCACCTGTACTGCCACTTCACATAATCTTTCATTCTCCATCCACTTCTGCAATACTACCATTGCTTCTAGAAAGGTCATGACATTTGGTTGCCTTATGGATCAATTCACCATCCTTGTATCCGACCATATCAGACACCCTTCCTTGGCCACCACTCCTCTATGTGTGCCATCTCCCCCATTAGATGTAAGGTACTTGAGGGTAGGGATTATCTCACTTTTGTATTTGATGCTCCAGAACTTAATGCTATGTAAGGGCACAATAAATGTTTTATTCATTCATTCATTCATTCTGAATCCAGGTCTAATAGTCTTTCTACTACATGCTGGAAGGAATGAAACTTTGGAATAATAATTCTCCTCCTCCACCTTCTCCTCCTCCTCCTCCACTTATTATTGTATTCACTTCATTCATGCCACTCCTTTGACTTGGACAGGCAGGCTGGCAGCAGGTTTTTAATAAATATTTATCGACTGGACTTAGACCTTTCACAAACAGAATTTAGCATTTTTTATGTGTGTGGTAGGCTAAAACTAAGAGTGACAGCAACCGTATAGTTATAGTTCACATTTATTTGGTGCTTCACAGTAGAAAAATAAAAGCTTTCTTCACAAGATCCCATGTTAGGTAAAAGTGAATGCTTATTTGCTTTTGACTATGCTCAGTCTTCAAAGCAATGCCAGATTCCAGTAAACCAGAAGCTATCATGTGTTATTTTCAACAGCCTGCCTGAGAACCATATTTCCAGTTCCTCTTAATATGTGGGGCTATTCAAAAGAAAACTCTTTTTACTACCTCTATTCATATCAATCAAAGACCAAGGAAGGATCCTAATACCTTTTTTTTTTGATGTTTTCATTTATCTTGGAGTATAGCTGTCGTAAAAATGGTATGTTTAAAATGTCCTTTGGGTGTTAACAGTCCCATAAACTCTTATAAGAGAGCGACATGTGATAATGAAAGTACCAACACGAAGAAGAGCAAAATGAGATTTTTAAAAAAATTTTTATTGTAATCATCAAATAGTTTGCCCCAAGGTATTGATTGAATTATACATAAACCCAATATGGTGCCATAAAAAGGATGATAGCATGCTAGTTCAAAGCAAATTGTGGGAAGATTAGTGTTTAAGAAAGAACCTTAATTCTGACAGTAGCTTTAGCCAGGCTGGCTGGATCACAAAATTAAATGAATATTGAACTCAGGGACTGGGATGAAAATAAGTACAGAATAAATGGAGACATTGTCTTTGGCATTGGATAAAGTTTGAGGAGAAGATATACCATGAAAAGAGCCCTGGTCCTGAAGTTAGTAGGCCTGTGGCCAACTGACTCTGCCACACACTAGCTGTGTGTTCCTAAGTCCCTTGACTAAATCCCTCTGAGATTCATTTTCTTCAGCTGAAAAATGGGGATAATAATATTTGTACTACCTACTTCTTGAAACTGTTGTGAGGATAATGCTTCTGTAACATGTAAAGCATTATATAAATATGGGCATTGTACTTCTGACCCTCCTATAAATCAATCACAGTAGAATTCGTTGGATGGTTACTATGTTCAAAGCATTATTCTAGGTATGCTGGTCATTTAAGAAAGAAGACGCAATCACTACCCTTAAAAAAGCTTACATGCTAGCGGTGGAGATGGGAGACATACAGAGAAGGAGAAAGCTGTAATTCAAGGCAGCATATTAGACTGGGGTATCAAGAAATATTTATTAAGGACTATCTAATTTATGAAAGTGTATTAATTTACTGATTTCCAGGTCCTGTGCTAGATGCTGGGAATCCAAATACAAAAATATCTCAGTTCTTAAGGGGTTTGCACTCCTCTGAGGGGAGACACCATGTTCACAAGTAAATCTAGGATTTATACAAAAAGAGAGAGAGAGAGAGAGATCAGTGGTGAGGAGTGGGCAAGAGGCAGAGAGCTTGGAGGAAGGAGAGGTTACTGTGAACTGGGGTTGTTTCTGCACAGATAAAGTTGAAGATGAATTGGGCCATGGATTTCCTTGGTTTTCTTTTTAAAATGTAGAATTTTTTTGAAGGGAGAAATGGGTGAATCTTTTTTTATGACTTTCTGAATACAAGCTGGCAGACTGGTTGGTTGATCTATTTGGGGCAGGCTCAGGGAGGCTTATGCAGTTGAAAGGGATAGATAGAACCTCTGAATTCTACCTGTTGCTTGCTATTTTCCTTGTGGTCTCATGCACCTCTTAATCTGCCTCTTTGCCTAGCACTATATGATAGCAATGGGCATTTAGTCTCTGGGGTGAAAAAATAAAAATGTAATTCTATATTGAAGGTGGGTAGAATGAGGTATGTCAATATGTAGCCATTAAATTGACCATTAGGTGGAGCAAATATGACTTTTGGACTGTCCCAGTGCCTGATACCTGCACAATCAGTTCAGTATAAACTCCTAACCAGATTATGGATTTTTAAAGCAAGGAACTTAAGTCATTTTTCTTCTATTGTATCTCCCATGCCACCTGCATATAGGGTCAAGCACACAGAGAGTAAATGCTTACGAACTATTTATAATTGATATTAATGGAGTACCTGCAGTAGGCCCTCTCACATTTAGATCATAGGAAAAAAAAACCAAAATCAAATCAAGACCAAAAAAAACCTACTACAGGCTCAAGGCATTCTTTGGGTCATTCAAAATCGTAACTCAGGAGCCCTCACCTATGCAAGCAGATGACAAGTTAGTTGAAAACAAGATACCTTTAATCAAACAGTGTAGCAAATAAAGCAGTGAGAAAAGATCCTCATATAACCTCATGGGCTATACTTTCACTGGTTACCACAGCAACAATGAGGGAGGGTACACATTCACAAAATGCTCCTGACTGTAGAATATGCATAAAGGGGCTTGTACCAGGAACGTTGTGGCGAGGGCAATTTGTATCTCTGGTTGGTATCGCAGGGCTGCTGATGCCCTTTGGTGATACCACCATGCCTTTCTCTAGGGGGCACGGCAGGCCCTTCGATTGTGTTGTCTCTCTTGGTCACCATCATCTCTTTTGTGAGCCATGTTTTTCTGCTAAGTATCTGGTTTCTGAGATCTTCTCTTCTACTACCTTCTGGGCTTCAGGTCTTCAGGACTCTATTCCATCTGGTAAAGTACTGTAGTAGGAAGGCCGAATTTATGATCTCAAATATAATCATGTATATGTTTGAATGGTCCGAAATCGCAAGGTATGAGAGATTCTCTAAGGAGAAAACAACAAGAAATTTATTTAGGCCCCACCGCAGC
>CM053622.1:302756411-302772511 GCA_028646595.1 Phalanger gymnotis
CGAGCTATTAGGCATAGTTAAAAGTAGCCCACAAAAGCCAATCAGAGTGCCAGCAGCCTAAGATTAAGTCTGTTCTCCTGACTGTGTATTCTAGAAATTGAAAGCACATGGACTTGGATAACTATATTATTTAGGATTAGAAAATCTCTTGTAACTCCCACTTAATCCCTTATGGGGATCCCATGACTCCAAGCCTATTTTAGAGGTTCTGCCAAAAATACCCTTTAGGATCTATGGAGAATCTGGGTGCTAGAACCGATTTTCCTCTCCAAATTCTCTTTGGCATGCAAGTAAATTTGTGGTCATTGTGAAAATGCTGAAATTGATGGGCACTTAAGACATCTTTTCTACAAAACTAGTACAAATTAATAGCATTCTTATTGTTATTAGAGCAAAAGGGGTGTTCAAAACAATTAAGAAAACTTTCTAAGCACTCTCAAAGCACTTTAGAAACATCTAATTACATCAAATTGCTTTGCTAATAAATCATTCCTGTGTATTCATTAAAGTAAGTCCCCTACTAGCAAATATTTTGTTAGCATAATTTGATTTATCATATGTCCTCATGTAGTGGTTGCTTCTATAATGTCATTTCATCTTTCTGGGGCCTCCGGAAAGTTACTGCTGAGAGAAAAAGAATTGTGGAGATGCTTGGAAAGGACAAGACCTCCAGGGTTCTAGCAGGTGACGGTACTGTGACTTCAGGTTTAAATTGTTGGGCTGCAGTGTCTGCTGATTGCCACTATGGCCACAGTCAGAGACTTGTCTTCTAATGGTCAGGACCAAGTGAGGAGGAATTGAGCATATAGACCAAAGCTTCCCAAATCCAAAGTGCCTGGAGACCCAAATAGCAGAGATTATTTTATTTGATTCATGAACAAACCTGGTGACCTAGGGTGGACACAGATACTGTCTTCCTGGACCATGAATGCTCTGCATTGAGTAGGATGGACTGAGTTAGTCAGTCAATTAAGAATCTTTAAAAAGAGCCCACTATGTATAGAATGCTGTAAGGACAAGGTACAATGGAAATAGAAGATATGCTAGCTGCCCTCAAAGGATATACACTTAGAAAAGGATCTAGACATCCGCATACAAAGTTAAAATGAGAATACATATAAAGAGACCTATGAAGTAAATGCAGATTAATGCAGGGGTGATCATAAACACCTAGGTGTTTAGGGGAATTTGGAATATACTATAATAGAAAGAATGCTGAGCAATCATATCTAGGTTGTTTTCTGTGAACTAACTGTATCAGTAAGGCAAGTGTCACAGTAGCGATGGTGACCATGAATATGCCTGTACAGTTCTGTATTGAAGAATATAAGAGACTCTCCATATAGAAGGCAGAAGTAAAACATTTATTCAGATACCAGAGGACCAAGTCCCAAAACCGATAACTCCAATTCAACATAGCAGCAATTATATCCCCAAACCAGCGCTTTATCATAATAGCAAGGAACTTAAAACACAGTATCACAGCAAGGAGCCAAGCCATCCCATAACCTTCCCCTCTGCTGGGGCCTTCCCCTAAACACTCACTCACAAATCCTAGCTATCTGCTTGCCTGCATTCTCTCTTCCCAAAGTTCTGAGAGAGAGCTTCCCTCAGAGTATATATACCCTTTTTAGAGCCCAAGGGCTTTACAACCTTCCCCACCTAATTAGGAAAAGGGTGTGGGCCCTCCTACAAATGAGCCTTTGCTAATCAAGCTTCTTTTAACTAGCTCCATCTGAGACCTGTTAATGGGATTAATGCATGGGGAAGGTCTTTAATCACATTAACACCACACTAACCATTTGGGTGACCTCTGCCTCAGTTTCCTCATCTTTCAAATGGGCACAGTAATAGTTGTCGAGATTAGCTCACATAGTTGTGAGAGATCAAATAGAATAATGAGCATGAATAAATTCTGAAAAACACAAAGCAACAGGGCATAATAGAGTGCTGGACTTGTAGTCACAAAGACCTGAGTTTGAATCTTGCCTCAGACGCTTACTAGCTGTGTGACCTTGAGCCAATCACTTAGCCTCAGTTTCCTCATCTGCAAAATGAAAAAGACAATAATAGCACTTACCCCAGAGGGTTGTTTTGGGGGCAAAAATATAACATATATAAAATGTTTTCAAAACTTAAAGTAGGATATAAATGTCTGCAATGCTGCTGCTATTGCACCAGACACCTCTAAGGGATTTTTTGTTTGTCTGTTTCAGTGTTTGTTTTGTTTTTAATCTGGACTTGTGCAGATATGGACTTAATATGGACTTGGCTCCTAAAAAGGAACGTCCCTTTACCCATGCGGATTGACACTTGTAATCTAAATTACAGTTTTAGAGAGTGGCCTGTGACACTAAGACGTACTTTCCCAAGGACACACAACCTTCACACATCAGAGACAGAGCTTGACCCTGAGGATAATTTTCTGTATCCCAATGCCTTTCAAGGGATGATCATCATCATTTATAATTGTCATTATTAGAGCTGCATTCACATAGTTCATGAAGCCATCATGAAAGAGGTGATTTTTTAGCCAATCAGGATAGAAGGAATGTCTCTCTTGACCATTCTTCCGTGTGCCAATACATGAAGGATCTAGGATTTCTTCAACCTAGTTAACTTCACCATTGCAGATGCTGACCCCTGTGTGACTTAGCAGATAAGTCCTAGGGAGTCACCTGAGGCACATTAAAGTAAGACTTGGATTGCTTGTATTGCAAGCTTCCTTTCCCTCCTCCTTAGTCACTCATTTAGCCTTATAAGCAGAATTTGAATTTTGACTCTAAGCTAAACGCTCTATCCAGTATGCCTGGCAGCCTTTTTTTTTTTTTTATCACACAGACAACCTTAAAAAGGGTCCTTCTCAATTTCAAGGCAATGATTGCTTTGCTAGATGAGACTCTCACTTTCATCTTTTACCTCCTCCATTCTGTAATAATTCATTTTAAGCAGTCCTTTAACAGCACAGAGTGTCTGCCCCTTCTAATGGAGATTCCAGGACATGATTTTTGTACAAAACTCAGTGCCATATGTAATTGAGCCTGGCGTGAATAATTTCCTATTTTAACATTGCCCTAGTTTCTAAGTAGAGAAGACTGTATTCTGCACAAATTGTGTGGTAGTGTATGCCTTGACCATGTGAAGAGAAAAGTATAAATAATTACAGGTCTCATTCTGGCTCCAAAGTGTACTTTTTAAGGAGATTCAGGGGATCTGAACTACTGAAGGTTTAGTTATTTCTCTTCAGTTGTTGTAAAACCAAGGTGATCATCCCAACCCCCCTTGAGCAGGGCAGAGCAGACAGTGGAAAGAGCGCTGGCTGTGGAGTCAGAGGGCCTAGGTTCAAATCTTTCCTCTGGTTCTTAACGTGCTTCTGACCTTGGACAAGTCACTTGACTTCTGGGGGTCTGTTTCCTCAATTATAACATGAGGGGATTAAAATAGGTCATCTCTGAGATCCCATCTGCTTCTCTATACTAGATCTTCTCATCAGCCTTGTATAAGTGGGAAAGATTTGCTTCCCTACCTTCCTCTTAGTTGATAGAATGACAGATGATGAGGTGTTAACATGTTGACAAAGTGTTAACAATCTGCATCCTGGTTTGAAGTATGAGCACCTACTTCTGATTGAGGCAGCTGGAGAGAGTGCTGGACTTGGATCTCAGGGGCTTCCTAACTGTGTGACCTGAACAAGTAATTTCACTTGTCTGCCTCAGTTTGTTCATCTATAACATGGGAATAATAGTACCTACCACCCACAGCCATTGCGAGGGTAAAAGGAAGTAATATTTGTAAGGCATTATGTAATCCTTCAAATGTTGTATAAAAGTTAACTATAATGTCACTAGCCAGAAGGGAATGAATGAATGAACAAATGAATGAATAAGGCATTTATTAAGCACTTACTATGTACAAAGCGCTATGCTAAGCACTATGGATGCAAATAGAAAAGTTAGACAGCCCTTGCTCTCAAGGAGCTCACGTTCTAATGGAGGAGGCATTAGGGCGTGATGGCAAACCAGATGGCGATGCTTCTTCTTTAATGGCATTTCCATTGGTCAAATCACATCAGTTTCTGATGCTGGGCCATTTGACAATGCCAGACTTTGGTGACAAGAGTTTTCTTTCCTGGATATTCAGTCAGTGTGGTTGTAGCACAGATAAGAGCATAGTCATTGCTTCTCTGAATAATGGCTACAGACTCTGAGCTGGAAGCCTTGCTGTTCCCAAGGCTCTTGGGTTTAGGGTCCTGGGCTTCCTCTGTCAGTATATGAGGGGAGATGGTGGTCAAGTTGGTGGTATCAGTTTGACTTGCCTGGCACATTCTGCCTCCCGTCTCTCTCTCTCAGGAGGCCCTGATGCCTCACTTAGGCTAATTTGGCCACCGCGACAATTGGCTAGCAGTTGGTGGGGATAGGAACCATTTCCTGGGCTGGACTAGAAAGAGGATCAGTGATGGGAGGTGGGGGGAAGCGCTACCACTGGCAGGGTTCTTCTGCCCATCCCACCTATTGGTGATTATTAGTCAACACTTGTTATTGGTAATAATGAGGAAGATAGGCCCCTTTCGCATGCTGATTTTTCTCATTAATGGCTGCAGGGGCTTGGCTAGAAACTGCTCTGGTGGATTAGGGGACACTGCTATTCCCATGCCCCTTCAGTTCAGGATCCTGGGGTGTCTCCATCAGGATCTGAGGAGAAATTGTGAACAAGGTGGTGATGGTGGTTTGACTTGCCTGGCACATGCTGTCTTCTTTCTCTCCCCCAGAGTACCCTGCAACTTCATCTAGTAAGCAATATCTTTAGACAGATAAGGGTTGTGCCCCTGGATAATCCTCAAAAAATTGTTATATGCAAGAGGTAGTCAGCAAGTTTGAATCAGTCTTCGTTAGGAGTGTTTTGTGAAATGAAACCCCTTCATTGGAGGTGGTCAAGATTTCTTTCTTCTCTGATTTGCCGTTGACCATAGTGTCTTCACAGCGGAGATGCTTGTTCAGAAGAAGACCCTTCATCCAGCCTTTGGAGATTCAGTCTGAGAGATTTTCAGGTGTAGCTGATGGAGCAGAGGGACACGTTCTCTGGCCAAACATGTATAATGAGAGGCAGTCACTTGAAATGGGAAAGAGCATCAAGAAGTAGACATCTGGTAACAGAGAGACCTGGTTATGGAATCAAGAGAGAGCTATCACTGGGAATGGAGAATGAGACTGAAGAGAAGGACTTTAGGAGGAGAGAGGCCCAGCAGTGCTGGAGGAGTGAGTAGCCCTGGTCACATGCATTCCTACAATCTTTGCTCATTAAGATTAAACTCCATCCTAAAGTTACGAGTTTATGCTACTCTTTCCATAGACGCTGTATGTAGTTGTGGGAGAGTTGCTTCAGGTTTAGAGGGTGTGTGTGTGTGTGTGTGTGTGTGTGTGTGTGTGTGTGTGTGTGTTTAAGGAGGTTTGTGGGGGGCACTTTATAGTTACTGTTCTTATTGTTCCTTAGCAAAAACCTTTGCTTTGAAATACTTGGGTTTACTGCCTTACTTTTAATGGGAAGCATACTGGTGGGCACTTATGAACTCTAGTAATTGGGGCCTGGACTTATTAATTATACTGTTAGAGCCCAAGTGGGCAGCCATCCTGTGGGGACCCAAGCTTAGAGACTGGAGTGTTAGCTGAGAAAATAATCTAGATCCGGTAAACCATCCCCACCTTCCCACCAATTCTTTCCAGGAGAGTTTCCTAGGATTAGGACTTTCATTTGACCGTGAAACAGACTTTTTCTTAGTGTGAAGATCATTGATGCACCTGGGCATTTCATATTTTAGCACCATATTCTGAACACTGGACAACCTGGTGCAGACATAACAGTATTCTATTCAATAAGCAATTGTTGGATTTGATATATTGATTAACATCACTATCCATGTTACTGCCTTGCCTGTGTCCGACCCACCTTCAGATACAATTGTTAAGCAGGGACTGGCATGTTGTTGTGGGTTTGTGTTTTGCTTTAAAATATATCATGTCTTAAATAGTAAGCCAAGTCTTTAAATCCAGCTGCAGCAACCAAGAACGTATCATAATTCATATGCTATAATCCAGAGTTAGTTTTATAGTGGTGCTTTCATATATTAATGGCATACACAATGTTTTCCATATATTATGGCTGACACCTGTGGTGCCTTCTGGATTTACACTAAGCCCTATTCTTCTCAGAGGTAACATCAAGCACCAATGGTGAAGCACTGATCTCAAGGGAAGGCAGAGTTTCTCTCCCTCCCCCTCCTCAGCGAAATCTTCTGAAGTAAAGGGAAAAAAGAATATACTGGATAACCAGAGATGGTTTACTAGAAGAATGTGAAACAGCTCCTAAAGGTGGTCTTTGGTGCTACCTATTTCAGGAACAAGAACCACCTACGCTGGGTTAAGCAAGACCCTGAGAGATGAAATAGTATGCAGCAAGCAGGGCTTTTCCTCAAGGTGATAATATTTGGATGACGGGGTGGCACACTTGCTCCTCACAGAGGCCACAATTCCTTTGCTCCACTTTGTTGTCATCTGCCAGATTGGTGCCATGGTTTCTTGGAACTGCCACCTGTAAGGTCCTGTTCTCATGGCATCCCTTTTTGGGGCCAGTTTTTCTCTTAATTCCTTTGGTGGCTAGGGCCAGATTCTGGAGGACAGGCGTCTTTCTCTCAGACACTCATGACCAAAGCTGAAGTTGGCCTGTCCTCTCAAAGTCCTAGTTATGGTTCTGGGAAGACAGGAAAAACCTTTCTTCCCTCCAACCCACTTTTTTACCTCACATGCAGTTTTCCTGATCCCTTAAGCATCTCCACTCTCTCTCTATTAGCCTAGCATTGAAAAGAATGAGCTCTGGCCTGGGAGACAGAAGACCTAGGTTCTTGTCTGGAGTAATATGTCATCCACCAGCTTTGTGACCGTTCTTGGGCAAGAAACGCCTCTGTTGGTCTTATTTCTCTCATCTTCAAAAAGGATTGGTTGGGGTAGGCTCATTCATTCAACAAATAGATATGAATTTATAGCTAAACGATCTCTTAACTCCCTTCCAGTTCCATGATTTGGTGACAGAAAAGGCCTTTGTATTTGATAAGACAGATTTCACTGATGACCTTAAAGTGAGTGTTGCTAGAAATACCATGGTGATACTACAAATGGAAAGGAAGGAAAACACAACTTATTTCCAGAACATTTGTGTATTAGGTAATTGGCATTTATTTTTTTTAAACATGCAAAATCCAGATTTTTAATGTGGCAATAATTACACTTCTACCATGATGATAACTTTCATGCCTTAGATATTATCCAATTGCATCTCTGGAATGCTTTTTCTTTTCTTAATTTTCACACATATTTTCTTTCTCTAAGAGGAGATTGAGATTTGGGTCAATAGAGCAAATCTTTAAAATTAAACCCTTTCCTATAAAGGTATGCTTTGTTTTATCTCAGAAAGCAATTAAGCATGGAGCCTGAAAGTCTGAAAATGAATTTATGTATCTTTGTGTGTGCATGGTGTGTGTGTGTGTGTGTGTGTGTGTGTGTGTGTGTGTGTGTAAGTGCATAGAGTGCATTTGTCATTGACTAGTTAAGAATAGGGGTGGGAGGAAATGAGGAGGATCATACAATTACTATTCTATAACTTGGCATTGACTTCTTGCCTTTCTATTTCTTGTCTATAACATGATTTCTCCATCTATAAATGAAATTATTATTGCCTTAAGAACTCAGTCATTGTATCCCAGATTAAAGCTAAAAGGGTCCTCAGAGATCATCCCCTCCTTTTATAGGTGAAAAAACTAAGACCGAGAGAGGTTAGATAGCTTGCCCAAGGTCGCATAGGTAGGAAGTATCAAGGTGGAATTAGAAACCAGGCTCCCTGACTCAAGAACCAGTGCTTTTTCTATTATACCATACTGGGGAAAGGGGATGGCATTCAAATGCATTGGTGGCAGATGGATAGGACTGATCTGGCATTCACAGGGTTGGAAAATCCAGGCAGTAGTTAGACTGGTTAGAGGTGGGTTTAGGATTAAGGACCCTGAATTTTCCACAGCATCATGACAACAACTGGGGACTCTGCAGTGATCTAGGGTATGGAAATCAAGGAGTTACTGAACACAAGGTAGAATAAATAGCTCTTGATCATGAATCTAAACTGGGTTCAGGAGTCTGGAAGCTCAGGTTGTTTATGACAATGGAGCCAGTGAGCAGAAACACTCATTTGAGTCTGATCCTAGTAGAAACTATTTTCTTAAAAAAAACTGTTTTCTTTTATGTTTCTTCCTAGCTAAAAATCTGGATCTGAAGGTGAATAGGAGGCAATCATAGTGGACTTCAGGGTTGGAATAGATGAACCAAGTTTTCAGGGAGACTTCTTAAATTCTTCTGGGTTTGTTCTGCTAATGGAAAAAAAAAACTATAGGTCTTCCTAAATAGTATATGTGCATTGTACCAATGGTCTTCTGGAGAATCTAGCTCAGAAGATGTTAAGGGAGAAATTTGGGGAGGAGGTCAAGTAGAGTCTCAGTTGCCTACTTTGCCTGTGTATAAGATCAGAATTGACTGGAGGGAGAAATAGATGAAAGAGAAAATATTCCTCACTGTTTGCTCCTAAGAGCGTATAACCAGCTTCTTTGAGGAGTGAAAAAGAAGATTCAGGCTATTTTGTAAATTTAGTATGTTACTAAAGGGTAATATTCTCATGGCATATACCTGACATACCACTCTGCCTATTGATATCTTACCCTTCCCCTCAAAACTATGATCTAATTGCTCTTCCCAGATCTCTAAAGCCTTCACTGATTTCCCCAGATTGAGATCATTTGTTAGTCAGTCAATTAACAATTTTTAAGCATCTGCTATGTGCCAGGCACCATCTCCTTCTCATGTGGTCTTTATTTTAATTCATTTATTATAATCTTATTCTTATTATATTTATATATGTACAAGCCTCATCATCCTATTGTGGTGGACTATATAGCCTATTCAAAAGCAAAAGTTCTATCTTATTTACCCTGGTATCTTTACTATTGTCTATCAAAGTGGTAGACACTTAAATGTTTGTTATTGGATAATGACATCTGAGGTCGATTACAGTACTTCTGGGGCAGCATTAATATAATAATGTTACATAGCATTGCAAATTAGAAACCTTTTTATGATCAATTGCATGGCTATATATATGAAGTGCTCTCCAATGTCGTTGGCAATTTTTTCTCCTTCAGCTTATCACTTCAGATCTGGAAACTAACAGAACAAGAAACTTCTCAGCTGTATTTAATGTCTAATCTAGGGGGAATTTATCACTTTTTTTCTTTCTTACTCTTTAGGAATTCCGAACTACCCCAGGGGCATCATAAATATTCGAAAATATTTAGAAAGACATGGAAAGTTTTTCACTAATGTTTTTTCTTTGAATAACCTTGCTTGAGCTTTGGCGAGTTTCTCCCATGGAACTCATAGGAACCACCCTACCCCAGGGAATAGTTTCCTTCCTCTTTTGGCCCAGCTAATCTTTGACAGAAACACTCTTTTAAGGATTTCTAAGTCTAACCCTCATTATTGTGTTCTAATATCTTTAAAAATATGATTTTCTTCCTCATGGTCTGAAACTCTTACATTTCTTAGTCCTTTTGTAGTATCTATCTATCTATCTATCTATCATCTATCTATCTATCTATCTATCTATCTATCTATCTATCTATCTATCTATCTATCTATCTATCTATCTATCTATCTGTTTGTCTGTCTGTCTGTCCGTCCATCCGTCCATCCATCCGTCTGTCTATCTATCCTATCTACCTACAACTGGGCCAGATTAAAAGTTTAGTCAGAGAGGAGCAGAGCAAAACTAATTGGTCCTTTTGAGGATGGAGATAGCAAACTATAGCCAAGTCAGCTCGGCTTTCATTTTTAGCAAAAATCCTTGACTTTGCTATTAAAAAGATGGTTAGTAAATATCTGGAAAAGAAGTAGACAATCAAATGATGAAGTCAACAATCAGCTACATTTATTAAATGACTACTATGTGTTAGGCATTGCGGTAAAAGCTGGGGACACCGATGCAAAGAATGAAACAATTCCTACTTGAAATGAGCTTAGATTCTAATGAAAAAACGGTAAGTTCATATAAAATATACACAGCATAAATATGAAGTCAATAAACAAATATCTATTTATACCTCTAGCTTATCTATACCTTTAATTACTCGGAAGCAGTAAAATATAAGGAAGTTAGGGAGGGAGGGCATTATTATTTAGAGGAACTGAGAAACTCTTAATAAAGAAGATGATACCTGAGGTATATCACAAAGAAAGAAAGGGACTGTGTGAGACAGAGGTAAGGGGGGAGTGGATTCTGAGAATGTGGGATGGCCAGTACAAAAGAATGGAGAGGGGATATGAAATTTCATGCATAATACATGGAGAGACCTTTGTGATAGAATATAGAAGAAGAGAAATAATGTCCAATAAAGCTGGAAAGATAGGTTAGGATCAGGATTTTTAGGGATTTAAAAGCTAAACAGAGGAATTTATATTTTACTCTAGAGGCAATAGGAAGCCACTGGCGTTGGTTGATTAGAAGGATCACATAGTCAGATCATTGCCTATGGAAAATGGCTTTGGCAGCAGTGTGTAGGTTAAACTGGAATGGTGATAGATTTGAGATAGGAGGCTATTGCAATAATCTAGGCAAGAAATGATGAGTGCTTGAACTGAGATGGTAGCAGTGTGAATAGAGAGAAAGTACTAGGTGCAAGAAATATTGTTTAAGCAGAAATTTGGTGAGATTGGGCAATTATTGAATGTATTAGTGAATGAGGAGTTTAGGAAAATGCTGAGGTTAAAAACCTGAGAAACCTGGAAGGATGGTGTTGCCTTTGATAGAAATGGGAAAGTTTTTAAGAGTCAAAAGTTTAGGAGGAAAGAAAATGAGTAAAGGTTTAGATATATCCAGCTTAAGATGCCTATCAGATATTCAGTTTAACATGTCCAGTAGGCAATAGGTGGTGTGGGACTTAAATTTGTAGGAGAGACTGAAGCTGAACATACATATATGTATACACATAAATATATAAATATACATATATGTTGGAGCCATATGCAGAGAGATAAACCCAATGGAGTTGATGAGCTTGCCAAGAGAGAGAATGCTTAACGTGTGTGTGTGTGTGTGTTTGTGATGGACATTTTTGGCAATCTGATGAAATCCGTAAGATTCTTTTCACAATTTTTTTTAAAAATACATAATTGAAGGAAATTCCAAATTTCAGTTGGGATTAATGAAATATATATATATATATATGAAATATGCATATACTATATATATATATTTCTAACCAAAGTTCAAAGACCCTCTGAAATCTGTCAGTGGACCCTGTGAGGTTATATAAGCCCATATTAAGATCCCTTAGTATAAAAGGGGAAGAGAGGCAGGCCCAGGACAGAACCTGAGGGAATATACATATACATTGGGGTGGGGCATGATGCCAGTGATGAAGTAGCAAGAGAGATGGAGAAGGAGCAGTCAGTCAGACAGGTAGGGGGTAGGCCAGGAGAGAGTAAGATCACAAAAACCTGGAGTATAAAAGGTATCTAGGAGGAGAAGGTAGTCATATGAAGCAGAGTAGAAGAGGATTCAGACTAAGAAAAGACCATCAGATTTGTCAATTACTTTGCAGAGTAGGTTCACATGGATCATTTTTATCAAGAATAGGACATACCAGAGCAATCTCATTTACTTTTTGGACAGAGTTAAGAGACTTGTAGATCAGGAAAACACTATAGACACAGTTTACACAAATTATAGTAAAGTATTTGGTAAAGTCTCTCATGCTGTATTTGTGGAAAAGATAGAAATATGAAAACAAGACAATAATTCAGTATAGGTGGATCTGAGACTGGTTGAATGGCTGGGCCCATCAATGACTAATGTCAATGTTAACTTGAAAGGAGGTTTCTAGTAGAGTCACCTGGGGATAAATAGATACTGGACCCCTTACTGTTTAATCTTTTTTATCAATAAGTTAGGTAAAAGCACAGGTGGCAGGTTCATCTAATTTGCAGATGACACAGAGTTGAGAGGGATAGTTAACACATTAGATGATAGGATCAAAAATAGGAGAGGTTAGCTAAATATAATAAGATCAAATTTAATTAGCATTTTAAATATAAAGTCTCGCAATTAGGTTCTAAAATCAGCTGCATAGGTATAAGATGGGGGAAGGTATAGATAGGTAGTAATTCATCAAAAAAAACCCCAAACCTAAGAATAGATATAGAGGAGAGGAAAGTCAGTCATAGTTTGACATGCATACCAGACTTTGAGATTGCAAAGGGTTCATAGCAAGGATAAGTAGCATCCTATGAACAAAAATTCTTCAAGGGAAGTATCTTAGGACTCAGACTGCATAAAGGTGTTAGTGAGTTCAAAGGTTCTTTGGAAAACACATAGAACACTCTGCAAAGACTAGTACAAAGAGATTTATAGCAAAAATATGGAGCAGTTCAGGTATATAGTGGGTTCCTCTGAGGTAGAAGACCACATCTTGATCAACAGCCTTTCTTAGTGTTGTCACCCATAGTCCCCTCCAGGGGTATCTTGGGTCCTGGTGGAGTGAAGGCCACTGTTAATATATAGAACTCTCATTCCATGCCTTATATGACACTCCATTTCCCAACTCTGTGTCTTTTCAATTGCTGTCCCTTCATTCCAGAATACTCTCTCTCCTTAGTTCTGCCTCTAGGCTTCCCTGACTTCTTTTAAGACTCAATTCTATTCCCAGTGTCAGCAGAATGCCTTTCTCCATGTCTCCTTGCTTTTCTTCCCCCCTGCCTCTAACTGTTAGTGCCTTTCCACTGAGATTGCTTCTCCTTGACACTGCATATATCTTGTATGTACTTAGTTAATTGTCTTCCCATTATAAAGTCAACTGCTTGAGGACAAGGGTCAAGTTTTTTTTTTAAACTTTGTATTCCCAGTGCTTAACAAGAGGCTGGGACACAATACATGCTTATTGACTGATTGGCAAGTGCTGCAATAGTGATGGAGAGCTCTAAAGGGTCTTAGATGAAAAATTGCTAGCATTGCCTTTAATTCCTTGGGTAGGGTCTTAATTGCTAATTTGACTCCTAGAGCTTCAGAGGCTGCATTGAGTGCACAATCATGTGTGAACAAAAAAGTCATGCAACAATTCTCCCTTCACTTTATTCTTGGCTTGTAGTCTTTTCAAGTTAAATAATTTAACATCAGCGCGATAGTTGACCTTGATACCATGTGAATCCTCATTGAAGGCAGCTGACAACATTGCTGAAAGCATCATGCTAAAAAGCAAGCATAGAGCCTTGCTTCATTCCATTGGTGACTGGGAAAGCTCGAGAGCATTATCTAAATCCAGAACCCGTCTAAGCATGCCATCATGTAATTGATGTACAACACTGACAAACTTTTCCAGGCAACCAAATTTTGACATAACTTTCTGTAAACCCTCACTATTGATAGTGTCAAAGGCCTTGGGCAGATTGATGAACATTGTGTATAGATGTGTGTTCTGCTTCTGGCATTTCTACTGGGGTTGCCAGGCAGCAAACACCATATCAACTGTTCATTGCCCTTTCTGAAGCCACACCGGTTGTCAGGTAGATGACCATCTTCTAGGTGAAGAAGCAGGCTATTAAGGAGGACCTTGGCAAGAATCTTGCCAGCAATGACTAAGAGAAAGACCCCACTTCTGTGATTCTCACAGGACTATCTATTTCCTTTACCTTTATAGAGATGGACAATAGAGGCATTCTTCAACTCCTGGGGAATAACCTTCTCTTGCCATATAGCCTGGAAAATTTCGGTTGGCATTTATATGAGAAGTTGACCCCTTGTCTTAGATGCAACAAAGTGTGGATAGATTTTCTGTTGCTTGTGCTAATTTTGGCCTAACAGTTAACACCAAGACAACAGAAGTTCTCCACCAGCCAGTACTATACCATCCATATATACAACATTGGTTACAGCAAATAGAGAGATTTTGAATATTGTGGATAAGTTCATTTCCCTTGGCAGTATATTTTGCAGGGATGATGAGGTTGATGCATGCATTGCCAGAGCTAGCTCAGTCTTTGGGAGGCTCTGAGGGAAATTGTGGGAGAAAAGAACCTGATAGCTGCCTACCAAACTGAAAGTCTACAGAGCTATTGTGCTGACCTCACTTTTGCATGCCTATGAAATCTGGACGATATACCAGTGTCATGACAGGAAATGAATGGCTTCCATTTGAATTGTCATAGGAAGATTCTGAAGATCACCTGGCCATAAGATACTGGACCCTGAGATCCTTTCTCCAGCTAAACTGCCATGTATTCAAACTCAGCTGTAGAGAGCATAACTCTGATGGGCTGGTCATGTTGTTTGAATGCCAAATGTATGCTTGCCTAAAAGACTATTTTACAAAGAACTCGCACAAGGCAGGTACTCACATGGTGGTCAGAAGAAGCAACACAAGGACACTCTCAAGGTCTCTCTGAAGAAATTTGAAATCAATTGCACGACACAGGCAAAGGACTACATAGCATAGTGTATCCTCATCAAAGAAGGTGCTATGCTCAGGGAGTGAAGCAGAATTTGAGTAGTTCAAAAGAAATGTGAAATATGAACACTTAGAGTCATCTCCATTCTAAATGTTCACATGGACAATTTGTACCCTACCTGTGGTAAAATGTTCCAGTACTGGTCTGATCAGCTACAGTTGGACACACTATATCTGGGTTCCAGCAGTGATGTCATTTTGGTCCTCTTCCAGAATGAAAGTCTATGTTGTTGTTTGTTCTTTGTTCTTGAAGAGGACCATGCTGTCAGGAAGGTGATGCCATGACTTGCAAGTCAATTGGATTTAATCGAGGGAGGGCTGTGCAAAGTCACCAGCCTCACTCTCTTCTCCAGAGCCATCTGGGTCCATGGGGATGATATAGATCAGGACAACCTGAGATGACCCCAGATGCAGTGGGAGACCTTGGCCTTTTTAAGTTAAGGTCTTTCCCAGATCTCAGTTTGATTGAGGCCCATTGGATGCCCATTCAGTGATTAAGGCTAGGTTAGAAATGAGGCAGAGACCTCTTTTACCTAGTAAAAAAAAAACTATCTGGAAGAGGAAGACCCTCAGGGTTTCTGGCTAAAACAGAAACAATTGTTCACAGTCACTGGAGCCATCAGGGCCCAAACAATGACTAAGAGATGCTTGGCCTGGGATCTATTGTAGTCCAATCAATGAGAGCCAGAGTGATTTGGATTTAAAGCATGATACTTATGAAAGAAATCTAGCCCATAAACCCCCAGACATCTTGTAAGGTTTCATCGATCAAAATTCATATTCCTTTGGGCAGAACACCTGAAGGTAAGGGTATGCTATCCTGTGTGGACAGAGGGACAAGAGGGAGGGAAGGAGGAAAGGAAAGAAGGAAGGAAAAAAGGAGGGAGGGAGGGAAGGAAGGAAGGAAAGAAGGAAGGAAGGAAGGAAGGAAGGAAGGAAGGAAGGAAGGAAGGAAAGAAGGAAGGAAAAGAAGGGCAATGATTAATCTCCTAGAGCAGTCACATACCAGGAAGGTGCTAGGAGAAGCTTAATCTGTATAGAATTACTCTCTTGCCCAGGTAGTTAACTCAGCATGGATGGGAAACACTCAACCATGAAATTCTGAAGACGGAAAGAGAAACAATTCCAATGAGAAAGAAAAGGGGGAGTGATCTACAGAGACAAATGTAGATTCATGGAGAACTCAGTAACTGACTTAGATTTTAGAATGAAAGAAGATGGCAGATGAATGTAAATTAAAGTATGGCATAGTCATACAAGAATAGTATCAGGAGTGCTATAGTCCCAAGACCAACTAAGAATCTTATGTACAATAACACTTTTAAAAAAAGCTTATAGTGGGAAAGGGGACGGTAAAATAAGGCATAGGACTTCTGGTTTGGGTGGATGGGCTGATAAGAATAGACAAGAAAGGGGGGCGGAGCCAAGATGGCGGCTGGGAAGCAGTGACTGGCGTGAGCTCCCCACCAAGTTCCTCCAAAAACCTATAAAACAATGGCTCTGAACCAAT
>CM053622.1:302773011-302795078 GCA_028646595.1 Phalanger gymnotis
GAACAGAAGCCGCAAAATGAAGAAGGAGAAAGTTAGTTTAGGTAGGATAGAATCAAAGGGCAAAAGCCTAATTTTTGAGAATGATTTTGCTACACATCAGAGAAAAACAAAAGTTTCCCTTCCAAAGATATGGCACCTGAAGATTAGAGGCCACGTGAGAAACAAATATATAATAAAATGGATCTGGTAAGGCTAATTAGCCACAATTTTTCTGTTTTCTGTAGGCTTACTTATTGTACTTAATTTTTCTTCTACCTAGAGAAGGAATTCTTAACCATATTTTATATGATGGACCCCTTTGGCAGTCTGGTGAAGCCTGTGGCCCCCTTGTCAGAATAATTTTTTAATGAATAAGATAAATGCATAAGATAACAAAGGAAAGTATATTGAAATAATTATCAAAATATTTTAAAAGTTTTTAAAAGCTTATGAGCCCAGGTTAGGAATCCCTGATTTAGAGTTTCTGTCTCATGTGGTTGGCAGCTAGGATCTGCCTTACAAACAATTATTCACCAAACAGTTTTTGAAACCAGGCATGCTCACCCTAAATCTCTTGTTGTTTTTTTTTTTTTATCTTGGACTGTGTACCCTCATCCTTTACTCTTAGGCCTCAGTGTTGAGTTTTATAAAAGCCAATGCCAAAGGCTGACTCCAGCTTTAGAAGTCTTGCAGGATCTCCACTAAATTATGGTTGAAGAGCAGAACCCCTCTGATAAGGACATGCTCCAGGAAGGCTGTTCCCTTTCCTTGGTTTTAGAGGTCATTGTTGATCAGGCACAGGAGAAGGCTGTGGTCCAAATAAAGCCAAATGACTCTTTTCTCTTTTTTTAATAAAAAATAACTGCTATGCCAATGGGAAAACCATATATTGCAATAGTGAAAATAAATAGTGCAAGTAGTGCAATTATATAACAGGAAGTTAGTCTTTTTTTTTTTTCCATTGGAGCATTTTATTTGTATGTTTGTTTTACAACCTTAGAAAAAGAACCCCAGGATTTTTCCTCCTGTGTGTTTTCGTCTTGCTTCCTCATGGTCCATGATGCCAGATGAGGTTGTAAGCACAATAAACCCAAACTGATGGGATGGTAGGAGATTGTTCTGCCACTTTCCCAGATCTTTCAATTGAACATCAAATCTGGGGCTGATTACACACTTGTTTAATCTGCCCATGAGGTTCACAACAATTTTTCCTGCTCTGTGATCATCAATGATCTCAAATTCTCCAACATAACCATGCTTCATCATCACAGTTAAGAACAGGATGATTACTTTGGAGCATGGCCTAATGAGAACCTGGCGTTTTCCTCGCTTTTCTGCATTGTTGATGCTTTTGAGAGCATCTGCCAGGACATTCGTGCGCACCATGGTGGCAGCGAAGCAAGATGGCGGAAAGAGCAGGAGGTTAGTCTTTTAATGGATCCTTTATATTGAATTATTTGCAATAAATGGAATTCTAGTTTTGAAAGGAGGAATTTGGACTTCTGTTTCCAATTAATAGATAATTTAATAATAGCTTGTGGTCATTCAGTTGTTTCCGTCATCTATGACTCTTCGGGACCCATTTGCTGTTTTCTTGGCAGAGATACTGGAATGGCTTGCCATTTCCTTCTCCAGCTCATTTTACAGATGAGGAAACTGAGGCAAACAGGATTAGATGACTTGCCCAGGGTCGCATAGCTAGTAAGTGTCATAGGCCAGATTTGAACTCTGATCTTCTTGACTTCAGGCCCAGCACTCTATCCACTGCACTGTCTAGCTGCCCCCAGATAAAAGCTACTCAAAAGACAAGAAAAAAAAAGAAGATATATAAATGCTCCTATGTTAAGTGCTGTTGAAGGCTCACAGCTGATCCTATGGGCAAAGGGAGCTGCCTCCATTCCCAATCAAGGCCAAACAGGCTGGGTTGGGTCTCCACACTCTCAGCAACACCTGAGCATGAGACCATGCGCAGGGGATCCACGAGGGCATACACACCACTAAACCTTTTACATAATTGGCAATAAGCCTCCTTGCAGGTGCCGAGCTAGCCTTGGCTAAAACTCCTACAAAAGCCTTGTTGCCTCCCTGAACAAACGAGACTTCTCCACCTCAGTCTCTCTGTCTCTTCATTGTTCCTGACTGGGGTCCCCGCTGGCTGGAGACCCCTCCCCAAGGAGCCGAGCACTCCTAAAGGATGATTAAAAAGGAAGATATTATCCACCTTCAGAGAGACAGAGGACAGACAAGTATAGTATGGTCTTACATTGATGCATATGAATGTATGTGGGTATATGTGTATGATTATAGATATCTGTGTATGTATATGTAAGCATATGTATATATATATATGTGTGTGTGTATATTTATATATGTAATATCTGCACTCAGTTGTAGCCTTCTTGGGGAGGAGAGGGAAAAGAATAAAGTAAAAAGTGCACAGCAGAGAACAAAAGAAAACTTACAAGGAAGCAAAAACAAAGACGGACAGCTCTGAACACAATGTGTAATATTTATTACATAGGCTTTCTTGAAATGGAAATTTATTGGTCTATATTCTGAATCCTCTCTTATGTTCTACTGTGCACATGGCAATGTCTTTTTTTATTTTCTTATTTTGTATTTAAATTTTAGTATTTTTTCTTATTTTGTATTTAAGGTTAAAATAAATTTAAATTAAAAAATGACAAAGAAATGCTCTCCAAAGTAAACCGTTCCAACTCTGTCAAGAGGAAGAAAAAGGCCAGTATCATCACATCATTCTTAATTTCATCTAGCCATGTACAGGTAACCTCTGACCATTTTGGGTTGTCCCCATTCCTGGAGTGGTTCTTTTTGTTAACAAGGCTGTCCAGAAATTTAAGGTTTGTGTTTCCCTGTGATGAGCACAAGAGTGGCAATGATATATTCCCCCATCACCAGCCAATGTGATACCTATTAGAGGCAGCTGAGAAAGGGGGTATAAAATAACCACTGACCTCAGCCTTTTTCAGGTCTTCCAGGAAGGCCAGATGAAAACTCCATGCCTGGAACTGGCTTAACTGGGTCCCAGTCAAACTGCTCATCTGATGATATCATATTTTAATTAAAAGTAATTAACTTTTGAAAAATTATTCAGGCTGTCATTTTGTGATTCCCTGCCAATGCTGTGCTTCTTCTTGCTTCTGTACTTTTTCAGATGTTTTACCTCTCATTTTGGTACCTAATTTATGGCTTCATTTTCTTATCTGTTTTGTGTGTTATCTCCTCAATGAAACACTGAGCTCTCAGATGGCAGGGACTATATCTTATACTTCGCCTATATTCCCCATTGCCAGAAGCAATAACTAGTCCTTGAATTGAATTTTGGTATTATAGAGTCCTGAGCAGGAAACTAAATCCCTCGGGTCACTGGTGATATTTTCATCACTCCTACCAATTGAAGAAAGAGACTTCAGAAGAGAAAAGAAAATACAGGAAGAGAAAGGGTGGCTAAACCTAAGGTCAGAGAATGATATTTGGATTTCTGGACCAGGTTTTGTGATGTAGAAGTCATGACTTCTTGCCACTAACAAAAACTGGGAAAGAATGAAAATATTTGCCTGTAGATTTTAAGATCTAATCAAGATACAAAAAATGAAGAAGAAAGGAGAAAATGACGCTTGTACAACCAATCACTAATCTAGATCCAATAGAAAGTAGGGAATTCTACATAAAAAGGCTAATAAGGGGCAGGATCCATTAATTCACAGAAAATAATATCTAAAAAGAGCAACAATAATACTATTTATTACCTTAGTTCCATTCCACAGATGTATAATATTAACACCGGAGTTACACAGGAGCATTGCTCTAGAGCTGGTAAGGTGTCTTCAGTGGTCATCTAATCATCTGCCCCATTTTTCCAATGAAGAAACCTAGAGAGCTGAAAGAACTTTCCCAAGATTAGACCAGTAGTAAGTGTCAGAGGTGAGAGCTGAACCTCTGTCTTCTGATTCCAGAGCCAGGGGTCTTTCCACAGTGAGTAGTACTGACTCAATGAAGTAAACAGTACGCTTGTCTACTTTATGGATTCTGTGAAGTAAAGAAAGGTAGGATGCTGGAAAAGGGAAGTAGAATCTAAAAAAGACCCTGGCAATCTGGAACGATTTGTTAAAACTAAAGAGATACAATCAAATATTAATCAACTCTTGTCCTGCGGATTCTGACTCTGCAGCACCTTTTGTTTTTCCCATTTGTCCTTTCTCTCTACTCACAATACCGCCTCTGAGGATCATTACCACTCTCACAGACTATTGCACTACCCTCCTAATTGGTCTCTGTGATATTCCAAAAGTACAGATCTAGCTGAACTGTCCAAGAAGTTCCAGTGGCTCCTTTTTGCCTCTAGGATATAAGGAAACTTGTCTGGTTAGCATTTAAAACTTTTCACAATCCATCCCTATATATTTTAGATCAATAGAGAAAAACATAAATCCTTGCACTTGAGTTTAAAATTCAATTGAAAAAGTGCAGGTTAGAGGAAATATGGATAGACAAAAGTTCATGTAAGAAAGACATAGGGATAGTAATGAACTTCAAGACCGTATTGAGCTGAGAGTATGATATTATAGCCAAATAGAAAATAATGACCTGACTGAAGAATGTTAAGGTTATGCCATGTCCTGCTCTGGTCAGACTACATCTGAAGTATCTTATTTAATTTTGGCCACTTTATTTTAGGAAGGATTCTGAAAAGATATAGCATATTCAAAGGAGAAAAATAAGGATGAGTTCTTTTAAGAACTCAAAACCATGCTGTGTAAGAACTTACCTTAACTTAAAGAACTAAGGATATTTAGCCTAGAGAGGAGACTTTCTGGCCAGAACTGGGATAGAGGGAGAATCTGGTTTAAGATGGCAATATTCAAGTATTTGAAGGACTTTCATTTAGAATAAGAAGGAGATTTGTTAAGCTTGACATCAGAAGATAGACCTAAGATCTACCTTGAAATTTCCAAAAAGTAGATTTTGGTTTTATGTAAGGAAATGGTCCTAATGCTTAGAGGTATCCCAAAGTGAAGTGCCACGAGGTAGGTAATAAGTTCCCCAATACCATAGATATCTGGGCATAGCTTGGATAGCCAATTGTCAGGGAGGTTGTAGAGCTGATTTCTGTTCAGGTCAATGATCTCTGGTGTCTCTTCTATCTATCTACCTACCTACCCTATTATGAAGTCTTAATTATCTATACCAACATAATGGCACAATAATAAGAGCTAGAATTGATACACATCTTCAAGATGTGCAAAGTGCCTTACATATGCTATCTCATTTTAGCCTCACAACAACCCTGAGAGGTAGATATTGTTATTATCCTCTCTTTAGGACAGCTAGGTGGTACAGTAGATAACTCCCAGGCCTGGAGTCAGGAAGATCAAAGTTCAAATGTGGCATCAGACACCTACTAACTGTGTCACCCTGGGCAAGTCACTTAACCCTGTTTGCCTCAGTTTCCTCATCTGTAAAGTGAGCTGGAGAGGGCAATGGCAAACCACTCTAGTATTTCTGCCAAAAAAAAACCCAAATTGGTTCACAAAGAGTCAAACACAAATGAAACAACTCCACAACAATACAGGTGAGGAAATTGGGGCTGAGAGGTTAAGTGACTTCCCTAGGGTCACACAGCTAGTAAGTGTTTGAATCACGATTCAAACTCAGATTTTCCTGGCTTTAAGTTCAACATTCTATCTTCTATGCCACCTGTTTGCCTAAAATAATCTGTACAGATAAACTACACAAATAATCCAAACCCTAGATAACACAAAAATCATTTAAATTTTGCTTGGGAATATGTGAAATACTTATATTTTTAACAGCTATGTCTTCCAATAGACTGATATCAAGATGAGTTTGCATCCTGTGTGGCCACCTATGCAAGCCCTTTGGCTTATCAGTATCAAGGAGGTATAAAGTAAGAAGGGATATGTGGTGGCATTGTGGAAGAGTGAGAGATCTAGAGTCTGAGTTTTTTGGATTCAAATTCAAATTATTACTCTTGTGACTTGGGGGAAATCACTAAAAACAAATGGGCCTCAACTTCCTCATTTGTAAATGAGAGATGTTGAATTAGTTGGCCTCTATGGACCTTTCTAAATCTATGATCTTATGAAGGAAATCCCAAAGCTTTCTGGATAGGGGGAGAAAGTTCCAATATAGTGACAAATGAATTATGGACAGTTGGTCATCGACTGAGACCAAAAAATGAGCAAAATTCATTGCTTGGGTAAAGACTTTTAAGGCTATCTAAAGAGTGTAGGAATTTATCTCAGAGGCTAGATAACAAAGGGATTAGGATCCAGCCACTTAGGGTTAGGGTAATTGTGCCTAGGATATTATATTACTCTGATTATAGTGTTATAATTTAAATCTGGTCATGACATTATTTTAAAGACATTCCTCTCTGAATGCTGTTGCCACTACCTTATGTTAGAAGCAGCATTTCTGGAGGTTTGATAAAAACAATTGAAGGGCTGTGGATTGCACTTATCCATAATAGTTCCTAATAAAGTGACAGACCTGGAGTGCCTTAATGCAAAGCTTACATTTCTCATGACACATATAAAGATATTCAGTGACATATCTTTAAAGTACTTTCTAGTTCTGATATTTTGTGACCTTATTTAATGCCACAAATATTTTTAAGCACCCTGTATGTGCATTACACTGAGCAAGGCTTTGGGAAAAATGGAAACATGCAAAGGAGCTAGCATTCCTTTTTTGTACAAAACTTTGAGTGCATGAGCTTCTTCCTAAACCCACCTCAGATTAGTAGACCTAGGCATGTACAGTTTAAATGACTTGCCTATGAAGAATTGGAAGCTGGTTTTGAACTGGATTTTTTTCTGCTTCTAAGACTAGTACTCTGTTATGCTAAGTTTCCTTTTGTTTCTTTGGGGATATAGAGTTAAAAGGAACAAAGTATTGCCCTCAAAGAGCATACTGGAGAAGATGTGATATGTATACAGTCAGTATTTCTGGATTCAAGTCCTGGTTCTGCAGCTTACTACCTGTGGTACTCTAGGGGAAATCACATAATAAATCTGGGCTTCCATTTCCTCAGCAATTGAACACATATAAATGACATAGACAGTGATTGGGACAAAGAAAAGATAGGTGAAGTACAGAAGACAAATTTGAGGAGATAGAAAATACATTTAGCTGAGGGTATTATGGAAGTTCAGCACAGCAAAGGTGCAAAGGGATGAGAAGGGGCTATATTATAGCTGTGGAGGACAACCTGAGCAAATGTGAATAGAATTTTTTAAAAAAATATAATGTGGAGGCAGAACACAAGGAGCCTCACCTCTAATTCATGAAGGAGAGAAAGTCTAGAAGGGTGTAGAAGCAAGGGGACTTGAGCTAATGGGAAGTCATTCATTCATTCATTCCTTCATTCATCCAAAGATTTGGTGGCTGGGGAAAATGAATACAGCAGAGTACTTGCCCCAAGAAGATTACTTCCTAGTCTGAGAAATTACAGGGAAATTAGGAATCACATGCCTTTGGTTTATGTTTTGTGTCTGAGAATAATAATGCTACTTTTTAAGTAGGACGACCATTTGGTCATTAAAATAACCAAAAACAAGAACCTAGAAATGATGTTTATGTTTTTTATCCTTATATAGCCAATTCTTGGCATCGTCTTAACCATAGTGATCACCTAATAAATGTTTATTGAACGGAGGAATAGTGATTATAATCTGAGACATAGAATATAGCAGTAGGTTATAGGAAGACAATGTGGTATAGTAGAAACGGCATGAGTTAATGGACCTGGGTTTGAATCTTGGTACTGTTATTTACTATTGTATGATCTTTAGGCAATCATTTTTTTTCTCCCTAGATTTCATCATCTTCCTCTGTAAAATGAAAGTATTGGATTAGATGATCTCTAAGATCTCTTCCATTTTTAAATACTAAGATCTTATTTGTGTCATGTATTTCTCCCTATTGAATTTGTCACCTTCCCAACTGTATCAGTAAAGCAATAAACACAACATCAACGATAATCATGAATATGCTTATGTAGTTCTGTATCACAAAGTATGAGAGACTCTCCATATAAAAGGTAAAAGAAGTATAACATTTGTTCAGACACCAGAGAATCATATCCCATAACCAAATGTTCAGCTTCCACAGCTAGTTAGCCGATTTTATCATAACAGCAAGGAACTTAAAACATCATATCACAGTCTGGAGCCTCACTATCCCAAAACTTTTCTGACTCCTTGCTGGAGTCTTCCCCAAAACAAACTCATAGTACAGCTAAGTCAGCCTGTTCAGTTCTAATACTCACAAGGGCAGCCATTAGCAGCCATAACTACTGTGCGCTTTCTCTCTCTCACACACTCTCTCCATTCCTGTAACAGAGCTTCATTTTCCTGTCATGAAGCTCCTCTCACCACATGTGACTTAGGCTTCTTGTGACATAAGAAGGTCATGTGGTTTATTAATGGGTGGGAAGATCTTCAAATATAAATTGCTACTATATTTGGCCCCAAAATCTTTCTTATCCATTACATGGGTCAACAGGGAAAACTGGTGTCAACAGAACTTTACACAACAATATAATGGGGATAACAGAAGATAAGTATATAAAACAATGTCATCATTCCCTCCTCGAATGAATGGGGCTCAAAATCTTGGGGTAAGGGTCAAAGGTCTTGTCCTCTAAAGCTTGTTGCTGCTGATATTGGACGTATATCTGTCCTTGCCTCAAAAGATAAAGAGTCCTATTCAAGAGGTAAGTTGTTTAGTCAGGGACTTGGTTGATGCCAGGTCCAGGGATGACACATCACAGTCGTGGACAGGTTCAGAGATGACACATCATAGTCATGGATAGGTCCAGGCATGACATCCAAACACACCAGAGGGTGACATCTGGCTTAAGTGATCAGGCATCTGCAGGTGGATGGTACTAAGCCTGCAGGAAACAAATCTCAGAAACAAATTTAGCAGACAAAAGCCAGAAAGAAACTATCACAGCCTCATTCACAATAGAATACATAAATCAAGGGTACAATTTCATAATTATTTTCTCCTGGGTAAAATACTGTTACAGTGTTACCTTTCCCATGTGCTATAATTTCTGCAGCCTTTGGAACATCATCCAGCTTCCGCTTTACCCATACTTTAGCTCCCAGTTTTATTCTATCAGTAGAACCGAATCCTTCCTTTCCTCTGATAGTTATTTTGGAAGGACGGTCAGTTTTCACAAGAGGTATTGTTTCACAATGAATAATAATCAATTGAACTATTCTGTCATTTTTATACAACTGTATAGGTTCTCCACTCAAATTCTGGAGTGTCACAATAATTTCTCCTGGATAAATAGCATCTATCACTCCAGCCAATACATGTACTCCCTGAGCTGCTAATCCTGGTCATTCAAAGTGATTCAAAGTGATTCTTAGGGATTATCATACATATCCCAGGAAAGATTTTTCTTATCTCTTCTACCCAACCAAAAGTTCTCTAAACAATGTAAATCATAGTCTGAACCAGGTATTCCTGGATGCAGTGGTGGGACACCTTCCCTCACAGTCCAGTACTCAGTATTTTGAATCTTGTGTGTCTGATGTTTTCTAATTTGCAGATATGGGGTCATCATTCTGTCCAGAGATGTAGTTCCTCCTAATGATCTATTATTCAAATTACATAAAGCAGTGAACAAATTATCCTTCCAATGTTGATACAAATTACTAGAGCTTAACTTTCTTAACTGTTCTTTCAACAATCAATTCATTGTTTCTATCAATCCAGATGCTTGTGGATAATATGGGATATAATATATCCACTTTATATTGTTCAATACACAATATCTCTTCATCTCATTACCTTTGAAATGAGACCCATTATATCTAGAGTTTTACAGGTGTTTTTCTGGGTTGCATCCTTATAAGGACAAGCCACTAGTATACCTGAATAGGTACATATAAACACAAGTACATATAAAATTGCATTCTTTATCTTAGGGTAGTGGCCCAATATAATCTACCTGCCAAATCTGGGCTGGAACTTTTCCCCTTGCCATTTCTCTAGTTACTGCCCAAGGAACAGTTCGTTCCTTTTCCAATTGACATATATGACATTTCTCTGTTACTTGCTTTAACAATGAATAAGAGACACTAATACCTTGATCTTGTGCTCACCAGTATATGGCCTGGACCCCTAAATGGCCAGCCATTTGGTGGACCCATTTTGCTAGTACAGGATCATCAGTTGGTGTTGAAGTAGGGACAATATGATCAGTAGCAATCTTTGCTAGTCGATCAGCATGTGCATTGTATTCACATTGGGGCATAGTGAAGGGCACGTGAGTGTCTACATGAAAAACTGACAAATTAGTAACCAAAGACATGTCTCATATATCTTCCCATAGTTCTTTGCCCTAAATTTGTTTACCATGAATTTCCCAATTTTGGTTTTTCCACCTTGGCGTCCATGTAGCTAACCCATTAACTACTAACCACGAATAAGTGAATATATGACACTGTCCTCCTTTCTCTGTTTTAATAGCTTGATGTACTGCCATAAGTTTAGCATATTGACTACTTTCACCTATCTTAGTACTTTCCAAAGTTCTCTTAGTACATGGGTTATAGGTTACTGCTTTCCAATGTCTTTTATGTCCAAATATTTTGCTGTCACATCAGTAACTTATGCATGTTTCTTCTGTTCTTCAGTCAATCCAACATATCCATCATTCCATTTTACTAAAGATTGTACCAACTGTTGCCTTGGTTCAGGCAGTTTTTCATTTCCATCAATGTTGATGCTTGTGATAGATTCATGTAGAGCAAAAACTCCACTTTTGCCTGTTTTCGATCTATTCTGAATATGCCATTTCCATTTAATTATGCTAGCCTCCTGCACATGTCCAATTCTGTGAGATGCTGGGGTACTCATTACCCAAGTCATAATTGGGATTCCAGGCCTTAATATCACTTCATGGCCCAGAGTCAGTTGTTCAGTGTCTACTAAAGCCCAATATGTAGCTAACAACTGCTTTTCAAAAGGTGTATATTGTAATCCAGGTGAAGATAGTTTCCTTGACCAAAATCCTAAGGGTACATTTTGACTTTGTTCTGTCTGCCATAAACTCCAATTCACGTAGTCATCTTGTGCAGTCACTTGTAATTCTACTGGTCCACTTTGCATAGGCCATAAATCCAGACCCAATAGTATAGCAGCTTTAGCTTCTTCAAAAGCTTTACTCTGTTTAAGTCCCCAACCAAATTCATATTTTTCCCTGGTAACTTTATGTAAGGGTTTCAAAATATGTCCAAGATGTGGAATGTGGTACCTCCAATATCCAAACAATCCTATGAACTTTTGGGCCTCTTTCTTATTGGTAGGGATAGGAAAATCTTGGATCTTTTGTTGAGCTTGTGAGGAATTTCCTGCAGTTCTTTATTCCATTGTATACCCAAAAATGGTTTGAGCTGGTCCTTGAATCTTTGCAGGATTAATTTCCCATTCTTTGCTTTTCACATGCTCTGTTAAAAAGATCAAACTCTTCTCCACTTCTTTTATAGTTTCTCCCTGTATCAAAATATCATCTATGCAGTGGGTAAGCTGTACACCAGGTAATTTTAATTCATCTAGATGTTCAGCCACAATCCTATGACAAATAATTGGGTTATGCAGATATCCTTGTGGCAATCAGGTAAAAGTATGTTGTCGGCCCTGCCACATGAAAGCAAACTGGTCTCATTGTTTGGAGTCTATTGGGATCATAAAGGAAGCATTGGCCAAGTCAATTACTGCATACCAAGTCCCATCATATTTCTGGATCTTTTCTATTAAGGTAACAGTGTCTGGAATAGCAGCATACAAGGGTGGAGTCACTTTATTCAATTGTCTATAATCCACTGCCATTCTTCACATTCTATCTGACTTTAGTACTGGCCATACAGGATTATTCCATCAAGTGGTAGTAGGGACTAATACTCCTGCCTCAATATATTCCTTTATAGTATTGGCAGTTTCACCTTGGCCTCCTGACATACAATACTGCTTCAAAGTAATTATTTTAGAAGGTTTAGGTAAAGTGATTGGGTCCATTTTTACTTTTCCCACCAAAATTGTATTAATTCCTATCTTCCTTACTGCAAATTGATATCTCCACTCAGGCAAATTCAGTCATACCTTTCAACATATCTGTTCCAATGATGTATTCAGGAATGGATACAATGACCACAGTATATTGTTTCTTAGGCAACTGTCCAATTTTCATCATCAGTTTTACTTGTCTGGTTGATATTTCAGCCCTTCCTAGTCCTATGATGGTAATAGGAGTTCCATGCTTAAATTTGTCAGGATTTCCATAAATCAAGCTGGCCTCTGCCCCAGTGTCTATCAATGCCCTAGTTATAGTATTTGATCCATTCTTCCAATATATAGTCAGATTAATATGGGGTCTGTAATTCCATCTGTGTGTTTCTTTAATCTGAGCTGAGAGACTCTCCATATAGAAGGTAAAAGAGGCATAACATTTAATCAGACACCAGAGAATCATATCCCATAACCAAATGTTCAGCTCCCACAGCCATTTAGCCTACTTTATCATAACAGCAAGGAACTTAAAACACCATATCACAGCCTGGAGTCTCACCATCCCAAAACCTCTCTGACCCCCTGCTGAGGTCTTCCCCAAAACAAATTCATAATACAGCTAAGTCAGCCTGTTCAGTTCTAACAATCATGAGGGAGGCCATTAGCAGCCATAACTACTCTCTCTTTCTCTCTCTGCATTTCCTGTGACATAACTTCCTTTTCCTGTCAGGAAGCTCCTCTCACCACATGTGACTTAGGCTTCCTGTGACATTAGCAGGTCACATGGCCTATTAATGGATGGGAAAGATCTTCAAATCTAAATTGCTACTATACCAACTAAATAGTAATTTAAATCAATCCTAAAAATGTTTTGAGTACTGATCATCTGTATAGCATTGTGTTAGATTCCAAGAGAAATACAAAGACTGAGTTTCTGCCTTCTAGAAGCTTCTAGTTTAAAAGGGGAGATAAGTCATCCATATAAGTGCAAGGTAGGAAATATTACAATGTAAATAACACTGGTCCAGGAATATGGTAAATTGGTTTCTGTTCCCAGTTCTGCTTCTATATAACCTTGGCCAAGCAATTTTACCTACGGGAACCTCAGTTTTTTCATGTGCAAAATGGTCTAGTAGGGAAATTAGACTAGAATGACCTGTTCTTGCATTTTCCTCAATATACTACTTACTATCTATGACCTTGAGGAAGTTATTGTTCCTCTCTGGGCTTCAATTTCCTTCTCAGTAAAACAAGGATGATGGACTTGATGACATATGTCTAAGGTTTCTTTCAGCTATAAATTATATGATCATATAAGTCTATTATGTTTTAAATCCATGATACAAACAAAACATTCTGTGATTTCAGAGAAGGGAGGAATTACTCTCAACTAGGATATGCAGAAAATGTTTTTTAAGGAGGTATCCTTTGAATTTCAGTATGGAAAATGGTTAGCCTAGAGTCACAAAATCTTAGAATTAAAGAAGACTTTTAGAAGCCTCCAGTCTAATGCATTCCTGAACAAGAATGTCTTCTAAATATCTTCCCCCAAATTGTCATCAGGCCTTTGCTTGTATACCTCCAGTGTGGGGGAGCCCATTGACTCCTGGATGGCTATAGCTGTCAATAAATGAATCTCAAATCTGACTTTCTGAAACTTTTCACTGCTGTTCCCAACTCTGTCCTTCTGTCCTAAGGGGAATATTGTGAAAGTTCTCCAAACACTTGAAGATAACTTTCATATTCTACCTCATCTTTTTTTCTCTAGGCTAAAAATTCCCATTTTCTTCAACTCGCTCATCTGGCATGCATTTGACATACTTCACTAGTCTGGTTGCCTTACTTTGCACTCTCTCTGGTTTATCCGTGTCCTTCATTGGACATGATACACAGAATTGAAATTAGTATTATAGCAGTATAGTATGTCTGACCAAGGTAAAGTAAAGTGAGATCACCACTTCTCAAGTCTTGGACACCATGCCTTTCCAAATGCAGCCCCAAGGTAGCTTTAGATGTGGATTAAATGATAGTATGGAGATTGAAGGAATACCTAAAGAGTAATTATTAATGTGTTAATATCAATTAGAAAAAAGTCTCTAGTAGAATACCCTTGGCCATTTTCACTTTTAAGAGTAACTTGGATAGAGGAAGACTTTTAATAAGTAGGGGCAGAATAGAGAGAAGGTATTTCAGGCAGAGGGAACATAAGTAAAAGTCTGCACAAACTCTTTAAGAATAGATACTTTGTCATCTTCTCTATATCTTCCATACCACCCAAACCACAATAAAGACTTGGTTATTAAAGTTTTAAAAAGTTTGTTAATTAATTAGTTTTATATAAAGACAACTCAGACATCCATATTATAGGACATTCATCTACACAAAATTCCTCTAGTTCTTTTTTTTTAATCCTCAATTTCATTAGTTTTATTCTGTGTGATACTAGTCACTGGTTTGGCTTTAATTTTTCACTTTTTAGCAGCTGTTTTGACATTCTTTAGACAGATAAGATCATGACCTAGATCTGGTGGAAATCTGAGAAACTACCTCATTTTAGAGTTGAAGAAACATTTTTTAAGATACTTGCTGAAGGTTATACTAATAGGATACTGTTACTATATGATTACAATTTATACTTATACATAAGTGTAATAACACTTAACACAGTGTCTGGCACATAATAGGTGCTTAGTAAATGTTTATTGAATGAATGAAAGCAAGGATTACAGGTAGGCTTTGAACTCAAGTCTTCTCACTAAGGCACCAGTATGTTATCTACTGTACTACATTTTACTTCCACATGCCATAGCTGACTCTGTCAGTGACTCACAGATCTTTCTGAAATGAGAAATTATCACCTCAGAAAAGTGATAGTAGCCACAAGTATATGAACATCCGCACTTAGCTCTAACCTTTCACTCTCCCTAGACCTGGATCTTTCCTTTTCTCCTCAGCTGGATATCCACTTCTCTATATTGCGATAGACTCTTAGAGAAAAATTTATACTGATTTACATTTCCACAGCTTAATGTAATGCCTTTCCACAAGTGAGTGAGATAATTACCCACCAAGCTCTAAAAATTTTAAGACCTAATAAGAACAAACACATAATTATACAGTTCATAAATGTGACAATTCTGAATTACAGGCACAGCCATTGATTAGTCATGTATGAGCTGACCACTTTAATACCATTAGTGGTAAAATGGAATCTGAGTTAAGTGCTATATAAAGTCTCAGATTAAGATACCTGCTTTCTTATGGGCTATACAGGCATGACAACAGTTAACGGATTTATCTTCTACAGTGGACATTGTTTAACGAATAAAAATATATGGCTCTTTGAGTCCTCCCTTCTGATTCAGACTATGTTCAAAGTCCATCAATAAGTCATTATCTACACATTGTGATTTCATTTGCTTCGCATCCCCACAAAATTTCTCACTTATTGCTTAAAACCTTCCCATAATGAGAAATAAGGCTTAAAATACAAATCCCTTTTCTCCTGCCCCCTATCTATAACATTAGAAAGGGCATAGTATTGTGTGTCTTAAAACCTGAGTTCAAATCTTGGACAAACTTAATACCTCTTTGTGCAAATTCTTCCCTCTGGGCTTCAGTTTCCTAATCTCCTGAAATGAAGGGGTTGGACTAGATGATCACTAAGGGTCTTTCTAACTCAAAATCCTGTAAGTTTGTGCTTTCATAGAGAGCTCAGTAGATTTATATTCATGAAGAGTAAATGATTTTTTCCACAAAGTATGGTTTAAAAGAGGAGAAGGAAAAGGTTAGGGAACTAATCTTATCACTTGTAGGAAAGACTCTCTATTGAGGAAGAGATATTAAGACAGATTTTTTTCTTTTACATAGTAAAATACCTTTTTTTTCTGGTAATTGGCAAACATTAAACATAGTGAGATCTCATATTCCAACTGTGGGGGCTTGCCTGTTCCTGCTCATATTTTCCTCAAGGGTGGCCTTGATGCACATATAAATCACTTTCATGAATATTTTACAGAGATGAGAAATATAGAGATAGGATGATAGCTGTTGATGTCCTCTTGATCCCCTTTTTGGGGGTAATAGTATTGTTTATTTTTTTCTATCCTTTTGAAAAATTATTCTCCAAGGCTTTCAAGACTGTGTCACCTCCAGAGCAACATTCATTAGTACGTATCTGGTCTGGTCAAGCTAATCTTCCTAACTTCCTTGACTACAGGGTTGTTTCAATATTTTTGCATGATGCTTTGGATATGGAGGCATTAGGGGTTAAGTATTGTGGCTCCACTGTCATTAATGATGAAAATAGATTGTTGTGGAAATGTCCAAAAATTAGTTCCATCAATTGATAGAAAAGGAATGTTGTCCTCTCTTCAATGTCATCTGTAAATGTACTCAAGGTAAATGTATCTCAGTTGGAACTTATGCCAAACTTTCTGCACCCTTGTCTTCCCTTCCACTACTTTGTGACACTTTGGGAGGCAATCAGGTTCTTTATCTTTGGCTGTTCTTCTCCGAGGTGTGACACAAAGGAGTTTTCAGTCTAATGCTGTGTTGACCTTAGTTGCCGTGGATCTCTGCTTGGCCATGAGATAAATTATTTGCTCTTTGTTTCCAGATGGTTGAGCTCCTTTTGTTCTTTCATTATGGTAACTGTTTTACTTTGTACAAACTCCTAAAGGAAATGGTGAATATTAGTAATATTCTTTGCTTTTTGAAATTTCCCATTTGGACAGGGGACAAGAGAATACAAATGGCTGAATAAGTCAAGTTGGCATTATTGCAAGTTTTTTGCAGTGTCTTCTGATCCTTATTTTATTTCAACCATTGTTATATTGAGTTGGTGGTCTGGCTACTCATAAACAGATGATTTTTAGATCATTCTCAGATCAGTCTACAATCAATTCCTATCTGCTAAATTATAGTAAATTTCTTTTTGGGATGGTGGTGATTATATTCTTCGGTGATCACAATATCTATTACTTCTCTTTTTCGGACAGGGGAAGAAAAAATTCATGAACATACAGGCATGAGGCTTCTAAGAGTGTCTAAGCCTTTTGCTGCTTTTATTTCTCAAACCTGAATCACAATTTCCAACCCTATCTTGGGCAGGTTACATGTAACTCTGATTATCTTTGCATTGTAGTTACCAAAGATCAAAATAAATGTTGATTTGGCTTGGAAGAGCTTGTAGAATTTCTCTGTCTCTTCGGGGAGCAACATGATCCAAGCTCTGTATAACCTGTAATCCACAGGCAAAATTCTGGGTTAATATGGCATAGTTTCAATCTTGGGTGTTTCTCAAAAAAATTTTGGCTCATTTTAAAATTATTTTCCCACCAAAGGTTTTCTATGATTACATCAGAATATTCATTTTGCATCCCCCCGACTCCCTACCATGAAGGATCCCTCAAGGAAATCCCTCAAGGATTTGGCTCATTCTAGGCCTATACAGAAAAGATGAAAGGCCATCATTTGCCATGCATGTACTCAGGCAAACATGACATAAAATATAATAGAAGTTTTATTTCACCCAACAGAAAGTACAAAAGATTCATTCTTGGTTTAGACCACAAACTTTCAAAGCAAATCTCCGTAACATTCTTGCAGTGGCCTTACAACTGCCAAAGGGATCTCTGTAGTTCCCAAGAGTTACCCAAGAGTTGAGCCCTCTTCCTGTACCTACCCACAAAAGAAAAGAATTTGTGGCCACTGGAGAGTCACTTTACTTATGCAGGTGAGACGCAACTTACCAGAGACCTACACAATCACCTCCAGACTTCATTACTCCTCTGATTGCCCTTCAATGAGAGGGGGAGTATGTGGGAAAAACTCAGGGTTGTAGAGCTGACCACCTTCTCTTCCAACTCTGTAGTTTGCACAGTTCACAGTACCAGTGAAAGCATAGGTTTAGGTTTGTTATTCATCATGACAGTTCTGTTTCTTGATGCTTTTTTTGGCCTTAAGTCTTGTTTGACTCAAGACTCCTCTCCTTAACTAGAAACTCATATGATCAAGGAACTTCTTTGACACTCTTCTACCATTCCTCCATTTAAACTATTTCTGGAGCAGAGAGCTTGTCCATGGGGGGCTGTGCTAATTCGTGGATTTTCTCACCCCCAGATCTCAGTGACCTGAGTTAATACCCTATGTGGAGCCCATCTGTTTTTCTGCATTTATTTCTTTTCTCCAACAGATCTTGTTCTTCTCTGTCTTCCAATCATCCCTTTAAAGGCCAAGTTCCAGTTCAGGTATTAACTTTATTAACCATGAGGCGTCTAGTGGATAATAAGTATCAATGATTTTCATCATTACCCCAGAGAGGGACAATAATCAAAGATTACTTTGAGGACTGAACCCTGATTGATTGGTAGTATAGTGGTATCATCAACAGAGTCAGGGAATTAGGGAGGAAGAGGAGATTTTGAGAGGAAGAGGATGAGTCTAGTTTTTGATATTTTGAGTTTGAGGTGTTGGCAGGACAGCCAAATGAAGATATTCAATAGGCAGTCAAAAATTCAGCACTGTAGGTCAGGGAATAAATTAGGGATGTGTGTGTGTGTGTGTGTGTGTGTGTGTACAACTGTATAAATACAAAGAGGCATATAGAAGCACACGTGGGTATGAGTAGTATACAATATATAACAAATGAGAAATTGCAGAAAAGTGTTATAAAGGATACCATCAAAGAAGTGTATAATGGAATAAAATGAAGAGGGGCTACTTGTGTAGCAAAAGTTAGGGATGACTGAAAGGAAACCTGAATGCTCTTTTGATATCCATGCAATATCAAGTGAAAGTGGGGATGTCCCCCAGGCCAGGGGTGCTGAGACTGTGGTGGATTTTGGGGGGAATATTCATCAGAGTTTCATCAGATTGGCATGAATGCATTATTAGAGGGAATAACCAGATCAATGGAATTATAAATTCATTGGAATATATATATAAATACATTGGAATATAAATACATACATATGCATACACACATATATACACACACGTATGCGTGTATGTATGTGTATTTATTTTGTTCAGTTCTTTCAGTCATGTTCAACTCCTTGTGATCCTATTTGGGGTATTCTTAGCAAAAGATACTAGAGTGGTTTGCCATTTCCTTTTCCAGATCTTTTTACAGGTGAGGAAACTGAGGCAAACAGGGTTAAATGACTTGTACAAAGTCATATACCTACGAACTGTCTGAGGATGGATTTGAACTCAGATCTATCCTGACTGCAGGCCTGGCACTCTATCCACTGTACCACTTAGTTCACACAGATACACACAGACACACACGTGCTTGTGTGTATATATGTGTACATACATATACATACATATATATATTTGAAGTCATCTGAATGGAAGTCATAAGTAAAGGTTGAAGGAATGATCCATGCTAAGGAACATGCTATTGAATGACCCAGATTGGTCATTAATAGCAGTATCTCTATCATCCCAAACATGAACAGTATGAACACATTAGTTAATTAGGGTCCTGTCAGCTTTGTTAACTATAATTATGTATTTATTTGAATGAAGCTCTCTGGCCTTCATTAGAATCATTAGTGCCTTTCAATAAATGATAATGAGTTTAAGTTTCCATGAGCGTGTTTGTATGTCACCTCTCCAATTTTGAAGCAGAGACTCGGCCTCTATCGATATTTTTTATATGGTGATATTTGTCTTCCTGAGTCTGACAAGGTAAGAAACTATTTCCTTCAGTGTTTTAATTATGACAACAATACTCACATTTTTAGAGAGCTCTTTACTTTCTAAGCATTTTCATATCTCTAATTTCATTTAATACTCATAAGAGTTCTGAGTCAGGCAAGGCAATAAAATGATTCTCATTTCACAAATAGAGAGGTGTGACTTGCCTGAACTCTTACGGCAAGGTAGAGTCATAACTTGAACCCAGGTCTTCTGACCCCTAATTCAGTATTCCTTTCAAGATGTTGCACTTTAGTCTATAGACAAGCCCATTTAATGGGTGCTAATTATTCCTTTTGTAAGCATTAGCCTTTGTTTAGTTCCTCAGTCACAGCTGCTCAATTCTAAAAGTGATCTGAATGAAAGGAAAAATAAAAATCAGTCAGTTACTTGGATATCTGATGAAATTCACCATCTTCTCTAGCTTTTGTTTTTCTAATGCCCAAATTTCCCCTAACCAAAGGAGTAGGAGATTCCTCTTCGGACACTGCTTATGGAAATAAACTCACCAGGAAACAGTTATTTCCCTTCAAATAGAAGAAAACAAAATACTGGTGGTAATAATAGGGCAAAATCATCTCCTTTTCTCTGTATGAAAATAGCAGGTTGATTCCTTTTTTTTTCTTAACAGACTGTTACAGCAACTTATAGACCGACAGTCAGCAAAACTACAGTGTTGCTTTTTTTCCTATCAAATTCTTTCTGAATACTCTAGTAATTAGTGTCTTAGTTTCTTGGTTTCACTAGTAGAATGACATCCATGTGGCAGCAAATCCTCAGGCATCCCCCACTCCCTTCCTTCTTCCCTCCTCTAATTTCTATTATTATCAATTCTAGGACTGATTTGTGCAATGTATGTAATGATATGAACAATATTTTTAGATAGAGCACCCAGATCCTGTCTCATCCATGAGTCTCCACAAAACTATCTCTAGTTCTAAGTACTTTGTAGTTCAGAATCCCCCCTAAGCCATAGTTTTTAAACCCTCATGTGTGTTTATATCAGGGGCTATATATTTTTCCCTTCTCCCTATTTATTTTTTCTATCACTGACCCCATGCAGCAGAGCTGTCCCTATTGTGTGGTGATGTCATATGTTATTCTCCACTAGGCCTGTTCTTCACTAGATGTGGTATCTTTGCTGCCACCTCACCCCCAACACTGGAACAATTAACTCTTTTGTCCCATGTAATTTCATTTATGATTTCTGGAAAACCAGGCTTTGATAAAGCCCATTGGGATTCAGATGGAGCTACTTCACTATGCCTTAAACCCAAATCACTCTGGTTCTCATGGATTGGCCAATAACAGGGTCCCAACCCAATTCTCACTTGGTCGTTGTTTGAGTTTTGATGGCTTAGAGTAAGGTGTAGATAGCAATTGTTGCTGTTCTGTCCAGGAACTCTGAGGGTCTTTTCCTCCTAGATTGATTTTGTTTTTTTGAGTGGGTAAACTTGGCCATCTTTTGCCTCATTTCTTACTTAGCCTTAAATGACCAAATCACTGAATGGATGTTGCCTCAGACAAACTGAGACCTGGGAAAGACCTTAGCTTAAAAAGGCCAATGTCTCTCTGCTGCATCCGACGCCATCTCCAGTTGTCTTGACTTATATCTTGCCACTGGACCCAGAGGACTTTGAGGAGAGAGTGAGGCTGATGACTTTGCACGGCCCTTCCTCACTTAAATCCAATTCACTTGCAAGTCAAGACATCACTCTTCTGGTGTCATTGTTCCTTTTCAATAAACAACAACAAACATCAGTTAACTGGAGGATATGTTTAGTTCAAAGCAAAGTCATTTAATGAAATAGTTTAATAACCTAAATAAATTCTATGTCTCTGTGTCCCCATAAATCTTGAGCTTACTCTCTCACAAATATATAGATAATGGAAAGAGGTAACATGCATGAAAAACATGACCAAGACACAATGGTAACAGGGTAACTCATGTCTGATGCAGCAGAACTGTCCACATTGTGTGGTGATGTCATATGTTATTCTCCACTAGGCCTGTTCCCCACTAGATGTGGTATCTTTGCTGCTTCCTGCCAGGCAAACATTTTTTTCTCATCTTTAAGGTTAGCTATTCTTTTACCTGCAGCCAAAGACTACATCTCTTTCAGCTAGCCCATTCTTCCACCACTGGGACTCAGCTATAGTCTTTAGCTGAGGTGCTAATTTCAAAGTCATCTAATACCCAGTCCTGCAGATAGGTTATCCTATCAACAGATTCAGAGACGGTTAATTACTTGACAATACAGGGAGATATTTTCTTTTTTCTTTTTTTATAAATTTTATTTAATATA
>CM053622.1:302795578-302816635 GCA_028646595.1 Phalanger gymnotis
CCAGAATGAAACTATGTCTATCTTTTGATATATTTTCTCCTAATTCAGACTTTGGATACTGGGTCACAAACAACTATCTCAGTTTGGATTTAAAAAAATCATATTTTAAAAGCTATTAAATTCTTGATTTTATATCTGTATTTCTCAAAACCCATTTCATGGTCTATGACTAGAAGTTGTGTGGACTGGAGCTTCTCTCATTTGTTGCCAAATTCTCCTTAATTGACATACAAATGATACTAGGGGGCAAGAATAAAAAGAAAAGCAGATCAGATCAAAGCCCTCACCTCAAATATATATTACTATTTTCTATACATATCTGCCAGAAAAACACTCTTTTGTGCTGTATTTGGCCAACGTAAATTTAACCCATCTTGTATATTCAATGTACAAATTACTGCAAGGTTTGAGATTTCGCTTTTTCCTATATCCACTTCCTTGAGTGATGTTGTCTGCTCCCAAAACTTGTAGAAATAGATAGCTAAAAACACCTTCATGAAGATTGCAATAATTTTGTAATGAGATATAACTGAAAAAATCTATTAATACAATGAGAAGCCTGAAAGAGCTAAAAACACATTAGTCAACAATCATTTGACTTTCTTGGGAAAGAGAGAAAAATAGTGGCCAAAGGCTCCACTTATTTAGAATAGAAACTCATGTGCAAAATTTTATAAAGAATGATGATTATGAGCAGCAATACTTCCTTGTAAAGAAAATTTAAAGAGGGGAGATGAAAATAGATTTTTTTTCAAAAAAGCTTGGCAAGAGATCTAATTAAGCAAAGTCATCCCAAGAGCATTTAAGAATGAAAATGGAAGGATATGACAAAGAGAGAAAAATGGAAAAGATTGGCAAAAAAATTGCATTGAATTGATTTCATCATGGAGAAGAGTAGAGCTACATTATTTGTATTCTAACATGACAATCCCAGATATAGAAGAGACAGAAATGACATTAACTAGAGAAAAGATGGAAAACACATCTAGATTAGACCAAGTGTTCACAGAGGAGATTTATGCTGAGATATCATGATTGTAAGAGCATTGAGCAATTTATTCAAAAGGTATATGAAGGAAAAGAGGTTACCACAGGCATGGGAGAAAAAGTCTTAGACCTTAATATTGAAAAAAGGTTACTGAGAGAAAATTAACAACTACTGACTATCTATTTTTTCATCTATACAAAATCTTTATGAGACTTATCTCCGCACTCATCAAGGTAATTTTCATGTCAGTATTAATAAGGAATAAGCAGGCTTTCTCAAACACTATCCTTTAATGGACTATATCTTTACAATCATGTAATTGAGTGACAGATAACAGAGAATGTAAGATTCTATTCTTCTTATTTATTGGTTGTGAGAAAGCATTTGATTCAGGTGAACCAAATGCTGCCCAAAAGGCTCTTTTCCAATAAGATATCTCTTATCTATAAAATCACTTAAGGTTACTTGAAGGACATTATGTCAGAAATAACCTCGTTTGAAGTGCTGATTATAAACATTAAGCATAGCATAAAAAAGAGAGATTTGCTTACTAATGGTGTCTACTATAGATCTGATAAAGCATCCAAGTTGAAGGAACTTCATCATCAATATGGGTGATGAGTTCAAATGCTCCCATGCAGGGATTACATTATAGGGAATTACATCAAGCCCCAGAAGATTATGGATATCTGTATCTAATCAAAAGAGCTTGGCCTGGGAAACCACATAGAAAAGATCAAGAAGATGAAGAATGACTGTAACTTTATATAGTTGGATAGATAACCTATAGAATTTGTTCATAAGTACGTGTAATTGCGACAAATGGTACAAATGGATACTGAGTTGTGCCCAGAATCAGACAGTGAGAGCAGAACAAGAATTTTTGAAGCTTCTTTAATAACCTCAAGCTTCTCCCATCTTAGTGGGAGGCCCCTCTTAACCCTCACTTTTCCTAAATCTATTCTTCATCTTTACCACTGCTCTTATCTCTCTATCTCTAAGCGCTCTCTAAGGCTATTACCCCAGCTTTAACCTCACTTTTCTCCCTTCCCAATTTTGTTTGCATAGTTAACCAGTTCAACTTTATATTGGCCTCTACTCTCAAATCATGAGTTGGGCCCAAAATTGAACAGAAGAAGGAAGAGGACTGAGTTGCCTTTAGAAAATTGAATGGCTTCTTTAATGACCCTTAAGCTTCTCCTAGAAATAAAGCTCTAGCTTTTGATTTTTTTTTAGAAAGTCCAAATGTCATTTTATTTTTTCCTTTCTTGAACTTTAATTTTAAAATTTTGAGTTTCAAATTCTCTCCTTTACTCCATGCCCCACCAATTGAGAAGACAAGCAATATCATACCCCTTATGCATGTGAAGTCATGAAAATTATATTTACATATTAGCCATGCTGAAAAAAGCAAGAAATAAAGAATGGGAAAAATGCTTTAATCTGCACTTCAAGTTCATCAGTTCTCTATCTGGAGGTGGATAGTATATTTCATTATGAGTTCTTTGGAATTGTCTTGGATCATTGTATTGATCAGAATAGCTAAGTCTTTAACAGTTGACCATCCTTGCCATATTGCTATTACTACGTACAAATTCTCTTAATTCTTCTCACTTCACTTTGCATCGGTTCATATAAGTCTTCCCAGATTTTTTTTTTCTGAAATAACCCCCTCATCATTTCTTACAGCACAACAATATTCCATCACAATCATATACCACAACTTGTTCAGCCATTGCCTGATGGATGGGCCTCCCTTTAATTTCCAATATTTGTCACAACAAATACTACAAATACTTTCATGCTTAAAGATCTTTTTTTCTTTTTATTTTATTTCCTTGGGATACAGACCTCATAGTACTAGTATTGCTGCGTCAAAAAGTATGCACAGTTTTGTAGCCTTTGGGACATAGTTCCAAATTGTTTCCAGAATGGTGTATTATTGTCTCTATTTTTCCACATCTCCAGAATTTCTCATTTTCTTTTTCTGTTCATATTAGCCAATCTGATATATGTGAGGTGGTACTTCAGAGTTGTTTTAATTTGCATTTCTTTAATCAATAGAGAATTAGAGCTTTTTTTCCATGTGACTCTTGATAGCTTTTATTTCTTCTCAAAACTGCTTGTCCTTTGACCATTTATCAATTGGAGAGTGGTTCTTATTTTTATAAATTTGGCTCAGTTCCCTATATGTTTAAGAAGCTAGGCCTTTATCAGAAGCTCTACCTTTTTTTTACCAACATTCCAACATTTTGTTGATATTATGCAACTGTAAAACATAGAACACAACATTATTTTAAGAAATGAAAGTTAATATCAGACTGATAGAGATGGAGAGACACATGGTGGGTCTGATTGGGCCACAACAGGTAACTAACGAAGAGCTTCAAAGAACAGCAATAAAACATTTGTCAGGAAAAAGACTCATACTCCAAGAAGTTAGCCTGGGCACATGAACAGGGTGGGGATGACAAGTAGACATCCTGAGTGCTCTTTTAGTATACTTGCAATACCTGAACAGAGTGAGGATGGCCCCCAGCACAAAAGATAGACCCTTATGCCAAATTTATAGTGGGAAATTGATAAGCGTGGCACAGGATATTAATAGATGTGGTACATACAGGTAGATATTGGCATCATTGGAGAGTTGCCTCCAAATTCATGAGATCAAATTTTTGTCAAGTGTTAGAGGATCAGCCTACTACAAAGTATTTTTGCCTTTTGTGCTTCATTTGCCCAGCACAGAACCTTTCTGGTTTTCGTGAGTATTCAATACACATTTTCCCCATGGCAATTCTGAGAATCATTCCTTCTTTTTTTTCTTCCTCCCAGTGTCTACTCCCTTGAGTGTCCCTGTCAACGCCTGTGATCTATATGTTAGAATCTCTATGATTTGCCTCTCTGTACCCAAATTCCTACAATATGTGTGAATGGTGATATATAAATTGCATGTGAAATGGTTTACATTGCTTCAGAAGGTATACACTTCAGGGTCAGATACCACCCCAAATGTCTGCTCTCTGTGGCTTTCAGCATGTTGTGAGAGATCAAATAATAAACTATAAAAACAAAGAATCTTTTAGAAGTTTTCAGGCACATTCTCTTACTGTGCTACAGAGTCAACATAGAATTCCACAGGAAGTCTCTGTACTAACCCTTTTTCATTTTTTGCAGTTTTGAATGTTAGGTGATGGTTATCCTCTCTCTTTTTTCTCTCAAAATTTAGGAGGTCTGGTGTGAAAAAAAATTCCTGACAGCTTTAGCCATTCATGTACAGAGAGAACAATTGAGGAGGCTGAAGGAATTTATTGAGGAGAGGCTAGTCAATAACTTTATAATACAATGCTTACTTGTTTTATGTATATGAAAGCAAGGGTGGATTTTCAGGTTAAAAGCTAAAATGCTGTATGGGTTTGCCCATGGAGCTTTACCTGGAAAAAAAAGCAATTGTCATTCTAACCAGTAATAATAAGCTACCACTTGAAAAATATATAGTGATGTAAATAGCAAACCATTATTAAATAGTCTTCTATGTACTTGTGGTTATTTTACAGGTACTAGTTATATACTCTTTAAAATTTTTTTAAATGTTTTTTTGAATTATTAGTATTTTATTTGTCTGCAATTACATGTAAAAACAATTTTAACATTTGTTTTAAAATTTTTCTCTCTTTTCCTCCTTCTCGACACCCCTCATTAAGAAGGCAAGGATTTTGATGTAGGTTATACATGCATAGTTATGTAAAACATATTTCCGTATTAGTCATGTGTAGTAGCAATTTAAATTTGAAGATCTTTCCCATCCATTAATAGGCCATGTGACCTGCTTATGTCACAAGATGCCTAAGTCAAGTGTGGTGAGAGGAGCTTCCTGATAGGAAAAGGGAATTATGTCACAGGAAATGGAGAGAGAGAGAGAGAGAGAGAGAGAGAGAGAGAGAGAGCAGTTATGGCTGCTAATGGCCGCCTTTGTGATGGTTAGAACTGAACAGACTGATTTAGCTGTACTGTGAGTTTGTCTTTGGGAAGACCCCAGCAGGGGGTCAGAGAGGTTTTGGGATGGCGAGGCTCTATGTTGTGATATTGTGTATTGAATGTTTTACTGCTCTTATAGATTAGATAAATGGCTTGTGGGGTATGGTTCTCTGGTGTCTGAATAAATGTTATACTTCTACCTTCTTTGTAGAGAGTCTCATACTTTGCGATACAGAACTACATAGGCGTTTTGACCATTATCATCCACATTGTTATTATTGCCTTGCTGATGTATCATGTTGTGAAAGAAAACATAGATTAAAAAAAAAACCTAAGAAAAATAAAGTAAAAAAAATGCTCCAGTTTGTACTCAGACACTATCCATTCTATCTATGGGGATGGATAGCATTTTTAATCTTAAGTCCTTTAGAGTTGAGCCAAGTCATTCACAGCCGATCATCTTATAATTGCTGTTACTTTGTATACAGCATACTTCATTTTGTAGTAGCTCATGTAAGTCTTTCTAGGTTTTTCTGAGAGCATCCTGCTCATCATTTCTTATAGCACAGTTGTGTTCCACCACAATCACATAGCACAATTTGTTCAACTATTCCTCAATTGAGGGGCATAACCTGAATTTCCAACTCCCTACCACCAGAAAAGAGCTGTTATAAATAGTTGTGTAAATATAGGTACTTCCCCTCCACCCCCATTTTTTTAAACCTCTTTTGGATATAGACCTAGTAATGGCACTGCTAAGTCAAAGTGTATTCATAGTTCTATAGCCCTTTGGGTATAGCTCCAAGTTCCTCTAAAGAATTGTTGAATCAGTTCACAACTCCACCAACAGTGCATTAATGTCTCATTTTCCCACAACCCTTCCAATACTTGTCATTCTCCTTTTCTGTCCTATTAGCCAGTCTAATAGGTATGAGGTAGTACCTCAGAATTGTTTTAGTTTGCATTCCTTCAATCAATAGCCATTAGGGAAGCTTCTCATATGGTTATAGATAGCTTTGATTACTTCATTTGAAAAATGCTCATACCTCTTGATCGTTCATCAATTAAGGAATGGATCCTATCTAAATTTGACTCAGTTCTCTATATATTTGAGAAATGAGACTTTTGTCAGAGAAATTTGCTAAATAATTTTTTTCACACTTATGATTGCTAAATGTATTACCCTCCATCCTATTCCTTCCCATTTTTCCTATTCTCTCCTTTCACCCTGCCCCTCTTCAAAAGTGTTCTGTTTCTGACTACCACCTCCCCTAAACTGCCCTCCCTTCATCTGCCCTCCCTTCTATCACCTACCTTTCTCTTATCTCTTTTCCCTCTTACTTTCCTGTGGGATAAGATTGATTTCTATGCACAATTGAGTGTGTATGTTATTCCCTCTTTGAGCCAATTCTTATAAGAATAAGGTTCACTCACGTCTCAGATTTTTCATGCTCTTTCATGTAAGATACTTTACCCTCTCCTTTTCCTTTTCTCCCAGTGCATTCCTCTTTCTCATCCCTTACTTTTATTTTTTAGATATCATCCTTTCATATTTAACTCACACCTCTGACCTCTGTCTATATATACTCCTAACTGCCCTAATAATGAGAAAGTTTTTATGAGTTACAAGTATCATCTTCCCATGTAGGAATGTAAACACTTTATTAAGTTTCTTATGAATTCTCTTTTATGTTTACCTTTATCATTCTTCTTTTGAGTCTTATATTTAAAAGTAAAATTTTCTATTCAGCTCTGGTCTTTTCATCAGAAATGTTTGAAAGTTCTCTATTTCATTGAATATCCATTTCTTGGCTGTAATCCTAACTCCTTTGACAACCAGAATAGCATATTCCAAACCCTTTGAGCTTTAATGTAGAAACAGCTTAATCTTGAGTTATCCTGGCTGTAGTTTCACCATACTTGATTTGTTTCTTTCTGGCTGCTTGCAATATTCTCTCCTTGACCTGGGAACACTGGAATTTGACAATAATATTCCCAAGAGTTTTCATTTTGGGATCTCTTTCAGGAGATAATCAGTAGATTCTTTCAATTTTTATTTTGTACTCTGGTTCTAGAATATTAGGGCAGTTTTCTTTGATAATTTCTTGAAAGATGATGTCTAGGATCTTTTTTTTTTTTATCATGGCTTTCAGATAGTCCAATAATTTTAAAATTATCTTTCCTGTATCTATTTTCCAGGTCAGTTTTTTTTCAATGAGATATTTCATTTTGTCATCTATTTTTTTTCATTCTTTTGGTTTTGTCTTACTGTTTCTTGATTTCTTATGATGTCATTACCTTCCACTTGCTCCATTCTAGTTTTTAAGGAATTATTTTCTTCAGTGAGCTTTTGTACCAGTTTTACTTTTGGCCAGTTCTACTTTTGGCTAGTTCTACTTTTCAGGAGGTTTTTTTGTTTGTTTGTTTGTCAGTGAATTTTTGTACCTCTTTTCCCATTTGGCCTGTTCTGCTTTTCTAGGCATTCTCCTCATTGGATTTTTATAACTCTTTTACCATTTGACCTATTCTGCTTTTTAAGGTATTATTTTCTTCAATTTTTGTATTTCTTTTACCAAGATGTTTACTCTTTTTCATGATTTTCTTGCATCAGTCTCATTTCTCTTCCCAATTTTTTTTGCCTCTCTTACTTGATTTTCAAAATCCTTTTTGAGCTTTTCCATGGCCTGAGATCAACTCATTTTTCTTGGAGGCTTTGGATGTTGGAGCTTTCACATTGTTGTCTTCTTCTGAGTGTGTGTTTTGATCTTCCTTGTCACCATAATAACTTTCTATGGTCAGAATGTTTTTTTTTTCTGTTATTTGGGCATATTTCCAGTCTATTTCTTGACTTTTAACTCTTTGTTAAGGTGGGGCTCTGCTTCCAGGGTAAAAGGCACACTGTCCCAAGCTTCACGGGTTTTGTGCAGCTGTTTTCAGGGATACTTCCAGGGACCTGTAAGTTCTCAGTTCTTCCAAGGAGGTATGATCTAAGGATAAGTGTGTTTACTGCTCTCCTGGCCTGTGCTCTGGTCTGTGAGTGAACACAAGTATTCTTTTCTGCCCGGGAAATGTGATGAGGGGCTCTACTCCACTGTAGTCACAATCTCTGGTATGCAAATACTCCTCCTTGCCCTGACATTTCCACTTAGGACTGTGACCCAGATTCAAGTATGGGCAAAGCAAGAGAGTCCTGCCCCTATGCCAGGAAACAGACCCCTGTAATATCCTCCAGATCAATTGTTCATCCCCTTATCTGTGGGCTGAGAGCTCTGGAAGCAGACCTACTGCTGCTGATTCTGTGGCTTCCAAAGCCAAGGTTTTCTGGGGCTGGATCTGTGCTTGTGTGGCCTGCCCTGGACTGTTCTCCACTCTTACCCAAGTGTGACAGACCTTTCCTGATGACCTTCTAAGTTGTCTTTGGCTGGAAAATTATTTCACCCTGTCCTTTTGTGGGTTCTGCCACTCCAGCTATTGTTTTATGACATTATTTAAAGGTGTTCTGAGGGGTTTGGTGGAGAGCTCAGGTGAGTCACTACCTTTTCTCTGCCATCTTGGCTCTGCCTCCCATAGTAATATACTTGTAACCCCATCTACACTGTGGTAGACAATTCACCTTTAACAGATTTGCTTAAAGTAAGAGAGGCATTCTAGAGGAGTGGACTAGATTGGAGCTAACCAAGCCTCATGAGGAGGCTGGTGGCTCAGTTGATAGAGCACTGGGCCTGGAGACAGGAAGATCTGAGTTCCAATCTAGTCTCAGACACTTCTTAGTTATGTGACTCTGGGAAAGTCATCTAACCTCTGATTGCCTGACAAAATGGATCTACTGGATCCCCTGGAGAAGGAAATGGCAAACCACTCCAGTATCTTTGCCAAGAAAAGCCCAAAATGGGGTCATGGAGGGTCAGAAACTGAACAACAACAATAAACAACTGACCTTCATAGGGAATGAATCTGTGTACTTTGGCTCCTAAATCTTTGTTTTGTCAACTAAGATGGATGTAGCACTATTTTTACTCCTGTGGGTCTGTGGGAATGAAGAGATCACAGTCTATTTTAGCTAAGTTTCCCCTTTATGATCCTTGAAGAGAAAGAAATCAGGAAAGAGAAATGGCAATTCTCTGACAGTCTTACAGAGAATAAAGCCACTCTTAGGGTGCCACAGACTGTGGCCCATGTCATGTGATTGAAAGAGGACCAAGAAGGCCTCTTGACTCTAAAACTTTACCCCTAAGAAATTAACAACTCAATTCAATAAACATGTATGAAGTGTTTGCTCTATGCAGTATGTTAGAGATGATCAACAATGGCATTCCTACATTTAGAGATTTACAGTCTCTGTGTAGTGGGGATGTGAAACTTACATAATAAAAGAAGGGTGGTTGTGATAGGGGCAAAGGAAGTGCAAACAGAAACTGCTTTAGGAAAAAAAAATGAAAAGGGGAAAAAAACCTCTTTCATCTGAAGGAATCAAGAAAGACTTCATGTAGTAAGGGGACATCTAAGCTGAGCCTTGAAAGAAAACAGTTTTTAATAGGTACAGATGAGGGCGATAATTGTGAAATGTACAGCAATGGGAAGCCACAGGGTGAGATAAGAGAATAACTAGTTGCACAGTTTAGCCAGAATGTAGAATTCATAAACTTAAAGTAAGGCAGGACACCGATTAATCATTATTAGAATAATGTTAATACTCATTATAATAATAATGACAACTAAATTCTAATGTTTACTCTGCTTCTTGGGCTGAATATACACAGAAATCAAGCATACCAAAACTAGTTTCGTAAGGGTTTGCAAAATGTTTTAGCCCCAGGAAGAAATATAATCAATGTTTTGGAGCCGTACTAAAAAGTGTAGAAAAATGAGCAAAGTGAGACAGGTGGGGCTTTTGGGTAGAGGGTGGTTTTCTTCTGAGCTGACAATGACATTGGGGGAGGGACTTATGGATAGTCAGCATGGAAAAGGAATGAGCAAAGAAACCAAAAGGAGGAAGGAGGATGTAGGTACCATGGTACACAAGAGATATGAGGATAGAACCATGGAGAACAGATGGAAGTTTGTGAGCATCTGTGCTGAAGTCTGAGCCAGTACAGTGAGGATGATTCCACTGCAAATTATATCTTCGAGTATCTTGTGAGGCTGGTTCAGTCTAGGGTAGAAACAGAAACTGATGGCCTTCCTTACCTGCTCCCCTTTCCTTCTCTGCAGTAGATTGTGTGGTGGGCATTTTACTTACTTTAAACCCACACATTTCCTTCTGGGCTTCAGAAATCTCTGTCTCTCTCTCTGTCTCTGTCTCTGTCTCTGTCTCTGTCTCTGTCTCTGTCTCTCTCTCTCTCTCTCTCTCTCTCTCTCTCTCTCTCTTTCCTTCTCTCTGTCTCTCTTTCTCTCTTGTTTTTAAGCTGGCAAATGGTATAAAACAGATGATCAGCAGAAACATTAAACTATGCGTATATTCTGCTTAATGCTTACAAATAGAGAGAAGATAAGACAGAGAATATTCATTATTTTAGGGATACAGAATAATTGGTTTAGACTGATCCTGGAGGCTTGGAATTTATTTAGAACAGTTGGTCAAAGTGGGAGATTGTCAATGAATTCAGAAATACATATACCTCTAGAAATGAAATTGAAGGCTAAAATGAACAGCAGGCCATGAAGGGAGAAAACAACAGGCACCTTCTTCCATCCATCCCTCTCTCCTTCCCTTTCTCCTCCTCCTCTTTCCCTCCTTCCTTTCTTTCCTTCTCTCCTTCTGTCTCTTTGCTTTCTCTTTCCCTTCTTCCTTTCCTCCTTCCTTCTGTTCCTTCTTTCCTTCCTTCTTTCCTTTTTTCCTTCCTTCTTTCCTTTCTTCCTTCCTTCCCTCCTTCCCTCTGTCCTTTCCTCCCTCCTTCCTTCCTTTCCTCCTTCTTGCCTTCTCCCCCCGCTCTGTTTTTTCTATCCTTCCTTCTTCCCTCCCTCCTTCTCCCCTTATCCTGCAAAGGGAGGGAGAACGAGTTGCTTGGAAAGAGGAAATTATGGTCCTGAAGGCGCTAAGCTCTACCCATGTGAAAGGAGGTTAGGTTGGGCATATACTCAATAGGTCCAGTGGCTCAACATATAATGAACAGCGTGTCCAGCCTAGCTCTTTTAGCACTACTTCCTGATTACATTTAGATATACAAATTCAGAAATGGGGAGTTTGTTCAATTCCTGAAATCCAGAGTCAATTGTTCACAGGTCCCATTGATTTTATGTAGAAGTAGCACATGTGTTGCAGTTCATAATGCTGAATTTGGAGTCAGGAAAACTTTTGTTCATATCCCAAGTCTGACTCATACTATGTGACTAAAGGCAAATCACTTAACTTCTCTGAGACTCAGATTTCCTATCTGTAAGATGGGAATAATAGCACCTGTAGAAGTGTGTGTCTCCCTCACAGAATTATTGCAATATGAGAATAAAGTAATAAATAGAAACTGCTATAAAAGTGTCAGCTATTATTGTTATTGTGACCCAAATAGTCTGGCTTCAACCATACATACAATAATTGAAAGAGAGATTGCCACACTTTCCCACTCATTCTCATTATCCTTTCTTTTTTAATATAGCAAATATAGCTTCTTTATTAAAATGATTAGCATAGCAACATTAAAGAACACTATTCTTTAAAAGGATACACATGAGCAAAATTGAAAAAATAAACACTTATTTAAAGAAACAATTCTGTATCTTTCTCATTAATATTTAACTGTTATTGTTCTCAATTCTTTTTTTCCTTTCTCTTTATGACTTCAAAGAGAGAAACCCTTAGCTCTTTTTTTCTCAGCTACTTCATTTGATGTTGAAATCCTGATCTTTTTCAGAATTCCACTTTGCGGTTTCATTTGCAGCAGTTTTGCACATCCTTGTAACTTCACTCAAAGGAGTTGTTGCTATTGCCAGAATGAAGAGATGATGGTGGTCGAGAAATAGACAACAGACCTTATTTGTTATCAATAGGTGGTCTTCATCCACTTTAGCAATCAGGAGTTGCTAGAGTAACTCAGTCTTTATCCCTGCTGATATCCTTTGGTTTGCTCTCATTGGAACACCTAAACCCTATAGATCTAAAATTTCACCTGCCCTTTGCCTCTAAGATCATGCTGATTTCTCATCTTGGCTTACATGCCTCTTTCAGGACCTCCTCCAGTGAACTACCTCCAAGATTGTTTTTCTTGTTCAAGTTATACATACTAGCTTGCTAACTCTCACAACACATCATGAAACCATTTTTGGTTTACTAATCTATCAAGTGGACATGCCGCATTGTTGCTTTTTTACGTTACAACAACCTGGGTATATTCCCTTCCCTTAGTCTCTCTATTGACAACTTAGTAGCATTTTTCTTGCTCCATGGGGGATACAAATAAAGGGAAAGCATAGTTCCTGCCCTTCAGAAGCTTACAATCTAGACTCTAGAGACAACTTATATAGGCAAATAATGAGGAGGAAAATGGCAGCAAAAAGAAGGGGAAACTACCTACCCCAGAATAACCATGTATATTAATCAAATCAAATTAGTTCCTAAGGGAAAAACATCAATGAGAATTTAAAATCATGTGAGACTAAAGTAGGTTGGAAAAACTTGTTGGGAAGGGATGATATTTCATTCCTCTTTCCAAAAAGGCAAAAAAATATTTCCTTGGTAGCATTTTGACTGCTGAGAATGTCACCTCACCCAGGATAAGCTCATCACAATAAGCTCAATATTTTTTCTTTTTTTAATTTTTTTCTTTTTTTTCAATACTTTTTCAACTCCCTTTGCCACTACCTTCTGATTAGAGGAATGGAGGGTGGTGCAGTAAACTTCTTCTAAAGCTTTGCCTTTTAGAGACTCAGATCAGACCTTTCCAGGTAACTCTTCATTTTCTATCAGTAGCTCCACTTGGTTTCAACTCCACACAATATCATATCCCTTTGCTGGGTACCCCAGTGGCTATGACTCTCCCCTTTTCAGCTTCCTTTTGTTTATTGTCTTCCCCCATTAAATGATAAGCCCCCCTGACGGCATGGACAGTCTTTCTTATTTGTATCCCCAGCACTTAACACAGAGCCTGGTACATAATAGGCACTTAATAAATGTTTTTTGAATTGAATAAATCTTATTGGAATCTGAATCTGAATCTTTTTACCACACTAAGTAATTTTTCATTTTCTTTATCACCTTCATGGTAATTTCCTTATGAATAAGAGCTAAGAGTGTCTTTCAGAGGTCCCTCCATGTGACCAAGGCAGCATGATCCCCTGCCTTAATACAGGTTGAGGAAGATTTGGGATCCCAAAGTGCAGTGTGAGAAAGTACAGAGCACAAGAAGAAAGTTGGCAGAGAGAAAGTAGAGCAAGCCAGCTTCTTCTAGGAGAAATACTCTTAAGGAGGGATAGTCAGGGAGGAAGGACATAGATCTGATTAAGTCACTGAGTAATTCATACTAAGGGAGGGTGGACATCTAGGGAATTGGTGACTTGTTGATATTCAAACTCCTCAGTGATGGGGAAAAGGAACTTACTCAAGGATTTTGAGCTTCCTTAGGGCTCTTGGTTGTAGCAGATGGGGGGGCTACGTAGGTCTTCACAGCACCCTCCCAACCCCACCCTGGACTCTAAGAGAAGGATTAGGGGACACTGAAAAAAGAAGAAAAAATAGAGCAGTGAGAAATAGTTTAGGAGGAGGAGATGGGCTAGACTAGGTCTTGAGTTTAAACTTTACCTCCTTTACAATTTTGCCTGGGGTCAACCAAGTCAGCCTAGTAGCACCTATTTGTTTTAAAATCTGTCTGGAAAATATACCTTTCCCCCTATTCTCAACCTCTTAGTTCTTCTTTCCCTCTGCTCCCATTTAGCTCTCTAAGTGTATTATTTAACTTGGTAAAGCACCTAAGGATGCTGAGTGTGTACTACAAAAGACACATTACAAAATAAAGCCAGGAGATATTGCATTATAAACTGAAGTGGTGGGGAACATATCAAACAAAATCTGTAATGTACTCAAGCTACAGTTACAGGCATATCCCACTGCACTGAGCAAAGTAGAAGGAAGAGATGCCCTTAAATCTGTATCTATAAGGTAATATTCCCAGCTTTCTTGTCATAAGTGTCTGGGATTCTGCTATCAGATCCCAGGGCAGAATAAGGACCAGCTGAAAAAAAGTATGCTCTGGTGACATTATATTTTGCTTCATTGCCTCAGGCTCTTGAGGGTAGAGAGAGAAATGTTCCCTCAGAAATTCTATTAAAAATAAACCTGAGATGAGAATAACAACAAAAGCAGTGATTTTTTTTCAAGCAAGTTCCTTATTAATGTTTAATATTTTTAGTATTAGTATAACAACTGCACTCCAGTAGGGGGAAAAAAAACAAGTCAAGAAAAAAGTTTAATATAATATGAAAAAGTCAAACCACTCCATATGCTTAGCTGTTACTCCTAAAGATTATTAAGAAACAAAGTGTTCAGAAGGACAATAATTGTATTGGAAACTCCTCTATCTAATGAGAGTTTGGACTTGGTGATTTCTGAGGTCCTTTCTACTATGACATTCTACGATTCTGTAGGAAATGGTGTGACTCTCAGTTTTGCATTAAAGTTTAAGATATGGTGACATGTATATATGTGTATATTTAACTTGAATTGCACAGAATTTATTGGTACTTCCATGCTGTTCTGAAACATCGTCTATAGATGGACTGTGGCTACTGCCAAAGGAATTATTACATATTTACTTCTGATTCTTTTCCATGTCCTCCTCCTGCTTGAAACTTTCTCTTTTTTAAGCACTTTGGGGCTGGATATATACCCCGCTATGCACTGAAATATTTTCATATTTAATATTTTAATTTGAAATCTCTCCTAAGATGGCTTTTCAACTCTGAGCATTTTTCTGTTCCCTAAGGTTCACTACCTCATTAGGCCACAATAGAGCCTCTTCAGTGAGATTACTCATCTCTTTTTCATGGTGATAAACCAAAATCTACTTTCTATCATCAATACCATAATGTAACAATAACTGTTCCATAGTCATCAAATAGTTCTAGGGATCAGAGTTTCTGAACTATTAACTTTAAAATCCTCCTGTCAGTCATATGCAAATTAGATGCTGAGAAATATTTAACCTCAGGAATTTTTATCTTGCATTTCTTTTTTTTTTTTCAGGGTCTGGTAACTGTATTTTCCATTAGTAAAATTGTCAACTTGTCCACATTTGAAAGGGGCTACCCTTTACATATTTAAATTATATGTATGTATATCTATATGTATACACACAAACACACTCACACACATATATAATACATGTGTATTACATATCACATATATGCATGAATTTTCAATAGCTATGATCCACCAACTCTAGAAATTCCTACCAAATTGGAAAGAATTTCACATAAGGCCTATTGATAATCATAAGCCTGGCTAACCTGAGAAAAACTTATGTGAAGAAAAATTCACAATTGTATTCATTTTTATCATCTAATTGCTTTGAATCTAGTGCGTGCTACATTTAGAAGGTAGGAAGAGTAGCCATAAGATTAAGAAAAAGAAGTTGGAGAAGAATGAGAGGAAGGTAGTGGCACGTAACAATAGAACCAATGAATGTCAGAGCTGGAGGGGATGTCAAAGGTCACTTAGTATAATGGCTCCCAATTCGTAGGCTATGGATTCCCGCAGGGAGAGCATGAAGTTATTTCAGAGGATGTGAAAATCTATAGAAAGGCAGGTTCTACCACGTTGTGAAGGCTTTAAACATGGTTCCAGGAATCTCCTGTGTCTGATGTCCAAGGATCAGCAGCAAAATGGAGAGGCTCATCACCTACGTAGAAAACTTTACTGAGATCCAGCCTCTGTTTCTTCCACATGTACAGCTGTGGGAGGAAGGAGAGAAAGAGACGGAAGAAAAGGATAGCCAGGAACAGGGAAATAGGAGGATGAAAAAATAGGAAGGAAGAGGAATTAGAAGGAACAGTGAGAAAGGAACTTGAAGGCATTTTCTATCAGTATGAAAGAAGAGTCAGAAGCCTCACTTTCTCTCACATTCACCAAATGGATGAAAATAATAACAATAAAAACAAAACAACTGAAATTTACGTAGTTCTTTAAAGTTTTTAATAGAGCTTTATATGCATTATCTCATTTGATTATAATGATGATTTGCAGGATCCTGGTGTTTGCGGGTAGACCCTCATGCCATTTCAGAACCTGTCTTTCCCAACCACAACCTGTTGATAAATGAACTATAAGGATCCCCTAGGGTATCTACCGGGTAAACACATCTAATTTATTGGCTTTCTTCCTTTTTACCCATTATCTTCCAAAAGGCATCTATGAATCTCCGGGAAGTAGTATACTTCTGTCAAAATCTGACCAAATTCATAATCATCATACTACTTCTGATGGGCTACTTGTGTTAGTAGCTGTTGTGCTTCATCTTCTATTTCTAATTGGAGTTCCAGTATCTTAACTGAGATACTAGTGTAATATAAACTAAAGAACACTAGACCTGTAAAGTCTCTGTGCCTGTACCTCTGTGCCTATTATTATTACCTGTGCCCCTCTTGGGCAAATCTCTTAATCTGTCTAGCTCTCAACTTTTTTTTTCCTGTAAAATGAGAAAGTTGGAGTGGATGAACTTGAATGTCTCTTCCAGCTCTAGATATGTGATCCTATTATTATCTTCAATGGATAGTAACTATTTTCTCCATTGAAGTCCTCTTCAGATGCTTTATTGTAGTTGGAATGGGACCTAGAGTTTCGGACAGTTATACAGTAGTTTTTCCCACACTGGAAATGCTCAATGTGGGTCTGGTGAGTGACCAGCCCACATAGGCTTGAAGGAGGGTCATAACCAGATCATAGCTTCAGGATGATGAAAATTTTAGCTACAACAACTCATGAAGATACCTCCACTAAGTCAGTGGTATCAAAATCAAGTAGAAACAGGAACCACTAATCCATACGTAAAGATGCCTGTAGGCTGCAGTATTAGAGACCAGATTGCCATTATTCACTAGACCATGGAGAAAGCAAGGGAGTTCTAGGAAAACAAAACAAAACAAAACAAAAAACTTACTTCTGCTTCATTTATTACACTAAAGACTTTAACTGTGGATCACAATAAAATGTGGTGAGTCGTCAAAGAGACTGGAGGACCAGACCATCTTACTTGTCTTCAGCAGGCCAAGTAGCAACAGTTAGAACCAAACATGGAACAACTGATTGGTTTCAGATTGGAAAAGGAGTATGACAAGGCTGTATATTATCACTTTATTTACTTAACTTAGATGCAGAGTACATCATGAAAAATGCCAAACTGAATGAATCAAAATCTGGAATTAAGGTTGCTGGGAGAAATATAAACAATCTCAGATATGCAGACAAAATCACCCTGATGACAGAAAGTGAAGAAGAACTAAGAAGCCTTTTAGTGAGGGTGAAAGAGGAGAGTGTAAAAGGTGTCTTGAAGCTTGAAAACAAAACAAAACCAAACCTAAGATCTTGGTAACTGATCCCATCACTTTCTGGCAAATAAAAGGAGAAGAAATGGAAGCAATGTTAGATTTTGTATTCTTGGGCTCAAAGATCACTGCAGACAGTGGTCGCAGCCATGATATTGAAAGACGCTTTCTCCTTTGAAGGGAAGCTATGACAAATCTGTACAGCAAAAACATAGACATTACCTTGCCAACAAAGTTCCATAGAATCAAAACTATGGTTTTTCCCATAGCCATGTATGACTGTGAGAGTTGGATTGTAAGGAAAGCTGAGCACTGCAGAATGAACACTTTTGTACTGTGGTGCTGGAGAAGACTTTTGAGAGTCCCTTGGACAGCAAGGAGATAAATCAGTCAATACTGAAAGAAATTAATTCAGACTATTCATTGGAAGGTCAAATACTGAATCTGAAGCTTAAATACTTTGGCCACAATGAGAATTCAGGACGTTTTGGAAAAGACCCTGATGTTGGGAAAGATTGAAGGCAAAAAGAGAAGGGGATGACAGAGCCTAAGATGGATAGTGCCATGGAAACAATGAAGGTGAGCTTCAACGAATCCAGGAGACAGTGGAGGATAGAAGGACCTGGCAGGTTATGGTCTATGAGGTCATGAAGAGTCAGACAAGAGTGAACAACAACAAGGCTGCATATTGATTTAGTTTTAAGAGGTAATGTTATCTATGTTTATATGTATATTTATTTATTTGATTTAATATTTCCCAGTTTTATTTTATTCTGTACCTTTGTGTTAAGGCATAGAAGGTATTACTTCCTTTGTTGGTAGAGTACACACATTGCAGAAATTGCATATATTGAAGCACTAAAATAATAATCAAAATAGTTATTTTCTCTTTCGTAATTGCATGTCCAACCCATGCTTCTCCCAATTGTAAATTTTACCTTAATGTTTAGAACAGATATAGCTCTGTTCTTTCTAGGTCTTATCAGAATCCTCCCTTATACATTATCAATTAATCAATTAATCCATCCATCAACATTTCTTTCATCACTTAGCCTATCACTGAAAAGCACTTTCCTAAGGCTGAAACTCTAGCTCATTTCAAAGCCCCACCTCTTAAAAAATTAAAATTAATCTTCTGGTATTCCAAATATATATATTTTTTCATGTCTGATACCTAGAACTGCTCAATGATCCCAAGATATGCTTAATAAAAAATATTGGCAAGTGCACATGCCAGGCACTAGGGAATATATCCAAACCCAGATTGCTAATTTAGTAATAGATATCTAAGGAAGAAACTGGTTACTACCTATAAAGCTACGCCTACTCTGATCCATGGCAGAGTCAGCATAACTTTAACAACTGCTGCTGATTTGCCTTTTTTGGTGGGGAGTAGCACATAATGTTTCCTATTTATACATGCTAAAACTCACCAAATGTTTCTTTTTCGCATATGACTAACTTTTGATTCCAGGCTGCATTAGTTTTGTTTGTACAAAACTTTTTTTTAATTTTATGAAATCAAAATTATCTATTTTACTTCCAATGATCTTCTCTATCTCCTGTATTGGTCATAAAATCTTCCCTTATCCATAAATCTGGCAGGTACATTTTCCTGTGTTCCCTTAATTTACTTATGATATCATCCTTTATATTGAAATCTTATACCCATTTTGGCTTTATCTTGATATATAATGTGTGATATTGGTGCCTAATTTTTTGCCAAACTCCTTTCTGGTTTTCCCAACCAATTTTTGTCAAATGGAATTCCTGCCCCTAAAGCTTGCATCTTTGGGTTTATCAAACATTAGATTACTGTGGTCATTTACTACTATGTATTGGATACCTAATCTATCCCACCGATCCACTTACCACTCTATTTTTTACTCACTACCAGATCATTTTCATGATTACTACTTTGTAATATAGTTTAAAATCTGGAACTGCCAGGCCATCTTCATTGATTCCCTTGATATTCTTGACCTTTGTTTCTTACAGGTGAGTTTTCTTATTACTTTTCCTAGTTTTACAAAATACTTCTTTGATAGTTTGATTGCCACGGCACTGAAAGAATAAATTAACTTAGGTTGATTTGTCATTTTTATTATATTGGCTTGGTGTACCCATGAATAATTAATTCTCCAAGTCTTTAGATCTCTCTTTATCTACATAAAAATGTTTTTATTTGTAACTGTGTTCATATAGTTCATGGGTTTGTCTTGGCAGGTAGACTCCTAAGTATTTTATGTTCTTTACAGTTATTTTAAATGGAATTTCTCTTTATATTTCTTCCTAGTGAACATTGTCAGTAGTGTGTAGGAATGCTGATGATTTACATAGGTTTATTTTATATCCTGCAACTTTGCTGAAGTTGTCAATTGTTTCAACTAGTTTTTTTTCATTAATTCTTTAGGGTTCTCTAAACATAGCATCATATAGTCTGCAAAAACTGATAGTTTCATTTCCTCATTTTCTATTTTTATTCTTTCAATTACTTTTTTATTGTCCTATTGTTATAGCTAGCATTTCTAGTATAATATTGAATAATAGTAGTAATAATGAATATCTTTTCTGTACCTCTGATCTTATTAGGAAGACATTACGTTTATCCCTGTTACAGAACATATTTGCTCTTGGTTTTAGATAGTAGTCCTTATCATTTTAAGGCTCCATTTATTCCTATGCTTTCTAGTGTTTTTAATAGGAATGCGTTTTGTATTTTGTCAAAGGCTTTTTCTGTATCTTTTGATATAATTATATGATTTTTTGTTTTGTTATGGATATGGTCAATTATTCTGAATTTTTTTCTAATATTAAACCAGTGCTGCATTTCTAGTATAAATCCCACCTAATCAAAGTTTGTGATCTTTATGCTGTGTTATTGTAATCTCCCCATTAGTATCTTATTTTAAATTTTTGCATCAATATTCATTAAGGAAATCAGTCTATAGTATTCTGTCTCTGTTTTTGCTTTCCCTGGTTTATGGATCAAAATCATATTTGCGTCAAAAAGAAATGTAGTAGGATTTTTTCTTTACCTATTTTTTTCAAATAGTTTGTAGAGTATTGGGATTGTTTCTTAAATGTTTGGTAGAATCCACTTGTAAATCCATCTGGTGCTAGAAATGTTTCTTAGCTCATTTACAACTTGCTCAATTTCTTTTTTCTAAGGTAGGGTTATTTAAATATTCTATTGCTCTTCTGTTAACCTGAACAGTTTATGTTTTTGTAAATATTTGTCCATTTCTCTTAGACTGTTAATTTTACTGTCATATAATTGGGCAAAATAACTCCTAGTAATTTATTTTAATTTTGTATTCATTGTTAATTCATTTACCCTTTTCATTTTTGATACTAATAAGTTGGTTTCTTTCTTTTTTTCATCAAATTAACCAATAACTTATCTTTTTTTCATAAAGTCATCTCCTACACTTATTCACTAGTTCTTTTTTTAACTTTCAATTTTATTAATCTCTCTTGATTTTCAGGATTTCTAATTTGGTATTTAATTGGAGATTTTTAGTTCATTCTTTTTCTAGTCTTTTTTTAAGTTGCACACTCAATTCATTGCTTTTATCTTTCTCTCTTTTGTTGATGCATGTGTTTAGAGATACAAATGTCCCCAA
>CM053622.1:302817135-302832188 GCA_028646595.1 Phalanger gymnotis
GAAAAATAAAATACTATTTAAAATGGGAATCATATAGCACAATTTCTGGCATATACTAGGTGATTAATAAATGCTTTTCCCCTTCTCCTTCCCCTTACCTTTACCTGAAGCATGAATATCCTCTGTGAAATCCCCAGCAGGTAGTCATTCAGCCTCTGCTTATAGTGAAAGGGACTTCGCTGTTCGTGAGGACCATTCCACTTTTGGAAAGTTATCATTGTAAGGAAGTTCCCCCCTTCTCCTTTATTAATGTGAAATCTACCTCTCTGTTACTTCCTCCTATGAGTTCTACTTATGCCCTATGGAACAATACAAAATAAAATAATGTCTTTTCCAAATGACAGCCTTTCAGATATCTGAGGGCAAGTAGCATATCCTTCCTGAGCCCTCTCTTCTTTAGACTAAACATATTTATTCCTTCTATCTTTTAAAAATATCTTCAAAAATTGACTTTCTGACTCTGAGATTAACTCTCTTTCTATCCTGTTTCTCTATCTTATCTTTAGCACATATTTGCTGTGTGACCCTGAGTAGTTTGCTTACCTTCTCTACGCCCCCAGGCAACTCTCTAAGACTATCAGTTGTGGAGAGGCGGAGAGAAGGTGACAATCTATATTAGTAGAAGACTCAATGGGGGCTCAGGACACCAATGACATCATAGGTCCAATCCAAAAAAAATGCTTTTATGTGACTATTAAAGTGACAACTTTCATTTTTTTACAGTTTGGTTTTTTAAGTGTGTATTGAATTTAACAAGTTAAGAAACATCCTGCTGGTGGTGGGTTTTTCCTGAACCTTTTTTTGCTTTCCTTTATATAGTTTTAGAAAATTTTAACCCTTTTTTTGCATCTCTTTCACCATCCACTAACCACAATTCCCCTCTCTCTCACCAAAAGCCCTCCCTTGTAACCAATTGCTATACTTAAGCCAAAATTATTAACACATTGGCCATGTCTGATATACAAATACATATCTCATTCTTCACAACTTACCCATACCTCCCTGCCAAGTGGCAGGAAATCCACATCATCAGCGACCTTTAGAAGTCATGATTGGATACTGCACTGATCAGAGCTATGAAATCTTTCAGACTTGTCTTCCTTTCAATTACTGGGGCAATTATGTAAATTTTCTCCTAAATTTCCCCACATTACTTTAGATGAGTTTATACAAATCTTCCCAGGTTTTTCTGAATCCTTCATATTTATCACTTTGTATAGAAAAGTACTATGCCAATACATTAACGTAACACAATTTGTTCCCTTATTCCCCAGTTGAGTGCCCATTATTTCAAGGCTTCAATATAGCAAAAAGTGTGGCTATAAACATCTTCGTGAACATGGGCCTTTTCTCTGTCTTTGGCCTCTACAGTTAGAGGTATTGCTGAGTTAAAGGCCATGTACAGCATACTTTAGATATCTCTCAAAGTTTCAACCTTCTTAGCTGTCATTGGCACACCACTTTCCAAAGATTGCAAACCTTTAGCTTGTTGTTTTACTTCCTTCATATCAATTATAAAGCCACTTGCAAAACTATTGTCTTGGCAAACATAACTCTATGAAACTGTCCCTTTGTGTGAAGAAAGGACACTGTATTGAATTGGAGTTAATTAATATGTAACAGTAAAGTTACTTTATGGTCATAGGAAACCCTAGTGGAGTTGATGGATGAAAAATGGTGTCATTTGATGATAGGAAAAAGTGGGCATTCCAAGCATGAAAGATGACCTGTAAAAAGTATGAGAGATGTGAGGAGAAAGAGGAAGAAGAGGAGGAGGAGGAAGAGGAAGAAGAAGAAGAAGAAGAAGAAGAAGAAGAAGAAAAAGAAGAAGAAGAAGAAAAAGAAGAGAAAGGACACTTAAGGGAGGAAGAGGTGAAGCATTTGAAGCATTTGATTTCAAATGTTTCAAGTTCTTCTTGCTGTCTCAGGGCAAAATAGGAGCAGCAGGTGAAAGTGAAATGGTACATTTAATATCAACATAAGGAAAAGTATGGTAACAATTAAAGTTGTCCAAAAGTAAAATAAGCTGCTTGGGTGAGCAATGGATCCCCTTTCATCATAAAAGTTTAAGCAGAGGCTGGATGACCATTGGTTAAGGCTGCAGTCATGAGGATTCCTATGCAGGTACAGGTGGAACTGGATAACGATTGAGGCAACTTCCAACTCTGAGATTTTGGACTGTGTGAAGTAGGTACCTTCCAGGAAGTCTGGCTAGAACCAAAGAGCTGTAAGTGTCCAAAGTCTAGATTTATGTCAGGGACTAGACCAGAGCAAAATGAAGAAGTAGATGATGTTTATTTTCCTCAAAATAAGATCTCCCCTTTCCCTGTTCCTTTTTACCTTCCATAGTGTACTCAGCCTCTGTGTTAAAATTGTGTCTTGTTCTGGTCCCCCTGACCATCCCATCCTTCCTTCTAGTCAGTATAGTAAGTTTATAAGTAGCCATTATAAACAGGAAGTAGCAGGAAATATCATTACAAAGGGGAACCTAGAAGTCATGTACAAGCCATCCCAAAGATCAAAGGAGCAAATTTACAAACTATATCCTCTATTAACCAAAATTAACATCCTGGTGGTGTGCGCTGAATCAGTGGAAGCCATCTAAGCACTGCTGTAAGGACCTTCTGGTCCTACGATATGTAAATCTCAGACAAGTTCCAGACTTCTGCAGTAAGCCCAGCAGAACATCAAATGGTGCTGATAATTTTGAGATGATGTGGACATGTTAAATTTAAAGTTTTGCCAACAACTTTGATATGATTTGGATATGTTAATGAGGTAACCCCAAAATTGCATAGATAGTAAGTTGGTCAGTTTCCCTCAAAAAACTGTATCTCAAATTCTCCCCCCTCACACATATACACTCAGCACACTCTCACCTTCATCTGGGTCCATGCTATCAACATTAATCTATGGTTATGTGAATGATACTCTTTGTTGCTTCCCCATGCTGCCTGCCTTCCTTCACCATCCCATCTCCTGTCCCCACACCATCTGCCTCTGTATCCCTTTTATCACTTGTCTCTGCTGTGTTTTTTTGCTACCACACCCACTATGCCTAATTAAAATATGATTATCACCCCATTTCCCATTGCCAGTCTTAGTCTTTCCCTGAGAGTACCCAAAGAACTAGGTGTATCTGTTCCCATTTCATAATTTCATAAATTCATTATCAATTCAGCCTTCCTTTTAGATATTCAGAACTTTCCTGCTCTCTATTTTCTCCCTCCTCGAGCCCATCATTAAAAACTTATTTTATGCAAAGCATCCAGTATTAGTCCCTTGTACTTCATTGTGCACTTAACATAATAAAAAGAAAATTATATTAATAATCAACTAATAGGGTAGGCAATTAATAAGTGCCTTCTATGTCCTACGTGCTGGGAATATAAAGAAAAAAAGTGAAACTATCTCTGTCCTCAAGGAGCTTACATTCAAATGGGAGATAGCAACATTTGTATTATACACATCCCTCTGCTAAAACCCTTCTTGGATGTCTTGTTGTAGCCCAGAGGTGACCTTGAGATCTCCAAGACTCTAATGATGAAATGAATGCAGGCTCTTCCAGGTCCTACCAAAGTAGAGAGGATTTCAATTTGGCTCAATGATAAATTATAAGCTTTTTTCTTCGAATGACCAGCCTATCTAAGTTTAGAGATGCTCATTAGCAGATTGGCTTGGGGATGATGAATTTCTCTGGTTTCAGCAAGTCTCAAGGACTACCTATCAGGACAGGAAGAGGTTGTTGTCTGCATCAGTATAAGGAATCCATAGCCTGGTGAAATCATAGATCCTTAAAAAAGTACATAGGTTGTAAAGTGTTGTACATAAATCATCTCAATTGCCCTAATAGCAATCATGTGATATAGGTACAACAGATATTATTATGCCCATTTTACAGATGAGGAAATTGAGCCCTAGAGCAATTTTATGACTTTCTTGAAGTCATATCAATAGTAACTGGCAGAATCAGGACTCAAATACATCTTTTCTCACTTCAAATCCTGTATTCTTTCCACTGTACCTTACTACTTTCTAAGTATATTAGCATTCTAAGCTTTATGTCTAACAGTGGAATGAGAAAGGGGCAGAGGAACCATCCCAGAGTCCCTGAAATCAAATCTCTTAGAAAGTCTCCTCTTCTGCCTACATAGAAGGTCAGGCTCAGCTGTAAATTGTTGTCACCACTACCCCCACACACCTTTAAAAATTAAATTATGATGCTTCTTTTTAAAAGCAAGCAACACCGTGAACACCAAATAATGCTAGCTGCTCTTTTGGGTGCCCTTGGGTTTTGAAAGAAGGCTTTAAATGAATTGCTTCTCTCCCAAGCCTCAGATCTTATGGCTTATTTGGATCTACAACAGTTGTCTTGAATGAATAAAATTGTTTTCCCCCCATTACAGGCAGAAAGAAAAAAATGAAAATGGAAGAATAGTCATATCAGCCGGAGCTCAAGGGGGTGACTGAAGTGGATCAAGACGTTTCTTGCCTAGAGAGAAACAACAGGATAAGGGAAAGAAATCTGAGACAGCCATCAGATTTTGATGCCTAGTTAAGCAATTGGAACAGTAAATGTCCCTATGAATTAGCGATGAAGGATAGAAGGTAGAATATTACTAGATCACTTTTCAAAGACCTGTCTTAGCTGGCCTAGGTTTAAGCAAGACAGACAGTTGCCTAGGCACACCACACTGCTAAGGGGGGAGTGGGAGGGAGTAGGAAGGGGATACATCAAACAACCTTCTTTACTATTAGTTTTATAAAATACACATCTTTTAAGCTCCATAAAAATCAATTAAATAAGCATTAATTAAGCACCTAATATGTGCCCAATAATGTAACAGGAGCTGGGGATACAAAACAAACAAACAAAACCAAATGAAACAGCCCTCGAGGAGTTTATATTCTCTCTATAATGCTCATTTACTCTAGATGTAAATGCACAGCAAGAGAATTAAAAGTGTCATATAATCAAGGAAAAGTCTAGCAAAAGGAAGAGCAGGTAAAAGGCCACTAAAGAAGAGTAGTTTTCATGTCCTAGAGTTGTTACTTAGGACCAGGATTAAACCATCAAAAACCTTTATAACTTACAAATGTCCTGCTTCTGAAGCTGGATTATAGCCTTAGCCCCTTGTATGATTCTGCTATAGCACTTGGTTATAAATCTTCAACATTAAAAGTCTTTAAGAGTGTGCAGGGAAAGCAAGAGGAGGAAGGAAAACTTTCGGTCTTCTGTGATGGAAGCTGGACTGTTGGTTATTAGGAAACCAATGAAAACTAGTGGAATTCAACAGCAGTGAAGAACCCAGTGAGCCAGGTTCTGGAGTCTGGCTCTAAAGAAGTGCCTTGGGGCAGAGGCCAGTGAGGAGCGTGAGATAACTTCCTCTAACTTAGGCTCAAGTCCAAGGTACCACAGAACTTCTGCTGCTCACCCTGTTCAAAGCTGACACTAGTGGAAAGGTCACTGACACTGGAGTCAGAAGACCTGGGCTGAATCCCCAGCTTTGATCCATATTGGTAGTAGTATGACCCTGAGCAAGTCATTTAACTTATTTGAGCCTCAGTTTCCTCATCTATAAAAATGTATAAAATAAAATTGGGACTACTCACAGAGATCATAGGATTATAGATCTAGAACTAGAAAGGACCTCAGAGGCCATCTAGTCCAACCTCCTCTTTTTACAGATGTGGAAAAAGAGTCCCAATATGGTAAAGTGGTTTGCCCAAGTGGTTTCTACATACTAAGTACTAAAAGCGGGATTTGAAGCCTGGTCCTATGAACTCTGAGGTCCTTTGAGTCAGTGAGTGTCAATGCCTCCTTAGAGTTGTTATAAAAAATATGTGCTGCTTCGACTTTAAAATGCTGTAAAAAGATGTGAACTGTTATTATTGTACATGGATATAAAACAAAATCCTCAACAAATGCACTAACCTTACAAAGCTGATCATTAACCAGCTGATGTAGCAGCAGGCATATATATTTTCAGGGAGCATTCCACCGGTCAAATGTCACCAAAACAATTTCCAAGCCAGCCTGCCCTCATTAGTTTCTGGAGATCTTGATTACAAATTTATAAGAGACATGCCCCAGACAGCGAGAGAGATTGAGAGACGGCCATCCTGTTGGTCATTGGCATATCCCACTGGGAACATTAGAAACCTTGTCCATCAACCAAAATAAACAGCTCCAGTCATGAACAGAGCCAATGAATACCCAATAAATCATAGCTGTCAAAAATCTTGGTAGCATTGCTGAAGACAGAAATCAATCCAAAACTCATTAGTTCTCCTGACAAGTGCTTAATCTCATATTGTTTAATATCGGCCAGGGCATCTCAGGTAGAATAGAACCCTGCAAGTAATCGGGGAGGTTTTCTATGAAGGAAACTTTTCAATGATTATAGCTTAATCTTGCCTTCAGCCCATCCCCATTTCCTTTTGTGCTGAAACAGTTCATGGGTTTGAATCATTTGGTGCTGGATAGGACTATCTCCATGGCTGATAGCTTTGCACTGCTGGCAGCTCCAGGTCTCTTTAGTCTGCAGACATTTCAGTTGGAAAGGAGAGTTGGAGAAGTGAGCTGTATCAGTATTAAACAATCAGTGTATCACCTGCACCCACAGGCACCAACACAACAAGGCAGGAATAAGGTTAACTGTCTAGAAACAACACTCCTCTCCACATAGACTCCTTTAGCTGACCTTTTATAGACGCTGCTCCCCTTCAAAATTCCTTTTGACATTTATTTTAATCAGATTTTACCAATACTTAAGTGTTCCTTTGTGTGTGTGTGTGTGTGTGTGTGTGTGTATGCCTGTGTGTGCCTGTGTCTGCCTATGTGTATATGGTATAGGGTAAATTCAATGATTTGCCTTAGGTCCCATGCTCTCCTAGGACTGACCCTCAGAGATCATCTAATTACCATTTCTATTCTAATAACTCTCAAATCTACCTTTCCTACCCCAGTCTCTCTTCTGACCTCCAAACGCTCATTTCCAACTGCTTTTCTGATGTCTCAAACTAGAGATATCTTGAGTTCGATATGTCCAAAACAGAACTCCTTGTCTTTCTCCCTAAGCCTTCTCTGTCTCCTATCTTACCTTTACTATAGAGGCCAACAATATCCTTCTGGTTCCTCAGGCACTAGAAGTCAACCTGTATCCCTCACTATCTCTCAGCCCCCACATCCACACTGTTGCCAAGGCCTGCCAATGTCACCTTTGCAATATCTCTTCAGTCTGAAGCTCATAGATTGGACCACCATAGGTCTCCGCCCAAGCTCCATTTAAGGGCTATATTTTGGACCCTCCTGGTTCAGAGTGAATGCCAATGATAACTATTTCTCTTTTGACTAGCAACCTTGAAGGTCTTTACCTCCCAGTTTGATTTTTTTTTTTTTCTGATTAAAGGGGCCATCCCTTGACTGACTTCTTAAAGAGGCCAGTTCACTGAATGGGCGGCATTACCTCACTCTAAGTGAGAACCTGAAAAGGCCTTAGTCTAAAAGGGCCAGGGTCTCTCAATGAATGCTGGGTCATCTCCAGTCATCCTGATGCATATCAGGTCACTGGATCCAGATGGCTCTGGAAAGAGAAAGAGACTGGTGACCTTGCACGGCCCTCCTTCACTCAAACCAAAGTCAACTGCAAGTCATGTCATCATTTTTTCCTGATGTCATGGTCCTCCTCGAAAATGAAGGACAAACACAACAATATGCCCCCTCCTCTCCTCTGACACTGCCAAAACTCTAGTGCAGGCTCTCAACTCCTCACACCTTGATTATTACAATAACCTGTTGGTGTACCTTCCTGCCTCAAGTATCTCCCTACTACAATTCATTCTCCCTTCAACTACTAAAGAGACTTTCTCAAAACAAACCTGATCATAGCACCCGCCTACTCAATAAACCCCAAGTGCCTCTAGGATCAAATGTAAAATACTATATATTTGGCACTCAAAGTAGACATAACCTAACCCCTTCCTACCTTCCCAGTCTTCTTACACCTTACTCCCCAACACATATGCTTGCATCCAGTGATGACTGGCCTCCTGGCTGATCTACCAACAAAGCACTCCATATCTCAGCTCTGGTTGTTTTTTGGTTTTTTTGGTTTTTTTGGGTTTGTTTGGCTGTCCCTCATACCTGGAGTGCTGTCTTCCCTGGTTTCCTTTAAGTACCAACTAAAATCCCCTCTTCTGCAGGAAGCCTTTCCCAACCTTCATTAATTTGAGTGCTTTCCCTTTTAATTATTTCCTATTTATCCTCTATGTAGCTTGATTTGTCTAGATACATTTGCATGTTTGCATCTCCCTTATTGGATTGTAAGCTCCTTAAGAGCAGGGACTGTCTTTTGCCTTTTTTTGTATCCCCAGCACTTAGCATAGTGCCTGGCATATAGTAGGTGCTTGAGAAATGTTGACTGATGGATTGATTTTATAGTTTGTATAGTTTATAGAAGTCTATAGCCTCTAGGCAACTGTGCAAAGTTATACATTTGGCAGAGCCAAGATCTGAGCTCTGTTCCTGCAGCCCTCTTCTCATTTTGCCGGGCTGTAAACTCTTTAGCTGAGCATTTGTAGCACCTTAATTCTCCAAATTTACCTGCTATTATTCCTCAGCACAAACTGTTATGTTCCAGCCAGTCTAGATTATTCATCTGGACCAAAAAATTGCATTCTCACCTGCATACTTTGATTTGTACTATTCTCTAGCCTAGAATGTCCTCTCCCCTCTTCACCTATCCAAATATTTCCTGTCCTTTAAGTCTCGTCCTTATGCTGAGTTATCTATTCATGTTAAGTTTTGTCTATGCAACTAGACTACAAACTCTTTAAAGGAAAGGATGGTGCCTCAAACTTTTATGTATCCCTCATCAGCCTCGTCACAGTACCTTGCCACATGTTAGGTGATCGATAAAGATTTGTTAATTGGCACTAGGGGCAAATAAGCTTCATTCGTACTCTAAGTCTAATAACGTCTCATTAAAGACTCAAAATTCAAAATGAGGAACTGATAATTTTTACTAAACCCACGGACATAATGGTATGGTTTCATCTTAGTTTAAACTTCCATAAACACATTGGTTTCATCAACTTGACTAGTTAGTTCAGATAGGTTTTTTAAAGTTAATTTCGTACCCTTCCCCTCCACCCGAGGGAAAAAAAAAAACCTGTTTTCTAACCATAATTCTATGGGTCAGTTAATTCATCACACAACAAGGTTATTATCAATCGGATGTTTGACTTGCTTGTGTTTAACACTTGAGTGAACATAGTCAAACTTGTTTACCTATAGAGACATAGCTCTCAGATGATATGAATTTCTGAAAAGAGAGATGCCAAAGAATCTAACCAGTAGAACTTACATAGATTCAATGCATTATTATTGGTGAAACAGCTAGAGGGAAGATAGGTAAACCACTCCAGGTGTCTGATAGCTAAGTGTTTATAGAAAATCAAAGACCGATACCAATGAAGCATTACACCAAGTGTGTTAATATCAAAAGATACTTGTAAGAAGCTAATCATATGTTTGTCTCTAATAGCTAACACAGTATCTTGTACATTAATAGATAACTATGCATAATGAATTTTAAAGAATACACCAATGTTCTGTTTCAGGAGGTCAAGAACTTTTCAGAAAGTTGCTGACCAGGCCTGGAACCAGGAAGACTCATCTTTCTAAGTTAAAATCTGGCCTCAGACTTACCAGCTGTGTCACCCTGGGTGATTCACTTAACCTTGTTTGCCTCAGTTCCTCATCTGTAAAATGAACTAGAGAAGGAAATGGCAAACGACTCTAATATCTCTGCCAAGAAAACCCCAAATAGAGTCATGAAGAGTCAAACATGACTTGACTGAACAACAACAACAAAATCTTTCTAGTTGTGTCCTGGGGAGAGGAGGTGTGAGAAAGTAGGAGAAGAAGTCAGCGTTAGTCAGAGTAGTGAATTAAAGTAGCCATTTAGAGATTTAATCAAGTCAACGAGATCTTTTTTTTTTCTAAAATACAAATAAGTTGAGAAAGTTAAGCCTCATTTACACCTTATCATGAATCACTTCAATTACAACTATTTGCCTCCTAATACCCAACACAGACTAGAGGGTATCAAGGTAATGAAAGTTTTATTAAGGGTTACAATACATGAGAAACAATTTTGAGTGGAGAATGAAAGGAGGGCACTTCATATATCCAGACTGAAGCATGAAAGCTCTGGTTATCTAGAGAGCAGAAGAGAGAGAACACTAGAGAAATTAAGAGAAAAAAGTGGGAAGACACCAAAGAGACTTAGAATCATAGGCTTTCTTAGTTAACAGGATTTTAGAGGTCAGCTATAGAAGTTCACCTTCTATACAAGAACCCCTCCTTGGAAGGTAGCTATCAAAGCTATTAGAACACTTTCAGAGTTTGGCTGTTTCTACTACTGCCCTCTGGAGCTAAACAGAACATGACTAATGCCTCTTCCACCAGATGCCCCCATTTTGACAATGTGTCAAAATTCCTTCAGCTGGTCATATATCAAGGACTCAACATTCTTTGCCATTCTGGTTTCCCTCCTCTGTATATTGTCCAGTCTCAATCTTCCTCCTAAACTGTGGGACCTTAACTGAACATCATTTCCCAGATAGGTTCTGACCAGAGCCAAGCATAAGGAGATTATCACATCTCTGGCCCTGAAAGCGATGTTTCTCAATTCACCCAGTGAAATGTTTTCTAAAACCCTTCATCATCTTGGTGTCTTCCTTTGAATATGATGTAGTTTGTAACCTCTTAAGAATATTGTTCCTAGGAGTGGAGAAAATATTACTGATAGTAGCCCTCATTAAATCACAAAGCGGCTTAGCCAAGCATTTTTGTTACTAAACTGATACTTAATGCCTGAGCCATGATAACATATTGCTGTCTTTTTAAAACTAGCTTCATTTCTTTGGTCTTCACATGCTAGCCTCAAATCATTCAATGGTAGAAATATAAACAGGCAAATGAACAAGTTAAAACAAATGGCTAAGGCACTTCAAGTGGATTTTCCTTGTTGCCATTTAAATTCATTATTCTGGGCTCTGTAATTTCTGATCAGTGATAAGAATTAATTTTCCCATTTCTTGCTACAAAAATGAGGAGACAGAGTTGAAATAGTAAGGCCCTTTGCTGATAGGCTTTTTCTTTTTGGTGCCTTTCCTTTTCAAAGTATTTTTAAACATTGGCTAATTATTTTACTTAATTAGGGATCGGTTTGTCCCTGAAGGAAACAGCAGTAAATTAAAAGATGTATATCCTAAATAGATCAAAAGTTTCCTAGACCTGAAAACTGCACCACTCCTTTATTATGATTTCTACTGATATTTTATTCTTGGGCCTTCATTAAAATTATTTGTTTAAGTGACTTGAAGTAGTTATACAACACTAACACTTTTTTCTTTCATTGATTCCATGAAATTTCTAAAAAGTAGTTCATTTCAAGTTCTCTGCAAAAGGAGGATCTTAAAAGACCAGCTAATTCTCTCAACTTCTCCCTCCCCCAAGTCATGGTCATTTCTCATTCTGTGCCCTTAATCCAGTTCAACAATTATTAACTAAATACTTTCTATGTTCAGAGCACCGGTCTAGGTGTTAGGTAAAACAATTTATCATTATTGGGCCATGCAAAAAAAATGAGGAAACCAAACAGTTCAATGACAATGCTGTAGAAAGCTCTAATAAAACAGCTAAAAATAAGTATTTAATTTCCATTGGAAAAATGGGGGGTGGTAAGAGGGAAGGGAGAAATTATGGAAGCCCTCTGAAACCTTGGAGAGTATCTGGAACTCATTTGTACAGTCTGAATAGTTGAAACAGTCTCTGTCCTCATGAATCTTACAATCTAGTGGAAAAGGATACATGAAAAAATAAAATACAATTAATGTCATAATACAATATTCTTGCCTTTGCTCATGGTGTTCTCCTGTTCTTGGAAAGTGATCCTTCTACTTCTTTGTCTACCCATATCTGACCCACTTTTGAGGTCCAACTTAAGTTCTATTTCCTCCAGAAAATGTCCTCTATGTGAGCTTCAACTGACGTCTTTCTGTACCCAAGCCTGCTTCTGATGGTCCTCTTCCTACCTGACATATTAATCTTCTTTCTTCTTTGCAGGTTTGTGATCCAGATCTCTAAGTGTAGCTGGACTCCAGGAGTATATCCTGAGAGTTCTCCATTTCTCTTTACATCATCATTCTCTTTTTTTAAAAAAGTTGAATTGATGTTTTTATTTTTACAAACATTTCCAAAGTACTCCCTGTTAGTGAAAGTTCTCCTCAAACAAAGTAAAACAGTTAAGTCAAACTAAGCATACAATGATCTCTGAAAATGCATGTAACATTTCAAATCCACACTGTCTCTCCTGGTGATCCCAACAGCTCCCATGGATTCAACTATCATTTCTATGAAGCTGACTATCCAATCTATAACTCCAACCCACATATTTCCTTAGAAATTCAATACCACATCTTTAACTATATGCTTGATATCTCTACCTGGATGTCCCATAGACATCTCAAACTCAATCTGTCTAAAAAAGAAAAAATCTCATAATTTTACTGTCAAAAAACCACTCTTCCCCCTAATTTCTTTATTTTTGCTGTGAGCACTGCCATTCTTCTAGATACCCAAGCTTACAAATTAGGTCTCATTCTCAGCTCCTTACCCTCACTCATACCCCATATCCAATATCTTGCCTCTGTCAGTTCCTTCTCTTCAACATCTCCTGCACTAAAACCTTTGTCTGTACTAACATAATAATCACCCTGGTGGAAGTCCTCATCACCTTTCATTTGGACTATTTCAATACTCTCCTAATTCAGAGGTGTTAAATACTTTGGGGCAACATTCTTTAGCAGCTGAACCAAACTAAAATGCAACTGGGAAATATTTAACAAAATTAATAAAAACACAATAGAACATACATAATGTTTATATGTGTTTTGCTAAGTCAATTTATGCCTACAAGTATTTTCATGTAGGGTGTAGTATTTCCCCCTACCTCTATTTCTGTTTGAGTTTTATATTGCTATCCTAATTGTTCTTACTGGTCTTTTTTCTCCATACCATCTTCAATACAGTTGCCAAATTGATATCCCTAAAAAATAAGCTATTCAATTTGGCTCTAGCCTATCTTCCTAATTATCAAAACTTATTCTTAGGTGAAAAATTTTTTTTTGATACTCCTCATTGTTAAGGTATAAGGTACTAGTAATACCTTGCCCTGTACCATAATGCCATATCCAATATGTTGCCCTATACAGGACTTCTCCATTTGAATAGAGAATATTGTCTGACTTAAGCCAGATTAAAGATAAGACATAGAATTGAAGTCATTAATAAGATAGTTAACTTCCCAGAGTAGAGCCAAGATGGCACTATAGAGAGAGCTATTAGCTGAGCTCTCTCAACATTGTCCTCAAAACAACTTTAAAATAACATCTCAAACCAAATGTTGGAGTGCCAGAGCCCACAAAAGATCAGAATGAGAAACTCTTCCAGTCCAAGACAAATTAGGAAGTCATTTGTGACATGAGGCTGGCCTGGAGCCCACATGGATGAAGCACCAGTAGTGATGACAAAAAAAAAAGCAACTGCAACACTGGTAACTCTCAAGCTAGCCACAAGTAATGGGATCTGGCAACTTGTCAGAAAGAGATTACGGGGACCCTTGTGCTAGCACTGAACACAGGAACAGATGCTGTATAGCAACTCCATTAACTACCCACTTCTAGGTAGTAGTTAAAAGGCAGAAAGTAGCACTTTTGTTCAAGAGGAATAGAAGCCTTGAGGGGCAGTATCTCTTTTGGTCCCAAGTGATTTCACACTCAGAGGAATAGTATCAATTGTAATGCCAAGGGATCAAGGGTCTTTCATGGATAAGAACCAGAGTACAGCTGAATTAAAAAAGGAGAGATGGCAATCATGACCTTGGACAAAGCAAAAGCAAAAATAGACCTAATTAAAAGAGATTAGCTGGGAAACTGCATCCTGCTAAAAAGGAACCATAAATAATGAAGGAATATCAATACTAACCATTTATACCAAATGGCATAGCATCCAAATTGTTGAAGAAAAAGCGAAAATAATAGGAGGAAATAGATAGTAAAACAATACTAGTGGGACACCTCAATTTTCCTCTCTCAGAGCTAGATAAATGTCACCATAAAATAAAATGTCAAGGAGATAAATAGCATCTTAGAAAAGTTAGATATGGGAGGATTCTGGGAAGATGGACAAGTAGGTCAGAAAATTGCAAGTTCTCTCTCCCACAGAAGAGTTAAAATAGCACTTTATGGTGAACAAAGTGTGGGTGGAGACAAAGAAGAATAGGGGCACAACCAGGATCTTCCAGGGACAGTTTGAGAAGATTTGAAGAAAAATCCCAAGAGGAGGTTTGGTCCCTGAGAAGAGTAAACACCTCCAGGCTAGGTTCTGTTTTAACAAGTGGCAAGACTCTTAAACAACTAGTGACAAACCCTGGGGTTAGTTGGTTTGAGAGGCTGCCTCAGCTCCAGCAACTGGAACTTTGTATCCCGGGATAGTGAGAGGAGTCATGCATTTGAGCCCAGGAAGATTGTGGGAACCTCTGCTGATGAGGAACGCCAGACTCAGCTGTGCTGCTAAGAGTGGCCGGGCAAAAAGGAACCAGCACAGGCCGGGTGAGTGCAGAAGCAGTGGGGCAGAAAGCCCCTGGCTGTGGGCACTTATAGGAGGGTGGAAGTTTGGCTTTGGTTCCAGGCTAGAGGGGAGAACTGAAGACCTGGAGCAAGAGGCACCATTTCCTATACCCCAGGGCTCGAGGTGATTACAAAAATCAAGTTATTACCACAAAAAAATGCACAGGCAAAGGGAGAAAGAATCCAACCATAGAAAACTATTACCAGGGGGGCGGAGCCAAGATGGCAACTGGAAAACAGTAACTGGCGTGAGCTCCCCACCAAGTCCCTCCAAAAACCTATAAAAAAAAATGGCTCTGAACCAATTCTAGAACTGCAGAACCCACAAAGTGGCAGAGGGAAGCAGGGCTCCA
>CM053622.1:302832688-302852687 GCA_028646595.1 Phalanger gymnotis
CATTCCATCCAAAGATGAATTGAAAGAAGTGGGGGTGTTTACCATGGAAGAGTGAAGATTTGAGTCTCTGTATGAATAGAATAGCTATCTTCAAATCTTTGAAGGGTTGTCAGATAGAATATGGTAGACTTGCTCTGTTAGCAGAAGAAAGCTAACGAGCCATCTGTAGGAATCAAAAAACTTTGATTTAATGTAAGGGGAAAAACAGTTACAGAAGTCTTCAAAGCAAATCAACAAATGGTAATTATGCTCAATCCTGTGATAGGTTTTATGGAGAACCTTGTCATTTAGAAGCTATCCGGAGGTGGAATGGCCTGTATCAGGAGACAAAAGATTCCCTGTAACTAGAGGTCTTCGAATGAAGGCTGGAAAACTGGTTGTAAGTTATATTGTAGTGGGGATGCTTGGTCAGGTACAGGCTAAGCTAGAAGGTCTTTGAGGCCCTTTCTAATTCCAAAACTAATGTATTTGAGAATGGTGTCATATCTTCTTTCTTCTCTGGGTGATTTCTTGTTTCTTCCACTCTTTCTTATATGTAGTACTTTACAAAGCCCTGGCTGCCCTCCTTCAGAAATCCTCTGAAAAAGAAGAAATTCTCTTTTTCCCCAACCCTGGACACAGGGAAGTGTTAACACTTACACAAACTGTCCCATGGAGGCAGCCAGACAGTTAAATCCTAATGGTTAAGATAAATACAAATATACCTTCTCCAAGACACATATACACACATACTCTCTCACACTCTCTCTCTCTCTCTCTCTCTCTCTCTCTCTCTCTCTCTCTCTCTCTCACACACACACACACACACACACACACACACACACACACTATGTAAATATGCATCATATACACAATATATATCTAACCCACCAAGAAGGAGCCAATTTGTTCAAGAGAGAATCGAGAAAATTTGACTGAGTCAGGGTTGACGAAAGACTCGATGTCCTGAGAAGACTTTGAAGCAAATTATAGGAGTCTGCTGTCCTGCAGTAATCTCTTAAGAAATTGTTTTGCCCAAAGATGGTTCTTTACAAATGCAGATCTCTGAGTCACTCTGCTTTATAACTGCACAAGAACATTCCCTTTTGCTATAATTAAGCAATAATTATTATCCCCCCTCCCCACCCCTGGGAGGATTCAGTGAGATAAACAGCTCTCAGATAAATAAAACTCAGAGACTGTGGGCTGCAGCTTTTATTGATTCACAAGGTACTTATCTCCCTGTTTGCTCCCAAGTAAAAAATAATGATAGTAATTATATTAAAAAATGGTTCACTTTTTTAATTATTTAAAATTGCTGTTTTCAACTTTAACCAAACAGTAATTGCTTTTATGGCTCTAGTATAACAAAAAGAGTACGACAGTGAGAGGAACAGAAAGCCACACCCTTTCCAGGCCTAAAGAAAATCCAAACTGTTTTCATTAAGGTATAAATAAGCTCTGCAGCCGGAAGCTGGGCTTCCTCCGTGGGTCGATTAAACCCTGACACACTGTATCACCTGAAGACCTGTGCACCCATTTGATGGTTTATGAATGAGCTGAGGGGGTTCAGGGGCTTTTCTAGTACAATGATGGGCAAAGTGTTCTTGAAACGGCTAGTATTGCCACGCTTGCTATGGGGAAAGGAATAAGCATTTGTATAGTACATACTATGTGCCAGGCATTGTGCTAAATGCATTTTACAAATATTATCTCTTTTGATCCTCATTAACAACCCTGAAGGGTAGGTGCTTTTATGCTCATTTTACAGTTGAGGAAATTGAGGCAAACAGAGGTATTTGACTTGCCTAGGATCACTCTGCTAATAAGTATCTGATGCAGAATTTGAACTTAGATCTTGATTCCAGACCAAGCACTGGATCCACTGAGCCATCTAGTTTTCTATGGCAATTTAAAGAGTTGATTGGTATCCCTAACCCTATTCAGCATAGAGGTGCTACAATGTTCCCAAAGATGTTTGTTTAGACTAGTCTCTCTTATGCCATGCCTTAGTCAATGGAAGCGAATAATGGTACTGTGCAGTTGTATAGAATTGTGGAAGCAGAGAATCCTAATTGAATGGGGATAGCAAGAATGTCCTCCTGCCCTTTAAGTCTTCCCATTTTAGGCTAAACTCAGACTCCACTGTTTTTTTCTTTTATTGATATGGATCCAGGGTTCAATAGAAGGAATCTTTGTTGAGGTATGGGTTAGGTTAGGTGCTTATTGAGATACTTTTCAAGTTTGAGGTTTGTTTGGAAGATACAGAGTTCCTCTCTCGCCATTCAGGTCATGGCAAGACTTTTGGCTGTGGACTCTACAGGGGGAAAAATGTCACAGATTATGAAAGTGTTGACTTTATAAGCGAAATAGAAGTAAAACTCATCCTTATGAATTATGAAAGTTCCTTATAAAGATGTTCTATTCCAGGTTGCAGAGGGTACCAAACACAGTTGATTGCTCATATACAGGTTATGGTAAATAATTATTCAATAGATTCTGAAAGGGAAAGTAATCAGTGCAATCAACAGCCTAGGGGAAATAAGATGTTCCATTTCTACCATCTGAAATATACATTTTTGAAAATAATCAGTGAAAAATTCCATCTAAAAATCATTATTCTGTTTTAAAAAAGTGTTTTTTGGATATACTTTTACTTTAGGAAAGATCATGAGTTCAATAAAGATCAATTTCTACACCAGAATGGTCCCAAAAGAAATCACTGGAGTCAGAGCCAAGTTTGGAGAACCTGTCTTAATGTGATTGACTACAGGAAGCCGAAACTCAACACAGTACTAGGTGGACAACAAACACTTGTTGATTTAACTTATCTCATCCTTTCTGGGGAAGAGAATCTTCATTGTATCAAGTGCAGTTCCAGGAAACCACAGGGTGCCATACCATTGTAGATCTTGCTTTTGGGAAGACATGAATTCATTTCTTTCGTGAGTGTATTAAGAGTCTCCAGGACATATTGAACTTCCACCAAAACTTAACGGGAAAAAAGCCAACAATCACAAATTCATTCATGTGAAACTATCTCTTGTACCCAACAGAAATGTCTTATCTCAGTTTTCACAAAAATGACAGATGAATTAGTTTGAAATCTTTCCTTTCTGTAAGTCACTGAGAGTGTCAAAAAGTATTGAAAAGGATGCTAGCCCATTGGTTATGGTAAGTCATTTGCCAGTTTTTGTTTGTTGAATTTATGATTTGGAGTGTCAATCTAACTCCATGTTAATAAGAAATACACCCTATAGTTTAATGGCCGGTAATACTTTAAAAAATATAGACTTGGAAACTGAGAGAGAGGTTAAATGATTTATTCCAGGACATGTAGCTATTGTGTTAGAATAATGATGAGGACTCAGGTCTTCTGATTTGGTTTAGTATTATTTCCAGTAAACCAATTTTGTCCCTTAAGTAGCTAGGTTCCAGTTAAGTGAAGTTTTACTGTGTTGTTTATTTGTTTCTATCTTACCCTGTAGATTAAAGCAATGAAACTACATAAAAATCAAACATTCTGCCCCAACTTAAAAATAAAAAAGCTGTTTATATTGATTAGTAGGGGAATCATAGAGTCTTGAATTGAAAAGGACCTTATAGATAATTCATTACAACCTTTCATCTAATAAGGAATCCCCTCTATAACTTCTCTAACAGTTATCCAACCCTCCACTGGAAGACTTCTAATAACGAAAATCTCTATGAGCCTAATATACAAACAAATTGAGAGCATCCTTGATGAAAGTTATGAAAAGGTAACAGGTAGACTTTTGCAAATGAAATTCTACAGCAGATCACATCGTCATTTCCACGCAATTGACAAAAAGGTACAGTGAGCAAAAGGAAGTTATCATTTAGGTGTCACTGAATCTTAAAGTTGTCAGAAACTGCAGAGGCCACCTTATCCAATCTATTCCTGAAAAAGAATTCATTTTATGTTATAAATGATCAGTGGTCATTATGCTTTTGCTCAGATAGCCTACTCTACTTTGGGTAGTAGCTGTAATTTTAAAGAAGTTTTTCCATATATCAAAGCTAAACCTGATATTTTTTTTTAACTTTCATCCATTGTTCCTAGTTATGCCCTTTAAGGATAAGAATAATAAATCCATTTCCTCTTTGACATTACACCTTGTAGTACCTAATTATTTAAAAAAAAATTGTACTGTGGGACAAAATACCACTTTAAAGGCTCCCTTCAACAAGGAATCCCATTTATATGCAAAGATTGCTTGAAAAGCCAAATGATTAGTATATCAACTAATTGTGTCTACTACTTACATATTGATGGTAGAAGGTTATTATCAGTGTTTCCTTAAAAATAGTGAGATTGTGAGGCAGGACAAATACGCAGGAAGAAAGCTTGGCAAAAGGGCCTCCAAATAGTCATCATCAAGGCATTTAAGGAGATGAGAAGAAAAAAAAAATAGATATCTAAATTTTTTTCAGAATGAACTTTTTGCCATCAAAGGCAGTAAAGTCACCATATTTGGAATCTAACACAACAGTTCCAGATATGCTACATGAATAAGTAGCAACTGCACTGAAGAAAATGATATTAGTCAATAAAACTGAACTAAACCAAGTATTCTATTTCCAAGAAGATGATGCTCATGTCGGTGGTGACTAGGAGAATACTAGTATCAACCGATATATCTACTATTATCTATATAAAAATTTGATAAGCTATATCTGATCAAAGGCATCTTTGATTAATGTATAGAAGAGAATATGCTGAATGATACTGTACAAGAGATTACATCTTGAAACTCATTTGACTGAATGAAAAATGTAGAAAATATTATGTTTTACTGTACTTTTTGTTTTTTGACACTAAAAATGTTTATTTGGTAGAGCAAAGCATCTTCTGAATTCTCTCTCCCACCAAAATATCCCTATGTATATGTCAAAATCATACAAAATGCCTTAAAGTCTAGTAAACAATAAATAAACATTTATTAAGCACCTACTATGTGTCAGACACTGTACTAAGTGCCTGGTATGCAAAAAGTGGCAAAAGACAGTGCTTGCACTCAAGGAGAGCTTACAATCTAATAGGAAAGACAGCGTATAAACAAAATATATACAAAGAAAGCTATGTAGAGGATAAATAGGAAATAATTAAGAGAAGCCAGGCAGTAGAATTAAGAGGACTTTGAGAAGAATTCCAGTAAAAGATGGGATTTTCGTTGGAACTTAATGTAAGTAAAGGAGGTGAGTAGGCAGAGCAAAGAGAGCATTTCAAGCCTATGGGACAGCCAGAGAAAGTGCCCAGAGCTGAGAGAGGGAGTGTCTTGTTTGTGCAACAGCCAGGAGCCCAGTGTCACTGGATTGAAAAGTATTTGTCAGGGAGAAAGTTGTAAGAAGACTGGAAAGTTAGAGAAGGTTAGGTTATAAAGGGCTCTGAATGCTAAACATAGCATTTGGAGGCAATAAGGAATTATTAGCATTTATTGGGGTAGGTGTGTAATCTGAACTTCAGGAAAATCACTTTAGTGGCTAAATAGAGGATAAATTAGAGTGGGGAGAGATGAGGCAGGCAGACCCACCAAAAAGCCCATTGATAGTCCAGCTGTGAAGTGATCAGGACCTATACTAGAATGGTGGCAGTGTCATAGTAGAAGCGGGGCATGTCCAAGAGGCATTGCAAAAATGAAATCAATAGGCCTTGGCAACAGATTGGATATAGGGAGTAGGGGTAAGAGATAGTGAGGAATCCAGGATGATGCCTAGGTTATGAGTCTGTGGAACTGGGAGGATGGTGTTGTACTCTATACTAACAGGGATGGTAGGAGGACAGAGGAGGGTTTGGGGGAAATATAGTGAGTTCTATTTTGGACATACTGAGTTTAAGATGTTTACTGGACTTCTGGTTAAAGATGTCTGAAAGGCAATTGGGGATGCAAAGACTGGAGGTCAGCAGAAAGGCAAGGGCAGGATACGTAGATCGGAGAATTAGCAGGAGAGATAGTTACTAAGTCCATGGGAGCCAATGAGGTCACTAAGTATAGTTGTACAGAGAAGTTAAGAGAAGTGGACCCTGAACAGAACCCAAAGGGACACCTATGCTTAGAAGGCATGATCTGAAGGAAGCTCCAGCAAAGGAGACAGAGAAAGAATAATCAGAGGCAGAATGAGAAACTAGAGAGAGCAATGTTCCAAAAACCTAAAGAGAAGAAAGTATTAAAGAGGAGAGGGTGATCAGCAATGTCCAAGACTGCAGAGAAATCAAGGAGAATGAGGACTGAGAAAAGGACATTAGATTTTGCAATGAAGAGATCATTATTAACTTTGGAGAAAGCAGTTTCAGTGGCCAGCACAGACAGCTTAAAAATCTTCTGATTACTACTATCAAGTGAGGCATGGACTAGAGAAATGCATGCTCACCAAAGGTTTTTGCAAACATCTTGGAGAAGATCCAGTACAGATTGCAATTTGACAAGGTCTTCCTTGCAGATGATGCAGTCTTCTAGATGATAAAATGCTGATTACATTAAGCATCCAAAGCTGCAAGAAATTTCTCCTAAATGAGGTCCATAATTACTCAAAAGAGTTTAGCTCAGGTATCCATACAGAAAAACTAAGCAGATGAAGAATACCTGTTGTCTAGAATATGACAAGTTGTTACTGTTTTTGTGGTTATTGCTGTTCATCCTTCATGTTTGAAAAGGACACATGACTTCACGGGATGGTTTTGACTCGAGCGTGAATTAGATTTAAGTGAAGCAAAATTGTACAAAGTTGTCAGCCTCACTCTCTCATCCTGAGTCACAGAAGTCCAGCAGCAGGACAAAAGTCAAAATGACTAGCAATGGCCTGGGATGCAGTGGATGACCTTGGCAGTTTTGATGTCTGACCAATCTCTAAGTACTCCACAGCACCTGCTTCAGTTGCCTTCATGGACATTGGTATAGACTGTTGTCATCCACCCATTCTGCTAGGGGAAGTCTTCTCATGCTTGGGGTAGACATCCTCCTAACTAGCTGGTGGATTTGAGGCCCATCAGTTACCTTCAACCTGTTTAGCCCATCTGCCAAGACAGTTTTACAGGGATGTGGCCCCTTCCCCATATTACAGCTTCTTGGATCCACAATCCATACATTGAATAATCTGGAGAACTCATCCATCAATACAGATCTGGCAGATACTACAAATACATATCAAAAGGGCCCAAAAGTTGTACAGAGGAAAATCAGTAGTTTAGATTCTCTTTGGAAATTTTCATAGTTTTTTTTTAATGTTCCCAAGCTTCTCCTTAAAATAAGGCCCATCTTTTAAACTACAAAAATCTTCCTCTGATGTCATGTGATCTTGAGTCAAAGAATATTAATATCACTGAAGAATTGTGGTTATGCACTTGAGTGATTAGGAAATGAAAGGGAATTCTCAGCCTTATAGTGATTTTGACTAGACTTAAGATTAGGAGACCTGGTTTTTTATTTTTCTTCAGATACTAACTTTAATATCCTGGAAAAATCCCTTAACCTCTCTGAAACTCAATTTTCCACCTGTAAAATGGGAATATTAATGCTTGCATTACTCACATATTGCTTACTGGATGGTTTTGAAGAAAGCATTTTTCAGAGTTTAAAATGCCTATGAAATGTAAGTTGTTGTTAATATTTAAAATAAATTAGCCCCATAAGAGGTCTTCAGGGTACAGAAGATCTAAGACTAAAGAGATACATACAAATAGTATATGTTGTTTGGCTCCCTATGTGTTTATAGAGAAAATTAATCTTAACACTTGCATTAAGAGGTAGAATGGTTAAAAGCCGAAGCAAAGTTGACAAGGAGGAAAACATGAATGAATGTCTTTGTTTGCTTGGGGGTGGTGTTTGCTATTTTACAGTTCTCTGCAAGGATGATCAGAGTTGAGTTTGGAGCCTGCATTGACACCCTCAGTGGACCTAGTGGTTAGTGGTGAATAAAGCTGTACCAAACAAAGGTTTCAAATTGTTTGGTGTCTCCAGGAAGGCCCAGTAAGGAAGTGGTGATGGTGGAGGTAAATATTAAAGGAGGAAGATGAGTTCAATTTTGTGCATGTTGAACTTGGAGAAATAGCAAAATGTTTTGACAGAGATATCTCTTAGGCAATAGAATACATGATAATGTTCAGAAAAGAGCTTAGGGCTGGAAGTAGAGATTTGGGAAGAATCTACATAGAGGTGATTGTCAAATACATGGGAGTAGATACAAAGGAAAAGAGTTTTGAGAGAGAAGAGAAGAGAAGATGATCCTGGACAAATATGACTGTATTTTTCTTTTAAAGTTTTGTTAAAGTAATTTACTTTCCAACAATAGCCATTTCCAGCTTTCAACAGGTAAAGTGATTCTTATGGAGGGATCCCTTTTTCTTATTGGGATGGAAGAAATGTGAATTGAGGAGGCCATTTATCTTGTAAATCTTGCAGTAGAATGTGAGGCAATCCTAGAATCTTTGCCTCTGCCTTATTTAAAATGAGTGGAATTCATCTCCAATGTTCAGTGTCCTCCTGGGCATGTTATCACTAATTGTCCTGGAAACTTTACATCCATTAGGCAGTATAAAACAGGGAAAATATCAGTAGATTCTACCCTAGCATCGTAATTAACCAACTTGCTGACCCTCTGACTTCCTGGACGCTGGACCTTCTTGACCCACAAAACTTGCCTGTTCCTCTCTATCTTATCTGATCTTCTATGCCTATTCTGACCCGCATTATCTGTTCAAATCATCTGTTTTTCTCCAATTTAACTTCCTTCCCCTGTCCTTCCTGGATAATCCTGTCCTGTGCTGTTCATGCCCTAGTGTGACAAAGAGAAAATAGTCTCATTCATGTCTTGATGCAGAATTAATGAAGAAAGGTGCTTCAGAGAGTGTGAACTGCATAGCAGAATAATTCCCAGCATACTCACCTTTTGCCAGCATTCAGAGATGGCTGTCAAGTTCTTTCTGGAAGTTATACCTTCATAAGGTCATATTCCAGAGGGAATGACAGGTCAGTACTGGGTAAGTCATTATTTCCAGCATTGCATTGTGATTTTTGGATGTCATGCCTCTGGGGGATTGAATTATAGCAAACCATAGTTTCTTCTGTTGTGATGGCCCTCAAGCCTGACAGAGCTGAAATAAACCCAAAGGAAAGAGAAACTTCAGGGGAAAAAATCCTTGGTGAAATATGCTGTGTTTCTTTGTAAACATCTGTGAGTCAAATGTCATTCACCATGCCAAAACTTAAAGTGAGAGTTCAAGAAAACAGTTCTTGCAAAATGATCCCAGTTCTCTGCCATACCATTCTGAGATAAGGGACATAACAAAACCAATGTGTATGTGTAGCCCATGGGGAGCTCTTTCTCTTCCCTGGATTGCTATAGCACATGTAATCTTATAATAAACAGCACTGTCTTCATTCTTAACTGGTCTTGGGCTCATTAGTCTCACCTTCTCTGTCAGATTACAACCTTCTTGAGAGCAGAAATATTTGTAATCCCCATAGTATCTACAGTAATTTAATTCTGAGTGGCTTAATTGAAATGGATTTCAATGGAGATTTCATCATACTGCAGTGAAAGGACTTTGAAGTCAGAGGATCTGTTTTCAAATCCTGGTTTAGCCACTGCCTGTGTGACCTTGAGGAACCCATCTAACTTCTTAATGTTCTCTGGACCTTGATTTCTTCAAATTTTTTTCTAAATGAGGGTTTGACCTAGTCACCTCTGAGGTGCCTTCCAGTTCTAACTCCACAGTACTTTGATAATGAAAATAAAGAAATGGGATGTTTTAACATACATTTGTAGGTATACTTAAAGACAGGGGATGTACATTTGAATTCTGACTTAGGACGACAACTGCCTTGGGCACCCAGAACGAAGTTAACAAAAATGCAATGATGAAGTATGCCGCTCGCTACATACTCGCCAATACACCTTTGCACCTATAATTTCATGGGGCTTAGATATGCTTTTATTCATATCTGTTGTTTTATATCATCTTCATTTTCAGATACCTCATGCTCCAGAAAGCCATCCCTTGTAACAAAGAATTTTTTAAAAAGAGAGGAAAAAAAGCAGATCAGCAAAACTAACCAACACTGTTACACTGCACATTTTTCCCCAAAAATCTGTTAATCTCCCCTACTCTATGAAGTTAATAGTGATCATTTATGCCTCTGAACTCCTCTAGAAGAAGTTATTTTGAGGTGCGTCCTTTTCCTTGCTGGCAGAATCACAGTGGTGAGTCTATGTATGTATGTATGTATGTATGTATGTATGTATGTATGTATGTATATATATGTATATATACATGTGTTTACATATACATATGTATATATGTATATACACACATACACACATGTATATGCATATATCTGTATATGTGTATATATATGTGTGTATATGTATATACATACACATGCATATGCATATATACATATATATTTTACATGCATACACACTTTGTCATTTGCCTTTTCACTTTCTTGACCTTTTTTAACCTGTATAAATAACTTGTAAGGAATTATTTTTTATAATTTTATAATCACCCCTTTGAGTTATTTGTATTAGTGTATTCTAAATTGTTCCCTATTATAGCATAGTGGATAAAGGGCTGGATTTGGAATCAGGAAGTCGTTTTTCAGTCATTTTCAGTCATGTCTCTTTGTGACCCCATTTGGAGTATTCTTGGCAAAGATATTGGAGTGGCTTGCCCTTTTCTTCTCTAGCTCATTTTACAGATGAAGAAACTGAGGCAAACCACATTAGATGACTTGCCCAGGGTCTGTCTAAGGTCAGATTTGAACTTGGGAAGATGAGTCTCCCTGACTTCAGGACCAGCACTCTATCTACTGTGCCACCTAGATGCCCCAGGATCAGGAAGATGAGTTCAAATCCAGCCTCACAGAGTTACTGCCTGTGTGCGAACATCCCTTCACCTCTCTCAGCCTCTGTTTACTCATCTATCAAATGGGGATAATAATAATATCTAGTTCTTCTGAGGCTCAAATATAAAATGCTTTACAAACCTTGAGGCACTCTATAAATGTTAGCTATTATAAAATCAGAGATACTTGGTGCCAGGTTAGAGCTCCCACTCCTTACACCTAAAGCAATGGAAAACTAATTGGTTCCCTATCTCTTTAAAAGCTAATCCCACTAAGAAGGGATGGGTTAATTTCTTGGAACCCAGGTATCCCATACAACAAAGAAGTGATGGAAAGCTTGACAAAGCTGGATGTGACAAGTCTAAAGATATTCTCTCTGAAGGATGTCTTTTCTTCTTTTTATCTGATGATGACTTTGCCTGAGGTTCCTGCAACTACTCCTTCCAAATCTATTGTTTCCTTTACTGGTGACTGAGATCCAATTTTATCCTTGGCCCTTAACCTTTTTTTCATTGCTCCTATTACTCTTGTCACCTGCCCTAGAGATTAACATTTTAGATTTAAGTTTCATTTTTTTTTGAGATTTAAATGTGTTATTAAATGACAACCACTTGGAGGAGGGATTGATGAAGGAAGAGAAGGGAAAGAGGAAGGCCAACTAATAAACTATTATAATAGTTTAGGCAAGAGGGAATGAGGGCCCATGCTAAGATGTCAGCTGTGTGAATGGAGAGAAAGTGATGGCTGAGAGACTGTGGAGGCAGAATTGACAAGTCTTAGCACATGATTGGATATGGGGGAGTCAGGGAGAGAGAGGGGCATTAAAGGAAACTGAAGCTGTTGACCTGAGTATCTGGAAGGATAGTGGTGCTTTTGAGGGAAATAGGAAAGTTAGGGAGAAAGGTAGGTTTGAAGGAGAGATAATGAATTATCTTTTAAACATGTAAGATTCAAGATGAGTATAAGCTATTTTTCTTGGAATGTGTAGTAGGCAGGTGGTGATGTGGGAATTGAGTTTGGAAGAGAGATTAAGGCTGAATTGATATCTCTGGAAGTCATCTACATAGAGATAATCATTGAACCCATGAAAGCTGATGAAATCACCAAAAGATAGAGAATGGCAACCAAAGAGATGAGGGCTCAGGAAAAAACTTTGGGAATACACCTAGAGTCAGGGAGTGCGATATCGATGATGATCCAGCAAAGGATATCAAGGAATGCTCAGTCAGACAGAAGAATCGAGAGAGAGCAGTATCATGAAAACCAAGAGAGGAGATAGAGGAGTAGATAGTAAACAGTGTGTAGGATTAGAGAGCTCCATGTGTAAAGAAATGGCCTCATGTGTAGTGAGGCCCACATGGAAGGAGAGGGTTGTCATTGTATGGTCCAAAGGGAGGCAGAATAGACATTTCTAGCCTCTTTTCTCCACCCTCCCCCATTCTTTCTTGAAGGGAGACTTTCATTTCTGCCAGAAAGGGAAACAGGAAGTGGGGGCCAGAGGCCACTCTGCTCTCATCAGAGAGCAGGGACACTGGCTTAGGATTATGTCTATCTGGTCCCTTAAATACTATTAGTGTAGGGGATATGATGTAAGAGTTCAATCTAACTTCTTCCCACTTTGCCATTGTTATGACAGAGGGAAGGAGAACTTTAAGCTCTATATCCAAAGCTTGACCCCTTTCCCACCAAATACCAGTTTCACAATGAACAAAGAACAAATAGCAAAGAAACTCATTTATCCAAATCATAACAAAAGAGAAGTCAGAGAAGGCATACAGAGGAGAATATATAGTGGACAATACAGAGTGAAGGATCTCTACCATTGGGATTGAAATAACTCAGATCAATCAAGTTGATCCTTGATCTCAGCACAAGGTAAACTCCCTGAAATCTTTAGAGTAGCAAGCTGTATATAATGACATGATAGACATTGCTACCTCCTCTCATATCTTTCTACAGTCTTTTCCTTCAGCGATCTGCAATGAAGTTGGCCTCTTCCATCTTCTCTCTCTCTGTCTCTGTCTGTCTGTCTGTCTGTCTGTCTGTCTCTCTCTCTCTTTAACTAGAAGCACCTGAAGCAACTCTTTTTTTTTTTTTTTTTGGAGGAGGGAAGGCAGGGCAATTGGGGTTAAGTGACTTGCCCAAACTCACACAGATAGTAAGTGTGTTGAGTATCTGAGGCCAGATTTGAACTCAGGTCCTCCTGACTCCAGAGCTGGTGCTTTACCACCCCACTTAGCTGCCCCACAACTCTTTTCTTGAAGAGCTCTGATGATTAGAAGCTTAGTGAATCCTGAAGGGGAATGAAGAAGGCTAGAGCTCTCCTGCTCTCTCACCAACTCTGACCTGCCCCTCACACAGGGCAGGGCCTTCAGCTGCATCAATGAAGAGAGAGTTCCATACCAATGGGCCTTGGGACAGGAGTTACAAGGGTTAAAGAGAGATTAAGAAGGGTGGGGATTGCGGAAAAAGCCATGGCACTGTAATGTGAATGCTGAGTGTTCCTATTAAAGTAGAAAGACTTCAGGCGTGGACATGCCTATTGTCCAAGGACCAGCCTATTTAACTACTGAAAGGTTCATCACCAGAAGGTTGAGCATCTGAAGACGATTTATTTTTCAGCATATGCAGCCCACATAGGTGACCTACTAAGACATAGTTACAATCTGTGTTGATTAAAGAAGTGAGTAATTTGGAAGCGAAATCAAGGGTTCTCAAAGTATTCAAGTAACCAATGTTCTTGTAATACTATGATAAGCTTTTGGGGGACAGGGACCATGTATTATATTTCTATGTATCTTCCATAGCATTTTATCAAAGAGTCAGTCAACTGACAATTTTTAAATGTCTACTCTGTGCCAGGCATTGTACTAGACTCTGGGGGTACAAAGAAAATAATTAAATAGTTTTTGCTCTCAAGGAGTTTATATTCAATCATTTAAAATGACATATAAGTAATTTTAAAATATGACTTCTATAAAACATAAGTAATTTTAAAACACATGCAAATTAAATGTGAGCTAATTTCACTGGGGTGTAGAAGCACTTGCAGTGAGGGAAGGAGCAAGAAAAACTTCTCATAGAGTGATTAATGCAAATGAGCTTTCAAAAGGGTCAAGGAACCTGAGAGGAGGCAGTAACCTTCAGGTATCGGAACAGTCAGCGTAAAGGCATGAAAATGGCAGATGAAATGACACGGGTAAGAACCAGCAAGTAGGCCAATTTATGTAGAACATAGAGTGTATGGTGGGGAATGACGCGCAATAAGCCTGGAAAGGTCGTCTGGAGCCAAATGGTTAAGGGCCTTAAATGGCAGAGTATGTAATAGTGAGCTACTAGAACTTAATGGGCAGAGGAATGACAGGTTCAGACCTTCACTTTAGGACTAGATAGTCTTGGAGAAGATAGATTAGAAAATGAAGACATTTGAGGCAGGGAGACCAAATAAACAACTATTCCAATAATACAGATGAGAGGTAATATGTGTAGAAAAGGGAACAAATGCTGAGGGAGAATCAATAAGACTTAGAAACTAATTCTATATGAGGAAAAGGGAGATTGAAGAAATGAAGATGATTTTGAGATTGTGAATGTGCCTAACTGGAAGATTGGCAGTGCCCTCAACAGAAATAGGGAAGTTAGGAAGAAGAGTGTCTTGGAGGGGAAAAGATAATGATTTGTATTTGTGACATATTGAATTTGAGATGCTTACATACATCCAGTAGGAAATATCCAATAATGTCCATCAACCAGAGAATGGCTGAACAAGTTGTGCTGTGTGATTGTAATAAAATACTGCTATGCCGTAAGAAACGATGAGCAAAATAGTTTCAGAAAAACCTGGAAAAACTTACATGAACTGATGAAAAGTGAAGGGAGCAGAAGCAGGAGAACATTGTAAACAGTGACAGCAATATTGTATGATATTCAACTGTGAAAGACTTAGCTACTCTGAACAAGGCAATGATCCAAGAAAATTTCAAAGGACCCGTTACGAAAAATGCTATGCTCCTACAGAGAGAGAACTAATGAATTCAGTGTAGACTGAAGCATACTTTGTTCACTTTATGTTTTTTTTTACAACATGTCTAATATGAAAATATCTTTTTCGTGACTTCATGTGTATAGTTGATATATTGCTTGCCTTCTCAATGGGTGGGGTAGGCAGGAGGGAGAGAAAGAATTTAGAGCTCAAAATTAAAAAAAAAAAGACTTAAAAAAATAAAAGGAAAAAAAAAAGAAACATCCACTAAGTAGTTGGTAATTGTGACTGAAGCTAAGGAGAAAGACTATGGCTACACATACAAATTTTTGGAGTCATCTACATGGGGATGATAGTGAAATCCATAAGAATTGGTGAGATTAACAAGCGATAAACTGCATCAAGAGAAGAAAAGACCAAGAACAGAGCTTTATAGTACACCTACTTAGGCAATATTTAGATAATAATCTTACATGGAGAGTAAGGAGTAGACCGGCGGATAGTAGAGGTACAAAGAGAAGGTAGGGTCATCGCTCAGCACCTTGAACATAGTAGGTGCTCTCTAAATGTTTATTGGTTTTTGATTAATATCTACCCAGTGCTTCATATCAATGCTCTCTGGGCTTTTTATCACCATGCAGATGACCCTTTCAGAGCTGCTATATGTATCACTTAAAATGTTAATATCAAATTAAAATATAGTCAACACTTGTTCAGACATCATTCATTATTAGATGGATTCAAATGTTTTTTGGTCAGATCATAATTTCCATATTATGCAATTACCTAGAGTAAAAATTTGTAACACCATCAGGTATTAAGTCAGGTACTGACCCCCCCTCCAATAATAGGAGGAAAAAAACCCTTTTACCTATTCTGAATTCACAAAAATAATCAAGGGCTATAAAGGACATAGGCTTGAAAGAGAAGTTCTAAGACTATATGAAAACTCTCTTACCAAACAATTTCCCCAGGAAACATTTCCAAGCTAATCATGTGCAGATACTTTTGAAATGAGGGTACATTACTTGAAAATCCCTTAGAAGACTGAGTTCCAACCTGTTCACGTTATTTCTTTTTATTTTGTTCTTTATTGTTCTTTTTGTGTGTGTGTGTTCACATTATTTCAATGCTTTTTTCTTTAAAATGTGAAAAGCATTTTTTTAACTTTAGGCATGAATTTTACAGATGGTTTAAATAATTGGTAAGGATAGGTAACAATTAAAAAATGTAATCTTAGACAAGTAATTTCACTTCTCTTATTCCTGATTTACATTTCTGTAAAATGATTTGGTTTGCTTTTTAAGGCCCCCTTAATCCCAATATCTCACAATTCTCCAATGGCACTTCTACATCCATAATAACTGGGAGAGAATCTTTTGTTTTTGTGGGAATCATAGTCCAAGTTCATTACAATGAAAAACCTTGATTAAAAAATGGAAAATAGTATGGCAGAAACTAGGCATAGACCAACATCTTACACCCTATACCAAGATAAAGTCAAAATGGGTACATGGTTTAGTTATAAAGACTGATACTATAAGCAAACTAAGAGAACAAGGAATAGTTTACCTGTCAGATCTATGGAGAAGGGAAGACTATAAGACCAAATAAGAGATACAGAACATTATGAAATGCAAAATGGATGATTTTGATTACATTAAATTGAAAAGTTTTGCACAAACAAAGCCAATGCAACCAGAAAGCAGAAAAATTTTATAGCCAGTGTATCTGATAAAGGCCTAATTTCTAAAATATATAGAGAACTGAGTTGAATTTATAAGAATACATGTGATTCCCCGATTGATAAATGGTCAAAGGATATGAACAGGCAGTTCTCAGAGGAAGAAATTAAAGCTATCTATAGTCATACAAAAAAAATGCTTTAATTCACAGTTGATTGGAGAAATGCAAACCAAAACAACTCTGAGGTACCACATCATACCTATCAGATCGGCTAACATGACAAAACAGGCAAATGATAGATGTTGGAGAAGAAATGGGAAAATTGGAACACTAATTCATTGTTGGTGGAGTTGTGAACTGATCCACCCATTCTTGAGAGCAATTTGAAACTATGCCCAAAGGGCTATAAAACTGTGCACACCCTTTGATCTGGCAATACCACTTCTAGGTCTGTATCCCAAAGACATGATAAAAACTGGAAAAGGACCCATATGTATGAAAATATTTATAGCAGCTTTTTGTGGCGGCAAAGAATTGGAAATTGAGGGCATTTCCATCAGTTAGGGAATGGCTGAACAAGTTGTGGTATACGAATGTAACGGAATACTATTGTGCTATAAGAAATGATGAGCAGGTGGACTTCAGAAAAACCTGGAAAGATTAGAATAAACTGATGCTGGTTGAAATGAGCAGAACCAGGAGAACATTGTACACAGTAATAGCCACATTGTGCAATGACTGACTTTGATAGACTTAGCTCTTCTCAGCAATGCAAGGATCTAAGACAATTCCAAAAGACTCATGATGGAAAATGCTATCCACATCCAGAGAAAGAACTTTGGAGTCTGAATGCCAATGGAAACATACTATTTGCTCTTCTTTTCTTTTGTTGTTTTGTTTTGTTTCTTCTTTCTCATGGTTCTTCCCATTAGTTCTAATTTTTCTTTACATCATGACTGATGTGAAAATATGTTTAATATGAATGTATAAGTAGAACCTATGTTGGATTGCACACCATCTTGGGGAAGAGGGAGCAGGAGGCGGAACAATTTAAAACTCAAAATCTTATCTAAGTGAATGTTGAAAACTAAAAATGAATTAATTTAAAAGAAAAGAAAAAAGAATGTAAGCTCCTTAAGGGTAAGGCTTTCTTTTTGTTTGTATTTGTTTTCCTGGCACTTACAGCAGTGTCTGGCACATTGTAAGGGCTTAATAAAATTTTAAAAAAATCTGTTGTTTTAGGGTTTGACCAAATAAGGTCTAGCACACAAATGATATAAGTTGTATTGTTAAAAAAGCCAAAAAACATGATTGAATGAGAAAATGATGGCTTCAAAGAACTCATATAGATGTAGCCTTAAGCAATGTCTGTGTAGGCAAAATGAAGAATAGATCTGAACTCAGAGGGTAGAGAGAAAAATCAAGAAAATGTATAGTAAAACTTATTTTCAGGAGCAAGGTTGTTGAATCTCCTGCCTCCGTACCCAACACGGCTCCATGATTCTGGGTTACACAAATAATTCCCCTAATTCACTATCTCCTAATTCCTACATGGAAAGACTATCAATACAGTGTTAGATGTCTGGCTGAAAAACGAAAACACAAACTCATATGTGCATTTTGGTCTACATGATGCTAAATATCGATCTATTTGGGAGTGGCTTGGTGTTTTTTTTAAATTTATTCAGATATTTGGCCTCGTTTAGGCATAAACTAAGAGAGGATATTTAAGGTTACAAGAAAGAGAGAAAAGGAGAAGGAATAAGAACACATGCAAAAAATATAGCCACTACTATTACAGTTAGAATAAGAATGTTTGAGATCCAAGTAACCTTAGGGGACCAGTAGTAGAGTTAGGATTAGAGGCCAGGTCTCAGTGTTCTTTCAAGAACATCACATTGTGGGGCAGCTAGACGGCACAGTGAACAGAGCATCGGCTCTGGAGTTAACAGGACCTGAGTTCAAATACAGCCTCAGACACTTGACGTTTACTAGCTGTGTGACCCTGGTCAAGTCACTTAACCCCAATTACCCCACATACACACACACCCACACACACATAGACAAAAAGAACATCACATTGCTTTAATGTAATATAAACAAAGATAAGGTATCTGAGGTATGTTTCATTATAGTGAATCTTATGAATTTTCTGGAAAAATTGTATTCTATCTATGAAATTTGCACAAATAAGCTATATTCGAAGGTCTCACAACGTCCATACTAGGAACTCGTATGAAATGTTTACTATATGTTAGTCATTGTGCTAAGTACTGGGAAAAAAGGAAAGCATAAAGCAATCTCTGCCTTGAAGGGTTTCATAACCTAGTGGAGGAAGACAACATGAAAAAAGAAGCTGAGTTGCCCAAGGGTCAAATAGCTAGTAAATATCTTAGGCCAGATTTGAATTCATATCTTCCTCACTAGAGGCCCAGCACTCTATCCACTGCACTGCTTGAATCATCATATAGCTTTATCTCCTCATAGGGCTTATACAATACTAATTATGCAGTAGGTATTCAATAAATGTGAGTTGAATTGAATTCCTTTTTTATTGTAGTGGAAAAGTATGCTATAGCTGTATAAATATCCACCCTGTATTTCGAAGGAATGAAAACTTGCCTTTGTGAAATAATCACTGGTTTAAAAACAAGTTAAAATGCTACCTCCACAGTAGTGTCTCTTAGTAAGCTTCAGTCTAAATTCTCAAAAGTTGGAATTTGGATTTAGTGTGACAGTTTGGGAAAGAACCTGTAGCCAGACCAGCCTGAGTCACTGATATTTCAGCTTCCATGCATTTACTCATTTAGTGGGATGATTAACACTGTGATCCTTTAGCAGCAAAGAAAAAAAAAAACAACAAAGTCTAGCATCCATTTGGAATAATTAGTTAAAACAGGAAACTCATATGACAGAGGGGGTTACCTTTCCCCACCACCTCAAACTAGTGGTGCATTGCACTTTTTCCTCTATAGGCACATCATAATATTGGATTAAAAAACAAACAAAAAGGTCCTAGTTACAGATCTTTTTTTTTCTCAGTTCAGTTTGATTCATTAAGCTTTTATTTTAGTATTTATTCTTTTCAAGGGACTGTGCCTAGGCACTGAGATACAAATATAGAATCATACAGCTAGAAGGGACTTGAGAAGTCTCTGACAAAATAGGAAATTGGTTCAGTTACTTGCCCAAGGTCTTCGGATCTCAGCGCTAGGAGCCTCAAGGAGTTGCCAGAGTAATAGCTGAAGCTCTATAAAGTACAGAAGAGGCTCCTGCAAATTAGCAGATTCCACTTGTGGGTTGCTATGACTCGATATATTAGCAATTACTTTTTTTTTTAATTTATTTTTGACATGTTTGGTTTTCAGCCTTGATTTTCACAGGCGTTTGAATTACAAATTTTCTCCCCATTTCCTCCCCCCCCCACTCCAAGATGGCGTACATTCTGGTTGCCCTGTTCCCCAGTCTTCCCTCCCCTCCGTCG
>CM053622.1:302853187-302953996 GCA_028646595.1 Phalanger gymnotis
GAGGTCCGTGTGGGACCGACCTTACCCAGAGACCATCCAGGCTGTCCTGGGGTGGGGCCCTGCTTCCCTCTGCCACTTTGTGGGTTCTGCAGCTCTAGAATTGGTTCAGAGCCATTTTTTTATAGGTTTTTGGAGGGATTTGGTGGGGAGCTCACGCCAGTTACTGCTTTCTGGTCGCCATCTTGGCTCCGCCCCCCCTAGTTACAGATCTTGCTCATAAAACAGAAATATGTCAATTCCCTTTGATTGTCTGTGTTTAGACATTTTTACCATGATTGTCTCAGCATTGAAAGGCAGCCAGGTGTTGCAGAGAATAAAGAGCTGGGCCTGGAATTAGTAAGACCTGGTTTCAAATCCAGCCTCAAATACTTGCTAGCTGTGTGATCCAGGACAGGACATTTAACTTCTCTTTGCTTCAGTTTCCTTAACTGTAAAATGGTGATCATGGTAGCTCCTACCTCCCAGAGATGCTGTGAGGATCAAATAACATAATATGTGTAAAATGCTTAGCACAGGGCCTGGCACATAGTAGGCACTTAATAAATGTATGTTTCCATCCTTTCCTCTCTATTCTTTTTTTTATTATGCATGTATTCTTGGAACCTGGATACTTATCATTTTGAACCCAGACTTTCCTAAACTTTGAACTCAAACATGGGCAGTAATCTATAGACTATTGAATATGAAAGAATAATAGCAAGATAGTAACTTTTCCTAGGACAATTTCTATTTGAACCTCAGTGAACAAGATGAGATCAAAATAATCATACCCCCTTGTTGTATCTATTGCTCTCGCATACACTCAATAATTACAACAATCTTATGAAATTGGCAAGAAGGGCATGATTAGCATTACTTTACATATGAAAAAACTGACATCACATGGCTAGCCAAGTCTTCTGATTCCTAGTCCATCCTTCCTTCCAGTACACAAGTTACCTCTCCATTTGGATGGCATGTTTTTTAACCAGGATAAGAGAGTTCCGAGAACATCATTGCATTTCACTGAAAGAGCATAGCAAGATTGCAGTTCTGAGTAACCTTGAAAGTCAAGCAAACAAAATTCATTTTCACGAGGCCCTAGTCTGATTAGTTTTTCTGTTAGCATGGGCAGGGACCTAGTGGAAATAGAAGTATATCTGACTTATTAAAGTCGATCATGTAGAGAAAATGAAAATAGGAAATCTAGTTGGGATGTGCCGACACAGGTGAAAGGTATTGCAGAGCCAGGACAGGTAGCCAGATATCAGAAACTTTAGTCAGGTCAACCTTTGTGTAATCCTCTGACACCTTTCTGTACTTGCTTTTAAGGAAAAAGAGGACTGACAGACATGACTAGTGCAGATTGATTGAAAACAATAATTGTCTCAACTGGATAATTACTTAACTCATAATTTTGACCAAGTTGAAACAACTTGTGGATTTTTTATCGAAATATTTTAGGCTTATAATGAGAAGGCAATGTTGGTCGCAAGTCTTGTATATGTTAGGACAATGATTTTATTTCATTTTCACATTTAGTTATTTATCTCACAAGTAGCTATTCTCTCCCCTCCCCTCCCCTCCCCTCCCCTCTCCCCTCTCTTTCCCTCTTCCCTCTCCCTTCTTCCCTCTCCCCTCTCCCCTCCCCTCCGCTTCCCTCCCTCTCCTCTTGTCTTTTGTGTTTTCTAGAAAGCCTTCTCAGCCTAGTATTCTTATTCATGGACGAGTTGGATTAGATGGACTAAGGTTCTTTTTAGTTGTAAAATTCTGTGACCAGGGAAGACTTCAAGTAAAAGGTAGCATTTAAAATGTGAAGAAAGTTTAGGTCCTCAGAAGAGGAAGGATGGGAGAGAAGGGAAGAAAGAGGGCATTCTGGATAAGGGGAATTGAAATGTGAATAGAAATAGGAATGTTCAAGATGAGATAGAAACAGAGAACAATTCCATTTGACTGGATTAGAGGCTTTGTGTAAGAGATAATATCGAAGAGGTAGGGTTAGAACTATATTCTGAGAGATGGAGACAGAGAAGTTGATACTGAATGTAAAAATATAAAAATAAAAATTCTAAAATAATTGGTTTTGGGGGCAGGTAGGTGGTGCAGTGAGTAGGGTACCAGTCCTTGATTCAGGAGGACCTGAGTTCAAATCTGGCCTCAGACACTTGACACGTTTACTAGCTGTGTGACCTTGGACAAGTCACTTAACCCCAATTATCCTGCCTTCCCCTCTCAAAAAAAAAAAAATAAATGACTGATTTTCCTCAGAAGAACTAGTTTAAAAAAATTGTGACTTTATACTCTGTACTACACTGAAGAATTAAATAGAAACTCACTCTTATTTTCTGCCTCAGACATCTCTACCTCGAAAAAAAATGTTTTAGAACTCAGTTTGATGAATTGTTTAAAAGAATATGGAAATATTCACTCACGGGCTCTCTATGCCCACACCTAGTCAGGAACAAGAAATGAAATGAAATGAAGCCCTTAGGATTAGAGGATCCATTCTGGTACTCATTCTGTAGAAGCTCTGGGGATTGAATGGCACAGAAATGCTGTTTCAGAAGTAATGGATTTGACCAACTTACCCAGTTTTCCTCTGTCTAGCTGTCTAAGGCTTTCTCGTACCAATTTTACTTCCATAGATCTAGGACCTTATTGCTGTATGTACGCTTTCCACTCCTGCAGTTCGAAGGCCATCCACGTCTCTCCTTCTGTGTGATTCTTCAATCTCCCATCAATATTTCATTGTGATGAAAAAGTATCCAATATTCTGTAAATATATTTTGGGGGTTTTAAATATTTCATGGACAAGAGGTCAACTCTTGGGCTATGATGTCCTTATGATGCAAAAAAGGGAAAAATGGAGATTAGGCCTAGAGTATAGCTGTGGTAGCACTTGATAATTCTAAAGTTTGTTGGAGATCTCATTGGGTAGCACTGCATCAAAGCCAGGGTGGGTGGAGTAAAAAAGAAGGGAGGGGAATCTCAGGTTTAGGAAAGAGCAAGAGAAAAATGAACTCAATATTATCGAATAGTCAGGGGTGACAAGGAATAGACAGAAGTATGGCTAAGAATTCAGTAACAGAAAAAGATATAAAATGAATAAGTATAAAAATAATAAATAATTTATTTTAGCAATCTATAATAATAAATCTCACTAATATAGCACTTTGTTATTTGAGAAGCATATTCCCCCACTGTAACCCTATGAATAGCACAATTATTCAGGTGATGGATTTGGACTAGAAGACCTCTCAGGTCCCTTTCCATTCTAAATCTACGATCTTATTATCTCTGAGAGGGTGTTGCCTATCATTAAGCATTTAATTATCATTAAACAGTCTCTGGAAGGATTAAAGACTAGGTTGTTTGCACACACCTCTAGGACTTTTTCTACCACATTACATTTGCTTTACTAAAGCGGAAACAATAGTCAAAAACTATTGGAGAGTAGTGCTGATGGATTTTTTTTCTGTGTGTGTGTGTGTGTGTGTGTGTGTGTGTGTGTGTGTGTGTGTGTGTGTGTTTGTAGCATATCTAAATGCTCTCCAAAGATGGTAGAGAACTAATATCTTCCAGAAAACCTTGCCCTTATGGATTAACACAAGCTCTGCCCCAGCTCTAAGGGAAATCAACTTCCCAGGGGACTCCCAGCTGTACTAACAAGATGTCTTCTTCTTCGTTGCCCTAAAGATGATCTGAATTGAGAAGGAAGGGAAATGGATACTTATGGGTTGGATGGAGAGCTCCCAGGGCACAAGAGATGTTACCCTTATCACTGCATTCTTAGGCAAGAAGCTGTTGAGTATGGCTCCTTCCACCCTCCTCCCCACCTCAGAGCCCTGCATGGTGCTGGGTGCATAGGCTTTCTACAGACACTTGTTAATTAATAAATTGAGAGTTTGACAGGACTCCATTTATAGCCTTCTACACATGAAAAATACAAAACTGTGTCATCACAGCAGATTTTGTGGGATTCAGTTATCTTGATAATTACTTTGACATGTCATTTCTTTTGGTCTCTACTGGGCAGCAAATCAAACAGATGAAACTACAAGAATATGTGTGTGATAGGGTGGGGAAGGGATATGGGAGGAAGGTCTTGCCCTCAATCTTGTTCTTGTTTTTAAAGTGATTACACAGTACTGGGGAGAAAAAAAAAAGTTTTCTGAATGTTGTTGGCTGAGGATTGGAAGGTAGCTATGCTCCCTGTCATCATTCCTTTCAATGATGCAGTGGTTCTAAGACACACAGGACATGAGTTGTCTCTGTACACAGCTTCTGTCTCCAGATAAATACACACAGAGCTGTCACAACTCTGAAGTTGCTAAAGTTTGCTTCTGGATTTTCTGGCCTTCTCTGTTCTCTTCAAATGCCCAGCCTTAATATCCGAATTCTAACTGGCACTTCCGACGCTTAGGGCAAGCAGCATAACAGGTACCCTCATATACAATCAAATATTTATAGCTGGTGGCAGTCCAAATCTAGTCTCAGACACTTACTCGCTGTGTTACCCTGAGAAAGTCGCTTAACCACATTTGTCTCAATTTCCTCATCTGAGAAATGATCTGGAGAAGGAAATGACAAAACACTCCAGTATCTTTGCCAAGAAAACCCCAAATGGGGTGATAAAGAATCAGACATGACTGAAACAACTGAACGACAATAATAAAGCATCATAGAAAATATCAGCATTCTCCACTTTTATGGGTATGGGCTGACTTGTAAACGTGACTTACATATGACATTTACATTAAAGTGGCTGCCATAATTCCGTTCCTCACTACCATGGCTGATCTGTTTACTCTACTCTGAGGATCCCAATACTGCTCCAGCTCTTATAGGAGTTGTGGATAAACAGAACAATAAAAAATGGCCTTTTAAATAAATTAAACGCATTTGGTTTTAAAATGTGCATGTTTTAGGGTGGATTGAGAGCCAAATCCAAGTCAATCAATGAATCTTTGAATTAGTTCTTTCTTCCTAAGATCTTTCTGAGACCTTAAGGGAATGGAAACCCAGGTTGTAGAGGGGAAGGAGAGGAGATAATTTTGGGGTTGTGAGCATTCCACATTCCACATTGTGAGCATGAGGGTTGGATAGTCATGGGTAGAGTACAGCAGGGAGAGGGAGTGTTTAGAGCAGCATGAAGGCACAGGGTACCTTGGGATCATGGAAAGTAAAGTAGGAGAGAGTTGCAAAAAAGTGTATTGAAAAAAATATCCCTGAGGGTAGAATAGGGAGAGGAAACTCTAATCATTCTTCTTCTCCTACAGTAGCATGGCGTAATAAGGATAATGCTAGACCTGATCAAGACAATCTTTCAAATTCTGCTTCTGTTAAATACTACTGTTTGTCCAACTTTGGGCAAGTTTCTGCACCTCAGTTTTTCTGTCTGTAAAATGGGGAGGTCACTTGTACAGGTGATCTTTAAGGTACTTCCCAGTTCAAAATTTATGATCACATTTTCTGAAATCCATTATGGATTAAATAGACTTTCCTGGCTGGCCTGAAAATTGCCTCGCCTAACCACAGTCTTTCTACGACAAAACAAAAGACACAAAAACATAGCACAATAAATTCCAAAAGGTCTATCTATAACCAGGGTATGCTGAAGCCAGATCAAACAGCTGTGAACATTTACACTTTGGCATTCCAAAAAGCTACTATACTCGGGCTTGGTTTGTGGTTTTGTTGATTGGCTAGATTTAAGAAAGGAGAAAATGTTAATAATACAGATTTAAGTTAAAAACGTGTCCTGTACATGTATGTATACATACATATATGTGTATATACATATCTATACACACATCTATATTTTTTGTAATAGTTATTTTGGATAGCCTGTCGTTAAATAATTATCAATACCAAAAAAAAAAAATACCAGCATAACCCTGCCTACAACCCACAAACTTTGCTCCCCCAACCCTAATGAGACTGCTTATACTGTAGAACTAACAGAAGGAAAAGAGGAAAAAAAAAACCAGACAAAACAGTGGTTTGACTATGTCAAAGTCATACTAATTACAGTCGTTTATGTGAACTGCTTGCCATTTAGGCCTAATTACCATACAGTACAAGAACAATTATGTGTATCATTAAATGCGTGTAACTTTGTTGTAACTGTGTTGACTAAGATAGTAAACTCTATAAACACTCAGCCTTAGCATACTATTGCACTCCCAGTTTTATTTTTTATTTTTATATTTTAAAGAGAAGAATTTTGGTTACCACTCTAATGCCGTGATGCAAGATCATCAAATGAATACTTAACACTCCTTTCTTTTTTATTTTGACTATGGAGAGTTTTGTCTATATTGGCTAAAATTCCCCAAACCACTGCTAACTCTCCCTTTGATTTTTCTCTATATGGAATTGCCTAATTGGATTTTCCTAGGAAAAGGAAAGCAAATAAGAGCTTATTTTAATCGCTTAATGCTAGTGCCTTCCCACTAAGATTCCAATTTGTCTCATATACAGTGTATTTGTGTATAGTTGTTTGCATGTCATCTCCCTCATTAGACATCTCCTCGTTAGACAATGAGTTCCTTAAAAGCAGGGGTTGTCATTTGCTTCTGTATTCCCACTGCTTAGCACGGTGCCTGGCACATAGTAGGTGATTAGATAATCATAGTAGGTAATAGATGTTGACCTGACTTGTAGCACTTTACCACTGCAAATGCTTCCTCGTGACACAGAGAGGCCAAGTGTTACTATCACCATTTTATAGTTGAGAAAAGTGAGTCTCAGAGAGGTTAAGGGGCTTGCCAAGGTCACATGGCTTGTGGGTGTTTGAGTCTGGACTTGAATCTAGATCTGATTCTAGTATACTAGAATATAGAACTAGATGGTATACTAGGAAGAACTATCGAAGTGGGGAGATAGGACATAATAAAACAGGCTCCTGATTTTTCTACCACTGAGAAGGTATCAAGTAAGGTTAATCCTTTTTAGCCCAATTTTCACGTGTCCACATTCCTAAATAATTTAATGTGGAAAGAACACATATAAAGCTATGTGGAACTGATGAGAGCCGGGATGATTGAGAATTGCTCTCCTTTTTTTCCATTTATTTTTGTAATACCACTTGTCACTTTAATAGCATCTTTGATCAGAGTGCCTCAAAGTGCTTTCCAAATAGCTACATTAGCCTTATTTTATACACAGTTAAATGACTCACCCAAGGTCACCAAAATAGCAACATCATTTAGAATAATTCTCATGTCTGAGATTAAGTGGTAGCTGTGGTTTAGTGGAAGGAACCTGTGACAGGAATCTGGAAGATCCAGCTCTCATCTTGGCTTTGCTACTAATGTGCTGTGTGACTTTGGGTAAGTAGCATTACCTCTCTAGGCCTTTTTCCTCATCTCTAAATTGAGGCATTATATTGAAATAGTTTCTAAACTTTCTCTCAGCATGAAGAAGCTATCTGACGGCTTCAGCATTTTCAATGTATGATAAAGCCTTATTAAGCCCGAACCACTGATTTGAAATTTATTATAATTCCAATAGGGATTAAGCTGCTTTTCCTCTATACAAGCTATGGTAAAGCAGTTTTCTATGGAAAATAATAATGTAAACAAGACTGTGAGAGCGATGTTTAGCCTATTTAAGAAACGGCCTGTTTTGATCACTTAGCTGTATCTACTTATATACTAACAATGGACGTGTCAATTAAAAGCAAACTTTATCTATTTATTAAGCATGCTCCAGAGGACGTCCGCTTAGCCATGCTTTATTAGCTATTACCATGTGGGCATGAATATAATAAAGCTGTATTTCCTTAAAATAAATGTTTATTCCATCCAGAAATAATACTTTTTGCATAATTTTGAGCCCTTATTATTTCAGACTATGTTTTCTCTCCAGTTACTTCATGTTAGAGAGGTTTATAGCATAAGGTGTAATCATAAAATAATGAGATTGATTTTCATGTGTAGGCTGTTGAATGGACCATACCACCTTCAAGTAATCTCAATTGTCTCTATGTGGCTTTTAATTTTGGGTAGAGCTGCCATTGTAACAGTTTTTGACCCACCTATTGAGGTCATTGCTAATAGTAAGTTAGTTCTGACTGTGACTGGATAAGTTTCTTCAAATGGCTATATTTCAGTTTTGTCCTAAGGCAGGGACTTATTTTTGACTTCTTTATATCCCTCCCATTTAGCACAGTGAGTGGCACATAGAAAGTACTTAATAAATGTCAACTCACTGACTGACTACTATTTGCAGGGTATTCTGAAGAACACAAAGACACATAAGATTAAGGTCTTTGCCCTCTAGGAGCTTCCAATGTAGTTGAAGAAAAGACAGAGTGTTTCTTAACATGGCACATGAGAATTTGATTTTCTAACTTTTCTGTAACTGTTTGTTAATATAGTAGGTTTCCTTTGAATACCACGTATTTTATTTTATGCATTTAAGACATTATTCTAGAAGTGGTCCAGAAGCTTCACCAAGCTGCCAAAGTAGTCTGCTACAACGTGGCCTAAGGCATCCACTCAGAAAACAATAATATAGATTTTGGCAAGTGTCCTAATTGAAGGATAGCTGGTTCTTATATTCTAGCTGGAGTAAACAGGGAAATTTTCACAAAGAAGGTGAAATTTAAGCTGAGGCTTGAAGGATGGATAGAAATTTTTGGGTAGAGGTAGGATGGAGATAGCATTTCAGTTAAGGAAACAGAATAAACAAAGACCCAAGAGGGGGAAGCAAAAGTCATATTTAGGAGATGATAGATTAATTTGGCTCAATTATAAATGATGCCATATGGGTTTAGAACTGAAGTAACTTTTAAGATCATCCTAGCTTTACAGTTAAGGAAACTCTTGCCCAAAAAGGTTAAGAGACTTGCCTAAGTTTACACAGGTTTTAAGCAGTAAGACTGATTTGAACCTAGGCTCTTTGACTTCAAAATCAGTACTTGGAGGGCTTGCTTATATAAAGGAGTAGTACATGAAGGCAGGTGACACAGTGGGTAGAATTCTGTACTTGAAGTCAGAAAGACTCGAATTAGAAGCCCATCTCAAACATTTGCTAGCCCTATGTCCTTGAGCAAGTCATATTCTCTCTGTGCCTGTTTCCTCATATGTAAAATGGAGTCAGAAACCAGATTATAAGGATCAGAGGAGTTGACATGCATAAAATACTCTGCAAACCTAAAAGCACTGTTTAAATGTCAGATTACTTTTGTTATAGTTGTTTGCTGTTTTTATTATTGTTATTAAGCAAGGCTAGAAAATTAGGCTATGGGAACTAGGGAAAGGTTTTGATAAGAGGAATGACAGGATAATATATTGAACATATCAAAACAGTGTTTCAGGAGTATATCTCATTTGGGCATGCTAGTTTAACTTTAGCTATGACAAGCAAACAAAGTGGCAACTCAAGTGGACTCCAGATTAATCTGGTGGCAATTGGGGCCAAGAAGACCCCCTTACAACAATCACTCTGTTGTGAGCAGATAAAGAGCCAAATTGGGATGGGAAGAGAAGGGATGGATTAATACAGGTGGGATAGAGGAAAATTTGGTCTAACTTGGAGTTTGACTGGATATGGTAAATAATGGAGAAAGGAGGTTCAAGGAAAACTCTTTAGTTTTTATGAGCTACAGCTTAAAAACAAGATGAAGACTTTGTATAAAACAGGCATGAAATCACAATCCTGTATAGCAGCCTAGCCATCAGAGCATGGGCCAGGGCTTTCTTCAGGGGAAAATCCAGTGGTAGAGCTTGCCTCCAGGCTGTGCCAATTCCCTTTACCCACCCCCATACATGCCTATCATCATCATATGTATCCCAGAGACACCACAGATCTTAAATCCTATATAAAGAATTTTATTTATCAGTAGCAGTAGAATTTTATTTTTTATTTATATTTATTTATTTGTATTTATATTCTTCTTTGTCTCATCTGTAATATATTTTGATATTACTTAAAATTCATACATTTTTATTAACTTCAGTCAATAAATTATCCAACAAATAGAGTGCTAGCAGATACCTGTTTGATTCTTTCCTCTGACATTAGCTGTGTGACAACAGTCAAGTTCCTTAACATCTCTGAGCCTCAGGTACCTCTCTAAGATTTTAAGTTATAGATAATTTGTGATCTTTGTGGACGGAGAACATTTGGACACTGAGAAAGTCATAGATCCTTGACATATGACTCATTCGTTCGTTCATTTATTTATCCATCCATTTGTTTATCCATCCATGTGTCTTCTTTCTATCTATCTATCTATTTATCTATCTATCTGTCTGTCTGTCTGTCTGTCTGTCTGTCTATCTAATCTATTTATACTCCCTCTTTATTGAGCATCTACTATTTACAAGTATCTCTGAAAACAGGGGACGAATTTGCAAAACAAAGAGAGCAGAGAAAATAAGAATAGTTCAGGAAAGCATCATGGAGATAGTGCCATTTTTTGGGGGAAGTCTGATTCCCCTTAGGTATTAGGGGTTTCTCCTTCTTCAAATGATGATGTATTGTAGCAAAAATTTGGCTAGCAGCTACTGTGGCTGTGTAAAACCACCAACAACCAGCACACAGAGGGCTGCCAGCACAAGTTCTTTGATCTGTTTGCTAAGGAAAGTAACTTTAAGGGGTTAACAATCCCACTTTAATCCAACATATGAATATCATTTGCTTAGTTCAGGAGGAAAAGCCAGCAACCTGAACTTCAGAGCAAATACAAACAAATTACAAACATACTCAGTATAAACAGACCAAATCACAATTCATAGTTACCAAAGAACCAATGGGTCTGGGTTAGCAAAGCCGGGGGGCAGTTACAATGGCTTGCTCAGAGTCACATGCCACTCTTCCAGTGACTGAGCGCCCCCAAACAAAACATCTGGGTTTCTTCGAAGCCAGGGAGCTCTTAACAACAGCTACCCAGAGTCTCATCAAGTCACATACCACTCTTCCAGTGAGTGAGAACCCCAAAAGTCAAACAACCAATCTTGGATCTTATATACCTTCTTAGGGCCCTGGGACACTTGATTACCTAAGAAGCACTCAAAGAACAGTGAAAAATCGCATTTTACTGGCCATTTCATTTGAAAGGCAAGACTTATCAAAGGTACTTAACTACTTCAGTGTTCCAAAGGAAAAGACAAGCAAAAGTCCTGCCCTGATTACCATTACATTGTCTTAGTGCTGAGAAATACTCCAAGACAAAAAAATTCCATTTTACCTGCTCCATTCAAACAAAGGCCAGAATCATTAAAGGCACTTAAAAGAAGAACAGCAAAAAGCCCCATCTTAATTACTGATACATACATATACTTAACTTTTTGTTTTATTTTGTTTTGGTCTTGTACCTATGTGTGGCCTACCACCATGTTTTGTGTACAATCAATACTTAAATACTTGTTGGATTGGATTGGAGGTAGCTTGTAGGCTGAGTTTTGAAAGAAAGGTAGGATTTATTCAAGGTCATTTCCAATCTGGACCTAGCCTCTCTTTCTAATATTTTTCTTATTATTCTCCTATATAAATCTCCAGAAGTAGTTAAACTAGACAATTATTCAATATCTCTTGAACAGAATTTATACTTTGCTGTATCTCTGGGCCTCAGTTTCCTCATCTGTCAGTCCCTTGAAAACAGAGATGTAAGACATAAGATGTCTTGTGTTCTGTATCCTTCTTAGGACCTGGCACATTGAACACAATAGATGTTCAATTAACATTTCTTTATTGATTAGCAAGCTGACTTAGAGCATTTAGGTGGCAGTCTCATTATGAGAAAAAAAAAGCAGAAAAGACTGGTATTCTAAGTACATTGAAGAGATTGCCTTGGCAATGGGTAAATCACTTGCTCTATTATTGCCCCCTCCCCGCAACTGTCTATGGCTGTGAGTTACGGATGACCCACTAGTCTAATACAGTGTCAGAAGTTCCCATACTGGAAGTTCCCCAATAGATGAAATCACAGGCTTAGAATTGGCAGGGGGGTGGGGGTGGAGGTGGGGCTATTTTAGAACTAGCTTTATTGTGCTTTGAAAAGTACCACTAGCTGTAGGCTCCAGAACAAGGCATCTTTTCTAATATCTTTTTCGATCCTGTTTTTAGAGATAGCTATGGAACGTAAAATTCCCTTTTAAATATTGACACAGGTGAGACAGCTTTAAAAAAAATGAAGAAGAAAAAGAAGGAAAAGAAATGACAGTTTGAAAGCTGAAAGCTCCAGAGTTGCTACAAGACTTGTTCTCACTGAAGAGGAGACGCTAATACCATGTCCTAATCACTGTAGTCTCTGTAGATAAAGGGACAGGTTTCCATAGATGAGCATCAGCCTACAAATGTCTTCTCCGTTCAGAGCCACTGTGGGAGTTGGCGCTTTTCATTCTGACCCGCCTGGCATCAGACATCACCAGATCGATGACACGCACTCCACAAGGGATTGAGGGCCCGGCAGCCAGTCTGATCATAAAGTAAGTATCAATAAGTGCAACAATAACCTCAGATCCCCAAACACATTTTCTTTGAATTTCTATCCAAAGCACTGAGCCTTTTCTTTCCTATTTCAAAAGGGATTTAAGTTCACAGAGCAAAAGGGCCATTTATTCCACACAAATCACCCTAGCATTCTGTTGGACAGCCCTGGATGGCCCCTTTGTCCTTTACAATGTCACAGAATGCTTATAAAAATCTGGACGCGTCGAGTCCACCAGTCCACTGAAAGGTAGGGAAATGAATTCTGAGCTCCTTTAGATGGAAAGGAAGAAATGCTTCGGAACAGCTATAAAATGGGAAGAAACATGTTTCTATGGTTTGCCTCATTGGTCTGGCATGAGGAGAGCAATTTGCAAATATTAAACACTACATAAACCCTGAGTTGACTTGCACATATTAAAGTACTATATAAATTCTAAGTTATTGCTGATGTTATTATTAAAATTATTATTATTGGGGGCAGCTAGGTGGCCCAGTAGATAGAGTTCTGGACCTGGAGTCAGGAAGACCCAAGTCCAAATCCAATCTCAAATACAACTGTCTGAGTGACCCTGGACAAGTCACTTAACCCTTGTTTGCCTCAGTTTCCTCTCTATGAAATGGAAATGATAATAGCTCCTGTCTCCCAGGGTTGTTGTGAGGATCAGATGAGATAGTCATTGTAAAGTACTTCTTAGCACAGTGCCTGGAACAGAGTAAGTTCTATAGAAATGTTAGTTATTATCAAGAAGTATATAGAAGCAGGGTTGCACAGCTGATGGAGAGCTAGCCTTGTCTTTAGGTCAACCTGAGTTCAAGTCCCAGCTCTGCCATACACTGGCTGAGTGACCCTAGACAATTCACTTTACTCCTCATAGCTGACTGATGCTCCTCTCTAAGAGTACAAGTTGCAGAGAAGGCATCCATCTGCATTGGCAGAGGGAATTTCCTCATCTGCAAGTTCCCTATAATGATGAAACCAAAGGTAGTCCATATCCCCTATTATTAATCACCATACCAACAGAGAAGAATATGAAAAAGCTCTCTTTAGCAGAGTGACTTTTGCTAAGTAAATGCATTATTTGGGATTGATACAAACAGCTCATTAAAGGGTTGGAGACCATTAAAATTCATAGCGACAGGGAAGAGACATGTATATGGTTATGAAGAGTAAAGACATGTGCCGTAGCAGAACTGTTTCTGAACCGCTCCGGCTGTAACATTTGGTCAAACTGATCTGTAACAGTCTGTCTACACAGTGGGACAATGGCAGAATTCCAGAAATAGGGATGGTATCACAAAGAAATAGTTAACTTTCCTTTTTTTTCTTTGGGCTTTCTAAATAGCAACTGAATTAATGTCCCAAGCACTAGCCTGTAAGGCAAGTTTCATCACTGCCCACCTATATTAGCTGACCCCGATCCTCTCTAACTGGCTAACTTACTAGATGTAATATTGGTCTCAGGCAACTACTTCCAGCACACAAAAGGTTGAATTGTGCTCCCAGTGTAATCAGACCCTGGAGGGAAGTTGAAAGTTAGGGGCACAGTATTAAGAGTGCTTTAACAGCTTGCCAGAGTCAAAGAAGGAGTCCATGCCTCGCCATGGACATTAGAAGGGATGTCTTCCAAAGTGAAAAGACAAAGAAAATACAAAAACAAAAACATTTGGAGATACTGAGTGGAACTACACTGTGAAAAACTTGTCAGTTATTGGTTCAAAAAGATTACGAGCAAAGCCAGAAAAAAGATGTGTCACCATAAAATCTGGGGGCAGAGAAAGAAAATGGGAAAATCATGTTCTCAGGTCAATAAAGTAGGGATGTCAAATGAAAGTACTCACATACACACACACACACGTAGACACAGAAACACATACATATGACACAGAAAAGTAAAGCAAATAAATAAAAAAAAAAGAATGGGTCAGTTGGTGTGACCAAAATGTTTTAAGAAAGACTGGATTGATTCTTCTTTTGAAGGCCCTTTGGGGCCAGAGTCCTTGAATGAATTGAATTTAAGGGAACCTTCCCTTGGGCTGGTGAGTGAACCCTAATATTTCATAATATTACCAGGTTGAAGGAATTAATTATGGGCCTCTACATAATCAAGTTCCCCAGGGACAAAGATAGTTTAACTCTATCCATGCTGAGTAGTCTTATTCCAAGCCCTAGGCAGGAAACATTGACTCAACCAAAAGATAGGTAATGGCATTAGACAATTGTGAGAAAAGGAAAGATAGTACAAAATGCAGAATATCATATTCTCCTACTGGTCACATGCTGTTTGTAGGTACAATTACCCATATTCAATTAATTTTCATTTTGCAAATATTTATTATATGCTTCTCATATATATACATATACATATACACATATACATATATATGCAGTATATGATATATATACACATACATACATATATAACAAAATCCCATTATGGTGGGAGCACGCAGAAATGCAAACTTTAGGTAAGACTATTCTTGTCCATATGGAGCTTATAGTTTAGTGTGATAAGACACATACACATAACTATAATACATAATTACATGTACATTAAAAGTCCACGAGAGTACGCTTATAATAAGTGTACTAGAAAAGTGCAAAACAAAACCTTATGCAAGATTTCAAGGGATAAAAAAAGGTAATTTTCAAGTAGAGAGATAAGGGAAGGCTTCATTAAGAAAGGTAAAGTTGAAAGGATAGATGATCTTAGGCATAGATAATAAAATGGGAAGAGGCACGTATGTGGGAGAGCATGTGGTATATTTTGAGGGGTCAGAGGATAGTTCTGTTTGGTTGGAGCACAGAGTACTTGGAGGGGAGTAATATGAGCTAAGGTTGGAAACAAAAGGAAATACCAGATTATGGAAGTCCTTAAATTCCAGACAAATGGAACCTTACCCAGTAAGCAAGAGGGAACCAGTGAAAAATGTGGAGGAATGAAATAAGCCAGATTTATGTAGAAGGACCATAAGTCTGGAAGTTGTCTAAATTTAGATAGATTGGATTTGGTGAACTTGCAGGCAGTAGACTGGTTATGAGGCTATTATAATAGTGTGTGTGGGGGTTGCTAATAAGTCCCCGTATATACCAGGGTAGTAGCAATTTGAACAAAGGGAAGACAAGTGGGAGAGATGGAGTCGAGATAAAACTGACATGACTTAATAATTGTTCAATATAGTTGGCAAGGTTCTGCAGGCCAGGCATGTTTATTACATGTCCATTGGATGCCATTTCTACAGTTTCAACATTTAGAATATTAACAGATTGTTGTCCAAGGCAGATCAATTCAATCACGTGCAGAATAATTCAATTGCTATGAATGCAGAGCCAGGCATAAACTTTGGTTGATTCTGTCAGTTTAGTCCAACCCCTATTGTTTGGTCTTATTTACAAAATCCAGGTGGTTGATTTAATTATTCTCTTGACTTATCATTATATTGACCAGAAATGGAGTTGAACTGGTCATATAATGAAAATAAGAGAAAACAAGCTGAACGCTAATGAAAAGAATAAGAAGGCCTTCAGCATGTGGGGTGGTAACAAGGTGTGCTCTTAACACTCTCTCCCAGATGCAGGGCATCATTCCTCAGTATTTCAGAGGAATAAAGTAATTGGTTGGGAAATTCTTTCTATTGCCATTAGCTTGAGTCCCCACCAGCTATGTTGCCTACACTGTTAAGTGTAAGTGACTAGTGCCATTGTTCCATTCAATCACTTAACATTGATTAAACAAGGCAAGGCAGGGGAAAAAAAAAAAACCAAAAAACAACAACTTACTATGTGCGAGGTGCTATTCTAAGTAGTGGGGATATAAAGACAAAAAGGAAAAAGAAAATCTCTACTCTCAAGAAGTTTACATTCTAATAGGGGAAAACAAAAAGGAGCTTGAAATAGGGGGAGAGAAGGATGAGGTACTCATGCAGGGGCATAGCATGGAAAGATGGAAAATCGGAAGCAGAGCCAGCAGGGAAATGGAGGTTGCCTAGCCTGTGCCCCTCCAAAAATGGTGGCTCTGGGAGAAGCTCACCAGAGGGAGAAGAGGCCTGGCATAGCAGAGGGCTCTTATAGACTGAGAAGGCCCCAAGTAATGAAGGAAATTCCCAGGTGATACAACAGTTGAGTTAGGATATTTACTTCTCAAAGATACGGCAAGAAAAAAATACAAATGTTTTCCCCAGTACCTTCAGGATATACTCTCCATTAGTCTCTTAGACTCAGTCTCTGGGTGAGTAGAGGCTCAAAACTTAGCCAGATTCCTACATAGTAAGATGTGGCATTACTTGTCTGGGGTCCAGAAGGTCACTTCTGAAGCCTCACTCCTTTGCATTTCAGGGCTTCATTCTGGACTGGGTATAAAAATTGGCCTAGATTCCTACTCCTGGATTCACTTAACCTTTTAAAACTCCCATAGTCATGGAGATCCCACTCTTTCTAACTGAAAATGGAAAGTAACAAACAAGAAGGTCAAGAGTTGAGGCTTGTTACTTGAGAGCCATATGTCTTCAAAGCACGGAATACCAGAGGGACCTTCCCCTTATTTGCATGGTCTCTCACCAGATGCTTAGTGAGAGAGAGGGAAACTGAGCTCCTCAGACACAAATGAAATAGATGGTGGAAGCTGATGAAAACCTTTTTTGTATCAATCAAAAGTTCTGGATATGCTGTCAATTGAAAAAGACTCATCTAGTCCATCAGCCAGAACTCTCAGCCCATGCTCCACAGCTTTTATATATTATGACAATTCAACCCGAAGCAAGCTCCCTATTGCCTTCCTATGAAGAGGCTACATCAGTTCTCCATTTTCCATTTGCAGTTCTTCTTGGTTTCAACTTCATGAGCATAATGTCCCTTTCAAGCTACTTCAGATCTCGTCACCGTGCTGCTAGATATTCAACACCTTCCAATCTCCTTCAGCCTCTTCGCTCCTCTGATTCAAGGACTAGAGGGTAGAAAACTAAAGTCCACCCAAAACTTTCCTTTATAGAGGGCAGAACCTGGAATTTGCAGCTCACTCCCTTTCCATCTGAAGCTTTACTTGGTTTCAAATCCATTGAAGAAGATGCTGGATGGGCCAGGTACTCTGTTCCCTTTTCTAGCTTTCTTTTGCATATTTGCACCCCCCCTCCCCTTAGACTGTAGGGTCCTTGAGGGAAGAGACTATCTTTTTATTTGTTTATTTGCACAGTGTATGGCACATAGGAGGTGCTTGATAAATGTTTATTGAATTGAAGTTAAGTAAGCTGATGGATTCTGCACTTGTACCAGAACCCCATTATATATGGGATGATCTGTATGTGAAGGATCTATGGTAGAACAGAGAGGAAAATTGCACTAGATGAGAAGGCATAGTGCTTTTGATATGTACCAGTGGAAAAATAGTCCATAGATACATCAAAACGTTTTTAACCACTTTTCTGTAATATCATACGACACAGTTGCAGTAAGTATTTAGGTTACCTTGAGATCAGGCTTATAGAACAAAGGATAACAGTAGAGGGAATAATTATCTCGTATATCTGGGAAATGTGGATAGTTAACATGGATCTCATTAGTTAAATTGAAAAGAATATTTAAAGACTTCAAGATCTTTATGTTGGATTAGGTCAGGGGTAGGAAATGTGCAGCCTTGAGGCCCCACGTGGCCCTCTAGGTCCTTGAATGTGGTCTTTGGACTGAGCCCACATTTTACAGAACAAATCCTTTTATTAAAGAGATTTGTTCTGTGAAGTTTGGATACAGTCAAAGGGCTGCACTTAAGGACCTAGAGGGCCACATTCGGCTTCAAGGCTACAGGTTCCCCACCCCTGTGTTAGATAATACACAAAAATGGAAGCCTGGGTCACTGAGTTCAGTTCAGTTCAACATTTGTTAAGATCCTGCCATGTTTTATGCATCACTGGGGATACAAAACTAATAAAGGGCATCTTTGCAGTCAAAAGGTAGGAACAATACAAATGGAAATGAGATAAATGAAAGCAGAAGTGAGACAGGCAGGAAAGATTGGGCAGTGATGTGGCAGAGAGAGCACAGGACCAGGAAATGGAAGACCTGAGTTTGAATCCTAGCTATTACTATATGTATGAGCATTGGCAAGTCACTTAACTCTTACAAAGAAACCCACAGTCACCTAGCTAGTAAATGTCTAAGGAAGAATTTGAACTTCAGGTCTGTCTACCTCCAAATCCAATGCACTATTCACTGAGCCACTTAGCTGTCTCACAACTCTTAACCCCTCATGTAGAAAGGTTACTATCATGAAAAGAGTCCTGAAAACAAGAAACCAAAGAATCAGAGCATTTTCATTATCTTATGATGTCATGGATAACACCTGGTCAGATTGTCCTGGGTTCAAATCCCTCCTCTCACTATGTGACCTTGCTCAAGTCTTTCAACCTTTGAGTGTTCAGGCAACCAAGACTATAACTTGCAGAGCAGTTGCTTGGTCTGTATATTGGTAGGTAGAGTTTCCCCCACGGAGATCTTACATGGAAAAAAACACTGGTCTGGATAAACTTTCCATGCCTCTGCCCCATTCTGCCCCTTTCCCAACCAAGTAAAACTCAACCAGTTTGGCTAATGGACTCTTTTTTTTTTTGGCCTAAAGCATCTTTAAGATGGAACATTTCACAGTGCATATTGTAATCAGGAGACCCATATTCTAATGCTAGCTCATGGCATTTGGCACTGAAAGTGGACTTCTAATGGCTCCTTCCAAGGCTTTCATTATACATATGGAGAAACTGACCCAAAGAGAGTAAGTAACCTGTCCATGATCAGACAGACAGGATGGAGAAGACAAGGGCTTTGTACCTAGGTTCTCAGTCTCAAAAGTCACTGTTCTTGCCACTAATTTTCTAAAACAATACTGGCATTTCACCCTCTAAGCCTCAGTTTTCTCATTTTCAAGATAAGGGTCTCTGAGGCCCCTTCTAGTGCTAGAACACCCTGTGAGCCTAGATATGGTGGGATTAATACCAATGAGTTTCAGTATCTAGTCATGCCAGGACATTTTATGAATGGCAGTTGTCTTCTTATTCTCCCCTCACAATCCCATGCTTTGTATAGTTCTATGAACTGAAGATTTTCAGACTAGATAGCTGTAAGAAAAAAATATTTTTCTGGAGGTGAGGTCAGGGGAAGAAAAGAGGACAGAAGCCCTAAATTAGTACCACTGAAACAAAAAACAAACAAACAAAACCAAATATCTCCTCTTTTTCTTTGTGCGTGCGTGCGTGTGTGTGTGTGTCTGTGTGTTTGTTTTAAGGATCTCTTTGGCCATAGTAAATGTAATTTGGTTAGGGGAAAAGAGTAGCTTAGAATGAATTTCACCCAGTTCAGGAAGCTACAAGCTCTAGTGTTTATCAGGGTGTGAATTTGGAAATTTCCACTCATGGTGTTTCTGAAGCCACCAGATGGGGCTGTTTCTCAGCTTTGTGACAACGTGCTTGGACAGGAGGCTATCACAGATGCACTGCATGTTTATCAGACTGCTGCTAAATCTTTTGAAATTTGTAAAGACATTGCAGATCTACTTTTATTTATTTAATTTGTACTTAGAAATGACAAATTGAGTAATTGCCCAAGTGGGGGGAGGGCACTAGAATTAAAAAAACCGAAAGTTACCTGTCTTTTATCTCCCATAATTGTGTTTTAAAATGCAATTCCTCTCCTAATACCTTCTGGCCTCTTGGATTTTTATTTTAGTCAATGTAGTACCAAAGGGCATACTAAGCTTCTCTCCTCTCCTATCCTCTCCTCTCCTGTCCCCTCTCATCCCCTCTCCTCTCCTCTCTCTCCTCATAATATGGAGGGCTCAGTTGTACCAAAGAAGAGGTGATAAAATCCAGTCTCTGCAGCTCAAGACAGAGACAGCAGCTGTTTGGACTCAGGGGCTTGCTTCCTGTCAGCCATCAGGGGCAGATGTGTCTCTCCAGCATGGAGGTTGCTGAGAAGGATTAAAAATGTCCCTTACTTTGCTTGCAGACACATATGGTAGGCAGGGAAGCTTGTTGAAAAAAATGCTGGGCTGAGTTCTCACCATCCACCAGGTGGCTGTGTGACTGAGGGCAGTCACCTCACCTCTCTGATTCTCACTTTCTTTGTGAGTAAAATTAAGGAATCACTTTCAGTGCTCTTATTCAATGAATCTATTAACTATCTCTTCTTATAGTTAAATGGAGCTTTTGCAGGACTTAACACAAAGTATGTACTATAATGTCATTGTGCTAGCCTAGAGATTTCAGACTCAGAGTCCCTTTTGCAGGGAGTTCATTGCCCCCTCACCCTTTCCCTTACCCTCCACCTTCCACCCCATTTCCTACTATTCAATCCTTCATCCTTTTGTTCTAACCATCAGATTAACATATCCTTGGGAAGAGAAACAAAAATTTAGATAGTAGGCCTGAGCTATACTACAAATTTAAAACATGAATGCAAGTGGAATTAGATGCTGCTGTCATGGGCTTCTTAATGAAGGAAGTGACTAAACTTTGATTCATACCTTTGTCTCAGACCTGTCTCTGCTCCCATGTCTTAGAAGTTTCATGCTCCCCCCTTGGTGCCCAGAATAGTGCTGGCAACCTGCCTGAGTGGTATTCCATCCTCCTCCTACCTTCCTCTTTCCCAGAAAACTTATCTATTCTGTGTTTCGTTCTCCCCAGGGTCTTGTACTCTGTTTTCCACATTACAGATATGTGAAAAACTAGACAATGTTACTGGCTTAATGCAATATTATTGGACTTATATAAAGCTTTATGTTTTTCAAATCAGTTTCATGTTCAAAATCTCATCCTATACTTAGACAGGCAGGGTCCTTGCCAGGTGGGTTGGGCAAGTATTTACAGCTGAGGAAAGTGAGACCAGAAAGGAGAAAACTCATCCAAGATTACACAGCTAGAAAGCACAAGAGGTGAGACCAGAACGCAGGTCTCCTCATTCCCAATATAGAGTTTTTTATACTATGCTATACTATTATCTACATAGCAAAGACTTCCACAGACACAATTCTTTGACTCAAAGGAATGATTGTCTAATGGTAAGAATTCCAGGCGCTGGAGCTGGCTGGGGCTGGGTGGAGGAGAGGAAATAATTCTAAGTTCAATTCTGTTAGTTCCTTATGCAGTACTTCTACAGACCCAAAAGTTAAGGAAAAGTGAAGTTGCAGTAACATTTTCCAATCTGCAGTATAATCTAAAGCAGGGCTTCTTAAACACTTTTCACTCGAGATCCCTTCAGCGCTTCTTAAACTGTGACTTTCAACCCTATATGGAGTGGAAGTACTATTCTCAATGCTTGGAAAACAAAGCTCATTCAGTAGGGGAGCATGTTGAAAGATCATTGGTCAGGGATTCATAAAATCTGGGTTCTAATCCAGATTCATGTACCAGTCAGTTATGTGATCTTGGGTAGGTCTCAACCTCACTAGGCCTCGGTTTCTTCCAATGTAAAATGAGGACTGTGTGATTGCCATTTTCTCAGCTTCTCTATCTAAGTGTCCTCTCAGTGAGGATCCTGGGGATATGTGGGTTAAGTTGAAAATTGCCTCAATTGACCTGGACTAGGGGTGGTGAAAAAAAGATAATACCTGGCTTTGTTGAGCAAGTCTGTTATGAAATGGTTAGTTTATTTTCTCTGTACATCCAACAAACCAATGCTTTATTATTGTTATTTCTCTGATGAAGGAGATGAATGTTATATTAATCAAAAGACTTTGGGCCTAAAAAGGAGGTGGCACTTTCTCTCAACAAATATTTCTCATTTTAGGCCCAGGAAGACTAGGATGTTTCTTGGAAGGAGACAGATGGCTAAGTCTCTAGACAGAGGATTAGGCTTTTCTTGTTCTTTTTTGCTCGTTATGCACCTACCTTAGACTACTTTGGTCTTTTAAATACTAGGTTTGGTTCAAGAATCAGATCTTCCCAAAGGAGATTAATGAGTTCCCTTCAAGACCCGTACAGGTACTACTCGAACCACACAAGAAGCACATAAAACACAAAAGGCTCAGGGATACTTAAAACACAAAACAGTAACTCCTCGCAGAAGATTCTCAGGAGCTCATCATCTGATACAAGAACATGCATTATTTATCACCTCTGTTATGCTTGGGGGTGGGGAGGGTGGGACTTGTAGAGTTGTGGAACAGATTTCACTTTTACCCAATCTTCACTACCCGAGCAGCAACTCAAGGTCCACATGTTCTGACCATCCGGGGATGCACGACTCATGCTGCTCGGGGTGGTCATCTTTTTTCCAAGGAGGGAATAGCTGTTGGAAGCATCTCCCACTGCAAAGTTAGCACTTGGACCTTTCCGTGACTCCAGCTCTCTTGAGTTTATAAGGGAGCCACCAAAGCTAGAACCATCCTTCTCCATATTTCTGTTCTATCACTTGTATTCAGGGAAAGAAATGTATTGTAGAAGTGGTACCCTGGGGCTTGAGTTCTACCATCAAGACCATCTACACAAATGCTTTTCCTGTCATAGGCTCCATAGCCAGGGCTGGGGAGTGGGAAGAGAAGGGCAATGCCCTTTTCTCCTCAGCCAGAAGTCCATGGGAAAACCTATGAAATTCCAGCATACTTGAAAGAGGGGAAGAGAAAAACAAAAGCAGTAATTTCTTCCTTTTAGGCTACCTGAGTGGGTGGTTCTTCCTGCTTAGCCACCAAACATCTTTGACGCAGCCCTCATGCTAGGATTAATGCATGGGGCACTAACCTAGGGCCCATGCCCTTTTACAACGGTGTAGAGCACATTCGTTACAGAAAATAGCCTGAGCATGAACCTGCTCAGGTTCAATACCATGGGATATGCCCCATCCAGCAGGTCAGGGAGAGCTGCTTTGATTATCCTATTAAACTAATCCAATCCTCACTCCATTTAGCTTGGTTAGTCAGTAGCCCTTGGTACAACCAAGAGATAGAATATCTTTTGATCATAGATCTAAATCTGTAAAGGACCTTAAAGCCTCTGAATCCAACCCTGCACCCCCACCTACCCCCATCCCAAATCCCAAACCCTCTTATTTTACACAAAGGATGAAATACTGAGATTGAATTAAGGAAGACCTGAGTTCAAATACTGTCTCAGATACGTACTGACCTTATAACCCTGTGCAAGTCACTTAGACTCTCTACTCCTTATTTGTTTTATCTGTAAAATGATGGATTAGATTTAATGGCCTCTAATGTCCCTTATAGCTCCAATTATGCAATCTTATGAAAGTAAAGCCTGATAAGTTTAAATCATTTGCCCAAGGTCATCCAGATAGCAAGTGTCAGAGATAGGATTTGAACCCAGGTTTTCTGACTCCAGAGTCAGTGCATTTTTCCACTACCTGCCTAGGGAAACCCATGCAGCTCCCAGGTCCGGGGATCAATTCTCTAGGTGACCCTGGCACTTTCTAAATCTAGAGTACAGCTACAAGACAGGTAATATATATCCAAGAAGGGATTTGAATTCAAGTTTGATGATTTTGGAACCAGTACATTTTCCATTCACCATGTTACCTCAAGTCGTACCTAGGAGACAATAACTCACCTGGAGGCTGCGGAGGAACTCGTGACTGAGCATGATGTTCAATGAATTCATGAAAGGAGTTTTATTATTTTATTGGTTATTTAAAATACATTTTAATATTTGTAAGTATTGTTTGAGACTGTTTCAATATTAATTTTCGGGATTTATATCTGAGCACTTATATCACACAATTTCCTACCTTCTTAAACAGAGGAAGTTAAATATCACATAACATCTCCCAGCATAATTTAGGCTTTATCTTTATAAATGGCCATTACCATACTTGGCTGCAATATAGAGTTGCCCTCAGAGACAATTGAGATGAATAAGACTTTTCATTCTTACACTGTATGGCCTTACCATCATTTTGGGGGTGGGTGGATTGTTTTTATTGTTTCTTGGATTATGATGCTATTTTAATTTTATTTTTTATATTTATTTTTATTTTCCTGATTTCCTTTATTGTGTTTGCTGGTACTTCTCGGTACCAGCTATGTGTCTGCCTCTTGCATTGCATCTATGTGTGCTCCACTCTATCCCTCTTTTGGATTATAGGGTTGAAGATTTAGAGCAAAAAGAGACTTTAGAAGTCACCCTATCCAATTTTATTTTGTAGATATAGAAACTGAGATCTATCATGGCTAATTGACTTGTCCAACATCACAGAGGTGGCAAGTGACCAGGGAATAAACAATTAAACAAGTCCTCTGACTTGAAAACTGGCAGATTTTTCATCACACCCACTATATTGTGTTTTATACACACACACATATGTGCGTACACATACATACACACACACACACACACACACACACCACACCACACCATCACCATGCTATTTTTTAATTCATTGCAGACTGAAAAAAACATAACCTTCCCTCCAACTAAAATTGTTTTAAATGAAGAGTCAGTAGATAATTAGGGATGGTCGAAGTCCCTCTTCAACAGAAACAAATGAGTAAAATCAAAGAAAAACACATGGGCTTTCAGCTTATGAACCTTTTGATAACAATTTTAGCCACTAAGAGACCTTCTTTGTTTCCTACTGGGCTTTTAGCTATATTCTAGGTGACTATAGTTACTGGAAAGCTAGCATCTAGATAAAGTGAGAACTATTTTATTTCTATGTTTGTATTGGTTAAGAAGGCAAATTACAAATAATTTTCCCTTGGAATTTTGTTTATGGGTACATTCATTTGCTCCCTGGGCACCCTGAAAAAACAGAAGCATGTTTCATTTTTAAAAATATAAATTCATCATCAGGGGCCCCTGAAAGCTCCAAGACAAATTTGAGATGAATATGGGGGTAGAAAAGGAGCCATCATAGAAGGGTGAAATATTTCTGAAGAGAGAGATGTGTATGAGTACTATAAGCACATAGAGCATTCTCTGACAGTATGCCTTTTTTTAAGGGCATGAAAGACAACCCAATCTCTGGGAACATTTAATTCTAAACTAAAAAATAGATGCATAATCAAGCAGTCTAAGCCAAAAGATAGTCTTTAAATTACAGAGTCATGTCTGTAAGTTATTTGGCCATATCCCAGACCTCTTAAGGCAACAGACAATAAGAAGCAGCAGGAGATGAATTGGTGGGAAACAGAAAGGTGGAGGCTAGCTAGGGACGTTCCCTCCACACACCTGTCACACACCTGATGGCTGAAATGGTTGTTAAAAAGAGGACCAGACTGGGCAACTGGAATAGGTGAGTTCTTTCTAGTCCTACATTGGCCACTACTCAACTCTGTGAAAGAATCATTTTTCCTTGGTAAGCCTCAGATTCTTCATCTGTGATCTAAAGTAGATTAAATGACCTCCAAGTTCATGATCAGCAGTAACATTCTGGGATTACATGGTTAAGGAAAACAATAGTTTTATGCTTGTCAGAAATCACAGCTTTGTTTCCTGATGTAAATCTGCCTTCATTCAAAGTTCATTTGTTGAGTACCTCCTTCGTATATAGCAATGTATATCTGATCTTCAGTTGAGTTGATTTTGTGTTTCATGGAATACTCTTGGAACAGGACATCTTAACATTTGTGTGTGTGTCAGACAACCCTTGTCTGATGAACCCTGTCAAGCTATCTGGTGAAGCCTATGGAGCCCTTCTTGGAATAATTTTTTATTGAAAAAAAATTATTGAAAGAAATGCTAAATGTCAGTTAGAAGTCCATGAAAATAAGAATATTTTTTCTCCCATCTAAGTTTATGGATTTCTTGAAATTTATCATGTACAGCTGGTTAAGAACTTCTACATTGGAGGACATAGGCAAAGCTTGTATTATGTATTGGTTCTGCTCAGAGATGCATAGGTTAATGAAAACTTATTTGAAGTATTTAAGTATGTGCCAAGGACTGTGCTAAATACTGGTGATACAAATAGAAAAAAAAAGTGAGATGACCCTCGATGTTATGGTGATCTCACTCTAGTTATGGGATACAAGACATGTAACAATATTTAGATTCAGGGATAAATCTGTTAAGGTGCTCCAGTAACTCAAATAATAGTACTTGGAGTACTTATATATAGTACTTGGAGGGTCTAGAGGGAATTATTGTAGGGCAGATGGTAAACCATGATACTCTTATATCTCACCAGAAGGATTATCATTAGTAACACTCAGCTCATCCTGGTCTTGTTGTTCTTCCCTCCTGGCTGCTTTAGATGAGATCAGGGTTAAGGACCAGGTAAAAGTGAGGCAAAGGGGAAAAGTTTCCCTACCAGGAGCTTCTCTCCTTGGCCACACAGTGGGTCTGAACAGCTAGGAGTGAGGAGAGAGTGAAAGGAAGTCAAGGTACTAATTTCATTTTTATGCCCTCTTCTTTTTAATTATATTGGCTAAAGACTTATCAATATCATTAGTCTTTTAAAAGATCTAGCTTTTAGTTTTACATATTGGTTCTGCAGATTCTTGTATCTCAATTTTATCTATTTACACTATAATTTTCAATATTTCCTCTTTTGTGTGTGACCATATTTAGTTTATTTGATGGCTTTCTAACTTTCTAAATTGCACATTCATTGATTTAAAATATGATCTTCAGTTCATCAATTCTCTCTTTTTCTACTTAGTTAATGTATCGTTTTAGGCATATCATTTTTCCTCCAAAATTTCCTTTAGCTTCATCCCAGAAATAGGGTGTATTTTGTTGCTTTCCTATAATACCGTTAGTTACATAGTTATTAGTTGTTTCTATAATTTGTTCTTTATGCCATTCTGTTTAGGAATTCATTATTAATTCTTCATCTAGCTTTATATCTTTTTCTTGAGTTCCCTAAATTGATTACCATTTTTATTTTCTTATGGTTTGTAAAGGATACATTTAGTACTTATGCTATTTTACATTTATCTGTAATTTATCTATGTCAATATAAATGATCCATTTTAAAAGGTATTCTGGAATACTGAAAAATTTTAAAATTCTTTAGTAATCCCATTCAGAAGGTGCCATAGATCTTTTAGCTCTAAATTATCCTCTAATTTGCTCAGTTTTACATTTCCCCCTTTGTTTATATTTCTGTTCAATTTTTGTCCAACTCTGAGAGAGGAACACGAAAGTATATTATTATAATTGTGTTAGAATTTGTCTTTTTTTGCAATTGTTTTTTTCTTTGTGAATTTAGAAGCTATGGCATTCAGTGCATATATGTTTAAAATGGATGCACTTCCTTCTTACCTCCTCTTCATAAGTACTTTCTCTTCCTTTAAAATATTTTCCTCCATGCAGCTTAGGCACTATTTTTACAAAAATTGTATTGTGATACCCCCTAAACTGCTATTACCCTTCCTTACAGATTACCTTGTGTGTAACTGCTTTTCTATATATTTCGATTATTAACTTTGTATTTATAATACATATATGTTATATGTATTTGTTATCTCTTCTGTTATCATGGATGCTTGTTGTGAGTAGAGATTGTTTTAATCTTTGTACTTGGTATACCTAGCACCTAGCACAGTGCCTGGTATATAGTAGGTCCTTAATAAATACTTCTTCAACTGATACTGTTTCTTTGTTTTTCATAGTTCCTTAAATCTAATGTCATTGCCTTATTTATTTCCAAAATGCCATCTTAAAAGTGGTGTTAAAACCTGTCAAAGCAGAAGGAAAATTATAATCATGCCTTTATAAATGTTTTTAAAACATCTTTTATTGAATTAAAAACCAAATAAGTATTTTAATCAAATTATTAATTCATTTAACACATTTTAATGTGTTAAGTGTAATGAATACATTTTAGAAAATACTTAAACTTTAAAAAGCAAAAACATTTAATGTTAGTTTGTTTTATTATGTGGCAGTCTCCCCCAACCATAACTCCCTTACTATTTTCCTAACTTGAATTTTTGGACTGGATACCCTAGTCGATAATTACTCCAGGTTCAAAGTACTTTGTGCCACAAAACTCAGAAAACTACACTTCACAAGCTCCTTTGTAAACTTCAGATGTTTTGATGACTTCCCAAATTCAAATAAGGGTTTTCTGCAATGTCCACAGATGAGCTGATGGCAGCTTCTAAATCAGGAATCAAGGAAAGGCTGGATAAAAATTCATAATTCTAAAGAGAGTCCAGTAAAAAAGCTACACCTTCACTAAGGGAAACATTTTGGGGACTCCGGCAAAGGGATGTAAGGAACCCTTAACTTAAACCTACTTAGTGGTAGTAGTATATCATAGTGTGTGCATGAGGAGATGAAAACTTATTAAGTCTGGCTGACTGATATCAACTGACAGTTACTGGTGGGGATTCATGAGCTTTAGAATTAGAAAAACACTCCAATTCTCAGTGTTACCTATTGAACCCTGTGGAGAAATGTAGTAGAAATGCTCTAGGGACCCAACTTATTAGGGTGGGCACATGGGAGTTGGGATAGTAGGTCCAGAGTATGCACTTCATTTATTAAGCACCTACTGAGTGAAAGGTACTACTGTGAGTAAATCTCAGCTGAATTAACCAATTGGAACTATTGCATGGAGCATGCTCAGTTATCATTCCTGGGCGGATCATGTGGGACTTTTGGATTCCTACTGCAGCCTTCTTTTGGGCTTCTTTACCTCCCCTCCCACTCTTCTCACCCCTATTCGCCCAACCATGGAGTCTAGAGCCAGAGTACATTATTTGCCCATTGGAGAGTTAAAGCCAAAAGGCTATGTTGGAAATTATCTCTTCTTTTAATTGGTTTAGCTGAGCACATATCCTGTTGTCACTGTCACAGGTCAGAGAAGGACAGAGGAGGGAGCCGCTCTGGGTTTTCTATAACATACATACATATACATACATGCATACATACATACATACACACACATTCACGACAGTCTTTGAACTCAAGGAGCTTACATCCTACTGGTGGTGGAGGGTGGGGGAAATATTTTACCTGAAGAAGTAAAAATATAAAATACATGCAAATTGAATCAAAAGTAATTGGAAGGGTGTGGGTGGAAAGGAAAGAGTGCTACCAACAAGGGTGATCAGGAAAGGATGAATGTAGAAAGCGGCACCTGAGCAGAACCCTGAAGGGAGCTACAGAATCCAAGAGGAAAGGGGATGGAAAGAGATCATTCTAGGTATGAAGGACAGCCTATGAAAAGGGGTGGAGTTGGGAGATGAAGTACTGTGTATGGAGAAAATCTCAGAGGTCAATTTGACTGGAATATAGAGTGTATGAGGGCTATGAATATGTAATCATTCCAGAAAGAGAGAGTGGAGCCAGATTGCGAAGGACTGAATGACAGAGGAATTTTTATTTTATCCCAGAAGCAAGAGGGAGCCATTACAGTTTCTTGAGCAGGATGTGATATAGACAGAGCTGCGCTTTAGGAGTGTCAATTTGGCAGCTGTGTGGCATGGAGACTGCTCTGAATTCCTATTACATTTAATGTCTTGCAGTTCTAATTTAGCACTTGATTATATATTTTTTCTTTTTCTTTTTCTCTCTGTCACAAGTGTAGTTTTTATTCCCTGCAGAAAAATGACTATTATAAATACCCAAATTAATACAAAGGATATATTGAAGCAAGATTCTAATCTGCATCCAGAGAGAGAACTGATAAATAGAAGTATATATAGAATGATTTTTACATACATACATATCTACATATACACATATGTTTCTATTGATAGGTAGGTATTCATATCTAATGGTAGTCATGGAGGGAAGAAAAAAAGGAAAAAAAAGAAAGTTACATGATAACTTTATTATATATTTAAAAGGAATAGCAAGTTATATATAATGGATTTGCAGTTTCATGTCCAATCATCTTTTTTTCCTATTCTACTATGTTATGGAAATGCTTGTTTTAAGTTCAAAGTAAAATAAAATTTTAAAAAAATAAGTGATTGAAGATAGGGACTTGATCTTATATTTTGTCCTTGAAGACCCTAGCATAGGGCTAGGCACATAGTAGCATTGTATATGCCTGCATGGTAAGTGGGCACCTCCCAGGCACAGCTTGGTATGGGAAAAGGCAAACTAGAATTGGAGTCAGGAGAAACCCCAGTTCAGAATTCAACCTCTGATTCTTGGTATCTGGATAACCTTTGGTAAATCACTTTACAACACACACAACATTCTCTTCCTCTGAGCCTCAATTTCCTTATCTGTGAAATGGGAATAATGGTACTTTTGTTACCTACCTTATAGGACTTTTGTGAAGATAGCACTTAGTAAAGGCTAAAGGTCTATAATGTGAATTGTTAGTATAATTATGTAATGTCTGTTTGTAACTGGTAAGATCCTGGCCAGTCATTTAACATTTATTTATTCTCAATTAGGTCAGTTAACAAGCATTTATTTATTAAGCACTGACTGTGCCAGGCATTGTGCTCAGCCCTGAAGAATATAAATGCATGCAAAAAGAAAGACAGGCGCTGTTCTCAAGGAGCTTCCACTGGAATGGGGAAGACACCATATAAAAGGAAACTGAGAAGGGGCAAGGGTAGAAGAGATATCCTCAGCAGGGGCACTGTGGAGAGGTTTGGAAGAACAAAGGCTCATGGGAGATGAAGAAAAGGTTGGCCAGGTGGCCCTCCTTAAATTGAGGTAATCCCCCATTAAACACCAAGCACTGTGATAAACACTGGAGAGAAGTCTTCTGGAACTATGAAGTGACATAATAATACTTAATATCCCCAATCAACATAGCATACTGTGAAAAAGTATTGAATCTGAAATCAATAGGCTTGGGGATTCAAATCCCAGGCCTGATACCACTGCTATGACTTTGGGAAAATGTCACCCTCTCTGAGACTCTGTGTTCTCACACTATTCAATGTCTGTAAAAGGCAGGAAGGTGCACTAGAACCCTGGATTCCCTTCTAGCTCTAAAAACCTCAGTTGGAGAGATAAATGCTTCTGTGATCCTACTCTCCCTGCGTTTGGTCTCTCACCAAGCTTTAAGCAGGTGGCTCTGCATTGCAATATTGCATGGCAGCTGTGAGCTGGGTCTGTGTTTATTAGGATCAGATGGGATTGAGAGATGTGGTGGCTCTGATCTGTAGCAGCTTATGAAACTGCTGCATGAGTAGCAGAGGTTAGCAAACTCAAGTCCCTGCCTCTTAATAACAATGACTTGCTTATATACTCCTTAGGGCAGAGAGCATGCCTGATTTCATCTTTGTATCCCCTACCACCTACCACAATTCCTTGCACAGGTTTGCAGCGGTGGGGAACCTGCAGCCTTGAGGCCACATGTAGTGTTCTAGGTCCTTGGGTGTGGTGTTTTGATTGAGCCCAAGTTTTACAAAACACATCCTTTTATTAAAGGGATTTGTTCCTGAAGTTTCGATTCAGTCAAAGGGCTGCACTTGAGGACCTAGAGGGCCACATGTGGCCTTGAGGCTGCAGGTTCCCCACCCCTGAGCAGGGGCTTCATGGAGCTATATAAATACTGCACAGCAAATTGAATAGCCCCGGAACCCTAGGTCATAGTCAGCTGTGCTCTTGCAAATGAGTTCTAGGAAACCCCTTTATCCAGGTGATAAACAAAAACAGGAACATATAAGGACAGCAAATAAACAGGTTTTTAAATATAATTTAAGTGAAGGCTAGAATCACCAAGTCACAGAGCATTTAAGTTAGAAGGAATTGAAGCTATAGCCTATTCCAACCCCCCCACCCCCGTCATCTTAAAATCAGCCCAACCTCCTCAATTTCTCATAGTGCAAAAACTGAGACCCGATGAGACTAAGCAATCTATCTGAAGTCACTAAAATTGAGCTAATGGCATAACCAAAACCAGAACCTAGTTTGTCTGCCTGACACCCAGTTCGTTGCTTTTTTCACCACATATTACAGAGGCAGGCAGACGTCACAGTGGGTAGGACATTGGACCTTACGTCAGGAAGATCTGAGTTCAAATACAGCCTCAGCCTCTTACTTTCCTAGCTATGTGACCCTGGGCAAGTCACTTAAACCTTTCTCTGTCTCAGTTTCCTCAACTGTAAAATGGGGATTAGAATAGCACCTACCTCCCAGAGTTGTCATTAGGATCAAAAGAAATAATATTTGTGAAGTGCTTGCCACATACTAGACACAAAACAAATGTTCCCTCCCCCCTTGTTGATGTCTCAGGCTGCCGATCCTTTTGCACTATTAGAATGTCAGCCACACTATTGTGAGGTCCTATAGAACATCCCTGGGCCAGGAGTCAGAAGATCCGTGTTCTAGTCTCATATATGCCACTAAACTTACTGTGTAACCTTGGGCAAGTCAAGGAACCTCACTCTGTGTCTTGCTTCCCCCTCTATTCGATCTATAAAATTCCTCTTACCAACCTCCTAGTCTTGGTGCGAGAATCAAGTGAATGATATATACATAATTGTGTTCCCTGCTCCTTGACATATTTGGGCTAAGATCAAGCATAAATGATAATTGTATATGAGAGCACTTTGTAGTAGAAAGCCCCAAAGCAAATAATAAACATTAACTGAGAAGAGCGATGTTGATGCATCAGTGGGGAGAGGCATTGGAGAGTGATAGTGTTAGTTAAATGGGGAAAGCTTGTAAATGAAAATGAGGTGCAACAAAAGAGAAAACAACACAAACTTGAATGCCTCCAAATCACACTCAAAAGACCCAAAGGTCAAGGATTTATTCATTTTAAGGACATTCTCTGCAATAGGAGAACAGAGACTTGTAAAACAGTGTCTAATATGTAGGTAAATGAAACATCTGGAGCAGACTAAATTGAATCCCCTTCAGAAGCAGCCCAATACCCGATAGAAGCAATACTATTGGTTAGAACAGAATGTGCTGTGTAACCATGGTAAATAGGGGATACATCAACCCATTAATTTTAAGAGTTTCAATCTCACTTTTATTTATATTTAAGCTTTTAATCCTGCAATAATTAGTCATTACTACTATTTAATGACTGGTTTGCTAATTGGGTATCCCTAGATGGAGCTGAAAGCAGTTAATATTCCAACAAACTGGTCATTAACTATGTTAATGATCAAATTCTCTGGGATTATTTCTCTTATAAGCCATAATTAACAGTTTATAATAGCTATTTTTGTACTTTTTTCTTTTTAGTAAAACAGAAAATATCCCTGTGGTCTATGGAAAATTAATAAATGCACTTTTCTATTATTTCCTCAGACAGAAAAAAAAATGTTTATGAGAGAAGCTTTGCTTTCTTAGTCATTCAGCTTAGGAAGGGGACCACGGAGGCCATCTTGTCCAATCCCCTCATTCATCATAGGAGGAAACTGGATCCCAGGGGATCCCAAGATCATATAGCTAGTAAAGGGCAGAGTAGGATTTGAATCCAGATTGTCTGACTGCAAACCTAGCGCATTTTCCCTTTGCCATACTGTCCTTCTTATCCATTAGATAAGCTGTGCTAAAGGGAACTTAAATCAGTCAGGGTTCTAGAATCAATCAACAAGTTAAAAATTTCTACTGAATACAAAACCAACCATGAAGCAGTCCCTCCTTGCCCTCAGAAAGCTTACATTCAAGAGATCATATTGAAGGGGATCCACACATCTCCTGACAGTCAAGAAGAGATCCATCTGAGATCCCAAGCCTAAGTGTGACAAAACTACTAGAAGGCTGGTACTTTCAGGGGTTCAGCATCTGGGAGTTTAGTACCTCCTCCATAATGGGTTTATCTTCTGGGTTTGCGTCATCTCCCTCCAGTTTAGTATGCAGCTATTGAGCTAGTGTTAAGCATGAGTTCAGTTCATTCTGGGATGTCCAAACCCCTGTTATTTAATGAGCCAGCTTTCAGGAAAGATATAATCTCTCTTCCATCCCTGGTCCTCAAGTATTTGAAGTGACCAGTCATAGACATTGATTCTATTGCCTCCAAATTAACAATACTCTGTCATCACAAGACACTTGAGAATGGGGAACTCGAAGCAAACAGGGTTAAGTGACTTGCCCAGGGACATACAGCCAGATATGAACATGGGAAGATGCTTCTTCCTGACTCCAGGCCTGGCACTCTATTCATTGAGCCACCTAGCTGCTCCAAGTCACCATCTACTGTGTCCAAAATCCCATTTCTTCACTACCTTGCACTATGCTTACATCCCTATCCACCTCAGTGCTATCCCTTGATGTTCTCCCATTTCGTTGTGCCCTCTAGAAACCCCTTCTCTGTTGTTAAACCCCCATCAATTCTAGATCTCTTTACTTTTCTCATCTTCTAGTGCTAATGGACGAACCTGATTCTTCATAGGAAAAATTCGCTTACTGTCTATCTACCCTTTTCAGCTCCTTCTTTCTTACCCTGCTACACATTGGGCCAGGTTGCTCTTTGGCCTTTAAAAGTTCTTTAAGACAATCCTTTTAACACTGTTATACAGCAGCTTCTCCTTTGAAGATCATTATGTCTGTGTACATTACCTGATCCATGTCTTGGCCACAGTCATTTACCATTCTTCCGGTCATGTCTCTTTTCTACAAGGAGTTCAGTATATGAATTATAGTGTTTTATCTCAATCTCAGCCTCTGCCCTCATACTCAAGGACTTCAATACCTGGTAAAGTCCCTTCAAATGCCTTGACCTCCCAGGTTATCAACCCCTTTAATTTCCCCTGTCCTACATCTTCACTTCACTTCAGTAATTCATGGGTATTTTAGATTTTGTCATCACTTATAAAGCTTCCATCTTTCCATCTCTCCCTCTGCCTCATTCCTGATGAAACACTTCTTTATCCCTACTTCTACTCCGTCTTCCCTACCTCATTTCCCAGGCAATCACCCCCGATCTGGCTTACTTTGTACCCTTCACATTCCTTCCTTCATAGATGACCAAGTTAATTTTACATTGCTCCCCATTCTTGAATTTCTTGCTCCCTTGTCCTATAATTACTACTGCATCTACCTTCTTCTCTGATCTTAATCATGGAATGCTGAACATTTGTGGAGAATGTCAACAGTTGCATCCTCTCAGTCTACCATGAATTTGTGTTATCTAACATCAACTGGGCCTTCACTGATGCATGGAAATCCATTTATCCTTCCTACCTTAACTCTTTATTAGTGTGTGGGAGTATACATAGATATAGATATATAGATAGGCATATGTACATGTATCTGTATGTATATATATGCCATGGCATATATATAGCATATACACATATATGTATATTGTTGATTAAGTTCCTATGATATGCTAAACACTTTACAAATAGTATCTCATTTGATCTTTACAATAATCTTGAAATGTAGGTGCTATTATTATCTTCATTTTACAATTGAGGAAAACCAAGGCAGACAGAGGTTAAGTGGCTTGCCCAAGGCCATACTGCTACTAAGTGTTAGAGATTAAATAAGAACTCAGCTCTTCCTTACTCTAGACCCTGCATTCTATCTACTCCACCACCTCACTGCCTCTAGGGATAGTTGAGTGGAGCCTTGAAGATTACTAGGGATTCTAAGAGGCAGAGGGGTAGGAAGATAGTATTGCAAGCAAGGGGGTTAGTCTATGCAGAAGCAGGTGCTGTGAGATAGAGACTCCTGGTAAGTGAAACACAAGAAGGCTGGTTTGACTGCAGTGTAGGAATGGGAGACTAACATACAATAAATAAGCCTGGAAAAGCAGGCTAGAGATTCTATCGTGCAAGACTTTAAAGATGAATGAGTTTGTGTTTTATCCTACTGGCAACAGGGAGCTGTTGGAGCTCCTGGGACAGACAAGTTTCATGGTCAGACCTATGCCTTAGTTAGGAGAGTCAAATTAGCAGCTGTGGGGAAAATGGCAATTCAAGGATCCATGTCCTTCTGGAAGGAGGTGGTCTTCTTCCAATCTTAGAGAGTTAACCTTGGCTAGAAAATGGTCCAGCCTTTCCCTGAGATTCACACACTTCCCTGTGATTCATGTATTACCCAGAAGTCTCCAACTTCCCGAGAGTCCTTATAAAAATGCCAACTCTCTTGAAGTAATTTTTAAACTTTACAATATTTCCTAACACATCAACAGACTCACTCCTAGGGTATGGCCTCCAAACCTTTGGTAGGACTTTCCTTCAGAAATGAGTCTATCATTCAATATTTGGTTTCCCAATGGTTCTTATTTTCTGTCTAGTTTAATAGATTCTGAGTCTTCTGACACCTAATTATCTGCCTTTTGAAAACCGCTTTTATTTACTGGGTAGTGGAATGGGGAAAGGTTCAACTGTGGCATCCAATTAAGCAAATCTCTTGCTTTGGTCAGCTGAAGGAGAGGAGAGGAGAATTTTATTTTTCCTTCCATTACAACTTCTTTTCATCACTTCCTTGACAAGTGGCATCATTAAACCAATGATATGCTTTCTTCTGATAGTAAGACAAGCAAAGCTAGATCTCAGAAACTGTTAACTTTTAAGGAATTGAACTTAATTGGGTTTTTCTCTGTTTTCTATTCTCCTTCCTGTATTCATGTACTTGAGAGCTTTGTTTATATGTATTTTAGTATTCCAATATAAAGTAAGAATCTAGTCAGCACTGTTTGGGATTCATACGCGAAATGCTAGGAAAACGCAAGCTGCTTCTGCCTATTGTTAACAATTCATTTTAAATTAGTGCATTCATTTAAATGAATTAATTAGGTCATTATTTATATATAATTGGCTTCACATTTTATTGGGATTAGACTAATAAAAGTGTTGGTCCAAACAGTTTTAGTGTGCACATAACTTAGGGCAAGGGATGGCCCATTTTCTCTCCCTTGTGTTTTAGTTCTACAATTTCTTCAATTACCATAGCATAAAAGTCAGCCCAGTGTGACAATAGCTTTAAAAAAATTAGAGTATTGAGTTATAGTGAAAACTGGGTCTACCTCCATACCCTTACATTCTATAATCTGCCTTGATCTATGGGACAGAATGGCTAGCTTTTGGGGGGAGAACAAAAACAAACAAAATGCAGAGGAGAGAAGAACCGTGGAGCAGAAGCATAGATTAATGCATATACATATATACACATGCATATGTATACATATACATACATACACATAATATGTAGTCACAGTTTCTGCAAATGAAAAAGGAGTGGAGGTTTAGAATTTAACAATAGTATATACTATTTATCATAAACACATTTATGTTTGTAGATCATATAATCTGATTTATCTGAATGTTTATGTTTATCAGTCGTGCTAAAAATTTTATGAATACAAATAAAAATAAAAAAAACAACAGTAGGAGGAAAAAAATGTAAACTTCCTTTAATGGTCTCAAAATTCTCCCAGAAACCAACTCACATTTTATACACACACACATATATATATATATATATAATATATAAATATAGTACATATATGTGTAACATGTATGAGTATGTAATATGTGTAAACATAATACTTGTATCCATATACACAATACATATGTATAAAATGAAGATATGAAGTGGAGATACATAGTGAAGGCAAAGGAGACCACTGAAATAATTACATTTTTATTTATATGTATCTTACTTTATTCTCTTGTTGGCACATTGTAAGTGTTAATAACCTGTCACACCTATTGGTTCAACTGTGAGGCTCTCTAAAAGACCAGTTTTAAATGCAATATTTTGAAGGAAAAAAAAAGAAGCACTTCATAGGGGCTGAGTATGTCATTTTCTACCATTTGTAAACCACCCTGCTTGCACTCTGAACATAACTTCTTATCCCCTTCCTGAAACCTAGATTCTTCCTCCTGGTACCCTAGGCTCTGATTGTTGAGCTTTTGCCTTATCTCCCTCAAAACCGGGACACTGCTTCACTTTTAGACCATTTCTAATTCAAGACATCAGGCATGTGCCCTGCCCCCTTTCTAATTGCCTTTTATATGTTCTCTTACCTCAACTAGAATGTAAGCTTCTCAAGGGCAGGGATATTCTTCTTTGCCTGTACCTATATCCTCAGCAGTGAACACAGTGCTTGGCACATGGTAAGCATTTAGTAAATGCTTTTTTTATCTGTTCATTCATTCATCTGGCATTTTTTCGAAAAATACATTTGGGAATATGATCATTCATGAACAAGGAACTGTAGATGCTTATCCAAATAAATTCAGAATCATGAGCGTTAATCATTACTAAGTTTAAAAAGAAGATAGATATTTTAGTGTGCTTTTTCCCTTTCTATCCTTTTTTCCCTTCCTTTATATTTTTGGGGAAGAGGGGTGCAGTAGGGGAGCAACCAAATTACTTTAGGATATGTCTTGTTTTAAGCAATACATTTTAATTCTATTGTTCCCCAAATGGCCAAAAATCATAACATTTTGAGATGAAAGAGACCTTTAGGATCATCCATTCCAGTCACATAATTTTTCTGATGTGATAATAGTGGCCTTGAGAACTGAAGCAACGTACCAAAATTTTATCTCTGTTTTTCCTCTGTCTCTCATCTCTGTCTCTCTGTATATGTTTCCCTCTTTCTCTCTTTGTCTCTGTCTCTTTGTTTCTCTGTATCTCTTTCTCCCTTTTTTTCTCTGTCTCTGTCTCTGTCTCTGTCTCTGTCTCTGTCTCTGTCTCTCTCTCTCTCTCTCTCTCTCTCACACACACACACACACACACACACAGAGAGAGAGAGAGAGAGAGAGAGAGAGAGAGAGAGAGAGAGAGAGAAAGAGAAAGAGAGAGAGAGCAGGGTAAAGATTTGAATTCAGGTCATCCAGTTCTAGGTCTATCAGTCTTCTCACTTCACCACAATCTTTATCTTTAAATACACTCAGTAATTTGTGTATTGAAGTAAAAAAAAATTTGGACTAAGAGTCAAGGGACCTGAATTCTGGATACCCATTTTACATGCAACCACCATACGATCTTGAGTAAGTCATTACCCTCTTTTAGAGCCTTAGGATTAACATACAGGAGAAAACTAGATAATAATGAGACAATCCAATCAAGTGACATAATATATACAACGTACTTTGCAAATCTTTAAGAGCTATATGATTTAGTTGTTTTGTTACATAACAAATACGGCTTCACAAAATCCTATCTCAATGCGTCATTGAGCTGTGGAGGTGATCCTAGGCAGAGTCTGTCTAAGTTCTGATATGTCCTACCATGCTTGAAAGGATCTGGTATGGAATCACTGGACTGAATCTACTTTCTAAGGACCGTTCTAGGTAAGCACAGAGAGGCTCGTCATTAGTTGGCCATCACCAAATGGCCACTTGTTTATGAATTCTTGGACCATAATAATCCATGAAACAAAGCAAAAACCCAAATGGTCCTCAATACTGTGTATTTCTCTTCCACTTCTTTAGTGATGAACTCAGAATGATAGAAGAGGACAGAATACACAAAGAATCAGACATATTTTAGACTACAATGAACTTTAACTTAGTTGTTAATGTTCTACATGCTAGAATCTTATCCAATAATCAATGGGTAGGCAAATTAGTGGAGGTATGAAATTGTATCACTCTTAAAACTCTCCATACAAATTAAGCCATAAGAAAGAAGAAAGTTGTAATTAAATGGAAGGGATGGCTCACAGACTCTCTTTGAAGAGACAAATAAAACAGTTGGCACAGTCAGTTTTATAATGGGCCCTGAAAGTAATGAGAACCCGATTTCATGAGACAATTGGTTATCTCATATTACAGTGTTCATGAGTGTTTTTTTTTTGGTGGGGAGTGGTTTGCAACTTATGAATGAAATACAAAGGATGAAAAAGTAGAGAAATTTTACAAAGCACTCAGTAAGACCCTCACAATTAGGTCAATATCTACTTTAATACTCACTGACTTCAATGAAAAGGCAGGAATAGGTAAGGATGGTAAGAAATATGGTGGACGTATTTTTTTAAAATGGCTCTGTGATTTCATCAGTGTAGGGAGTTCTTGGCAAGAAAACTCTCTCTGCCAATGCATAGTAGTGTCTGCTCTGAAACTCACGATGGTAAAAAGTTGCAAAGACTAATGAGAGCTTAACTGGCTTAGCATCCTAAATGTATTCTAGTCAAGATCTGAACTCAGTTCTTCGTGCTCCCTACTCAGTTCTTTCTGCATCTCTCTCTATCTACTTTATGACACTGACTCTAATATTGGAGACCACAAAGAAGGAAAAGCAAAGACAAAAACACAAAACCTCATAACTATATATCACGAACACTTCATGAAAAAAATAGGTGCAGGACATGGTGAACACCAAATGAAATGACCAAAAATTAAAATTAATTACATTTTAACACATAGGCAATAACTTTTCAGTGTAGTTGAAGTGAACCCTGAATCATTTGTTTGTGTGCAATCACATTATGGATTTGCTGAAGATTAAAATAAATATCGTTAGAAGAAAAAATGAAAAGGTACAGTGTACAGTGAAAGAAACTTTACTATATTCTATGTAAATGTTATTGATGAAATAAATTGGAATAGGGACAGAAGAAAGGACATACATGTACTGCAATAATTTCACATAGAAATTTAACTGATGTAAATCAGTTGCCATAAGAAGGTGATAAAAAGAGCCTAAGAATGCATTAGTCAGCAAACATTTGACTTATTTGACAAGCAGAGGGAGAGGAATGTCAAAAGCAATGCCAGTTTAGAAAAGGAAATCATTTGTGAAATCGAATGATGAGCAGTAGACACACCATCATTCCCTCCCCCCCGTCCAACTCCCCCCCACAAAAAAGAGGAGTGAAAAGTAAAACAAACTTGAAGAAAGTTTGACATGAAATCTAGATGCGCAAAGTCATATTAAGGGCATTTAAGAATGAAAATGGAAGAATGACAAACCAGAGAAATAAAAAAGATTTGAAAAGATTTGTATTAAAAAAAGCAACAAACAAAACTTTTATTCTTTTTTGGAGGAGGCAGGGTATCAAGAACAGTAATGCTACTACACTTGTACTCTAATGTCAGTCTCAGATGTGTTTTTAGAGGAAGTAGAAATGGCACTAAAAAGGATAAATTGAGTGAATTATATCAATTATATCTAGAGGAGTTCTATGCTGGGAAGACTCAATTGTAAATGCTTTGATGGCTAGATTTACAAGGTATCTGAAGGAGGGGAAGATATCAAAGACACAAGAGAGAAAAAAAATCTTGGACTTTATTAATACCAAAAAATAACAACCTAGAAAATAAATATCAATAACTACTGGTGTGTCTATTTTCGCATCTACATGGAATGCTTATGAAAATAGTATGGGGTGCTACTAAAGTCTGGAGACATAGGAAATGTGGAGTTATTGCATTGAATGCACGTGAATCTTGCAATTTCCATCACAAATGGTGAAAATCATATTGAAGATGTTATTTGTTAATATTCCAATTAAATAAAGTGTTGCTGAAAATTTCATTCATTTGTTGAAAATATGCATTTTTGCCTATTTGTCCAGACTTTAGGAACACCCTGTAAATGTGTGCATCAAGGACATTCTTGATGAAGCATTTAGTTAAAACCAGATAGGCTTGATAGTCTGTGATAGCCCACATCTTTGCCATTGCCCAAATGACTGAAAGATATAGAGAATACAAGAACCTAGTCTGCTTATTGTTTGTTTGTTATTTTTTTAAGTATTTTATTTAGTTGAGAAAAACACTGCCTTAACAGTTACATTTCAACAAGATGTCTCCCTATGCAAACATCAAAATCATTTAAGACTACGCAAAAGAAAAAATTTTGTTCCATGAAAGATGTAACAAGAGAAATAACTTTGTTCTGTGACACTCTGAGCATTAGTATCAGTCAAGTTATAAAGAAAGAAATCTGTTTGTTCAACAAAGGTATTCAACATTTTCATGAATGAAATAAGGAACAGAGCTCAAATTGAAGAAGGAATTCTCTAGGGATGGTCAGGTGCTGCAGATGTTCCTTGTGTAGGCTGTAACATGGGAGAGCTTCTAGGACAAGATCCATAACTTGAGGGACATTAAAAAAATAGACTCATTATCCCTGCTTTCATGGAATTTACAATCTAGTTAGATATACAAGGCATTTGTTCCCATCCAAGATGGCAGAGTCTATTGGGTCTTTCAGGATTGGTTAATGAATCTTAGCTCAGTTTGAAAAGACAGTTAACTAGCTAGTGTCAATTTTACCTGGTATTTAATCAGAAAGATATATGGGAAACCCCACTGGGCAGTAAATGAAAATAAAGGTATTGAAAGGGCAAAAGTGATTCAGGATCCCCAATCCCCTTGGAGACAATTCCAGTGGGTGGTTAAAATGGGGCACAATTAAAAGAAGGATAGAGGTGAATCTCTGGGTCAGATTGTAATAACTGGCATAGGGTCTGTAAAGAAAGGCAGTGTGTGAAGTGGTGGATAGAGGGTCAGCCCTGTATGTATTTGACTACTGATTCTGATACATACTGGTTAAATGACCTAGGCAGGCTCCAGGCCACTCTCTATAGCCTGCAGAACAGTTGATGATCTGAATTGGAAAGAGTTTTCATGGGGCAAGGCTAGCTTCCTGAACTGATGCAATCATGTCTGATCAAACAAACATGGTTTGAACTTTTGGTATATTATCTTTGAACCTCAAAACAACTCTGTGATATCAAATGTTACTGGAATTATTAACCCCTCATTTCCCTTTTTAGTGACAGGAAAATGAAGGTGAGAGATAGAAAATGATTACCCACAGTAACCTAACTAGTAAATATTTAATGGTGGTTAACTTTGCATTACAATTGCTAGAGGAATAGGCAATATCACCTTGGACAAGTCACTTAAATTCTCTGATTCTCAGTGAATATATGGTTGAATAGGGATTCAAAGATAGCCCTCACCTCACTGCAGTTTCAACACTCCACATTGTTGCCTGTCAAAGTCAAAATCAAGCTCATTGAAGGAACAGGCAAAGATTTCCACAGAGCACAGAAGAAAAATCTAAGTGAGGCTTACTTTAGTTGACTCTTCTGTTGCCATGAGAACTGACTTTTATTTTTAATTCTAGCAGAAGTTTGACTATAACCCCTCCCTGAGTACCCCAGAAGCAGAGCAGCTGTTGTCTTTAGCTCTGAGGCATAATTACTGCAAAAGTTAAATAATAAGAACAGACAGTAACACAATAAGTGTATAAACATGCAATTATCACAGTAGCCTCCTTTGTCTCTACTTTATAGGTCTTCATTTTTGCAAAGTTTTATTAAAAACTTAACACTGGACATCAACATAAACAATAGAATGTGTTATAAGCATTCTTGGACCAGTCGTATGATTTCAATGGTACAGAGTGCCTCCATGGGGAAACTCCCTTGACAATTCAGCCTGACTCTTAAAGAGTTGTCTGAGGTCACTCAGAGGTTAAGGGTCACACATATGTATAGGAAGCAGGACTTGAAACTACTAAGTCTTCATGACTTAGGGCCACCTTTTTAACAGTACAGCACAACTTACCTCTCTTAGTGAATATTTACACTTAAATGGAATTTTTCCTCATATAAAATCGCATAACAATATTTCTGTCCCTCCAAGTCTTTGCTGGAATTCTTTGTCTATTCATTTTCACTTAGTTTTCTCGGTATCATCTTAGTTATAGTGACCTCTATTCTTTTAATTCTGCTCATTTTGACACTGTAGAAAGACTTTGTATTATTTTTTAACACTAGAGAAGGAAATGGCAAACCACTCCAGATTCTTTGTCAAGAAAACCCCATAAACAGTATTGGTGTCCTTTGGTTCACAGGGTCATGAAGAGTTGAATGTGACTAAATAACTAACTGAACACGACAATTATTTCTTAAAGTTGTACGATTTTCTTCTCATTCATTGTAATTGTCAGACTTTGCTTCATTCCTTCATTCTTTTCTATGCTTGAAGTAAAAAGCCCTTATCTTGAATCACTTCCGGAAGGGAGAACTTTACTTTTATGAGGATGGGGGTGAGAGTCTCTTTTACTAGCTGGATATAAAGAACAATGAATCCCTAAACCATGGTACTAACTAGACTGGGTACTCCTATATTCTCTTGAAAATATTCAAGCGGAGGAGAGAAGTGTTGTAGGATGAATGCATTAGAGCATCACAGGCACTTAATTCCTTAAGAAAAAGGGTTTTCATTTTTTGTTTTAATACTACCGGTGCCTTGAACATAATTGATATGAGTAAATGTTTATTCGACTGATTATATTTGTTTATGAGTTGTTTTTTGTTCCTTAATAGCTCTATGTCTTGTCTTTCCATCTAGATTAAAAGCTCTTTGTGCGGGCTGAGGTTAAGCGGCTATCAAGTAATAGAATAAGGTAACTAGCTGACAGAAAGGACCTGGTGATTATAAGATCAGATTATATCCATGGATCCAGAATGACCCTCCTCTTTCATTAGTATTAAATAATGGTGAGGCCCACAATTTGGAGACATCAGTTCAGGAAGAAAGCAAAGGCTTTTCTGTTTTCCTACTGCAAATATTTTACTCTCCTTCTTTCCTTCATTTTACCTGAGAAGAAAGTAACTTGACAAAGAAGAAAAAGGGGAGGTAGTTGTATAAAGGCAAAATGACAGGAATGGGATGAAAGAATCAGGCCAATGGTGATATATTAAATGTCCTACTTTTGATTTCCTGTGTAGGAAACACTTAAAATGGATCTTCAATATTTCCATCAATATTCTAAGCCATTGTTGTCTACTCTCTCTGACGGCATTGATGCTCCCTTTCCCCCCTCTATCCCCACTCAGCAGTTAATACTGACTGTCCCCTTTGCTAGAGAACAATTTGTGGCCAACTTACCTATTTATAAATTGATCTAATTACTGGACAGGGTGTCAGGAACCCCAAGGTTGTCTGGACTTAGGCCTTTGAGTTACATGGCCTCATTTTCAACCATATCTGAGGCAACGTGAATTGTGGTAAAGATTCAAAGTGACATCTCACAGAAGGAAAAGGAATCTATTTTTAGTATTGGCCCCTTGGAGGAATTGGTGCTGTGTCCCTAAGCCTCCCAGATGTTCCTGGGCACACTGTCACATTAGAGACTAATGCATTAGAGACAACACATTGATCTCAGTGTGTCTGCCAAAAGGCTCCCTGGAGCCCTCCTGACAACAGACCCTCATTGTCTGGCTCAGTTAACTCAGTTGGCAAGAACCTATTGCTAATGAGGCCAAGGTCACAGGTTCAATTGCTGTGCGGTCCTTTTCTGAGGCAAACTATTCCTAACCACAGACCAAATCAAAACTTTGGCTGGGTAACAGATAGGTATGTTCTTGGCTATAAGTTTTCTTATCTGTCAAATGGCTTTAATTCAACAGATATTTATCAAGTGACAGATGTTCAAGGCCCTGGCCTAAATGCTTTGATAACTAATCCACGGTTACTTCCTGCCTTCAAAGTTCTTAAAATCTAGTAGCAGTTATAAAAATGAAAATAGCCTTATGTTATCTTTGGTCCTGAACATAGGAGATTTGAACTTAGAAGCCTTGAGGGCCTCAGGTATCTCACCTGATGCTTATGAAACTTTTCAAGATCCTCAGTCTATCCCTTCACTGACCTTGAGGTAGAAGTTGCCTGTGGGATGAAAAAGCAGTGAGCTCTAGCAAGCAAGAAGGCACAAGAGAGAACTCATGTGGAGAAAAGGAGAGTCCCTAGGAGACACTGCTGAAGTGAGTCATCGGGAAGTCAGGAGTCAAATAATAATAACATTAATATCTAGCATTTACCTAGTGCCTACCATGTGCTGGACACTGTACTAAGTAAGCACCTTGCAAATATTACCTCATTTAATCCTTACAACAATTCTGTGAGATAGGCGCTGTTGTCATCCTCATTTTTCAATTGAGGAAACTGAGGCAAACAGAAGTTAATGACTTGCCTGAGGTCACACAGCTAATAAATCTCTGAGGCCAGATTTGAACTCATCTCCCTGACTCCAGGCACAGAGCTCTAGCCACTGCCCTACTTGAGATGAGGACAATAGGGATGATCTGAGGCTGATATATAAGCCACGTGAGATGTATACTGCTGAATTAAGCAGAAGGAAAGAAACAGTAACATCTTTTTTTTTCCACCCCTTTCCCTGCCTCAAGGGAGGAGAGCTGAAAGTCATGTGGATTATTTATTCTCTGCATCTCCTTTTTTCCATCTATCTCTGATAGGCTGTTTGAAAGGAAGCTAGGTGGGAAGGGGTACTGTGCTTGGGAAGTTTCAATCTTTTCCTAAATGTTTAGCTTTACTTTTAAACCTTTCAAATATGGAAAAACCTTGTTGACCAAAACAAACAAACAAAAAAACCCAAAATGATAAACTATTATGTTTTGCTTAATATGCACATACCTAAGAGAAAAAGTGCATCCCCCTTTTGGAGATGGGTGATATTTTGTTGAGTTGAAACAGAAAAGCCAAATTTTGTTAGACTTTTATAATCCTCCTGGACCTAATAGCAGATATCCCTAGACTTGTTTGCTGTCCCTTTTGTAAAAACAATTATGAGCTCAAAAATTCCACAGGCTGAGAGTGAACTTGACATTTTTAGTCTGAGAGATTTGGGTGGTGAGTCATTTTTGGCTCCAAGGCAATTAAAAAAAAAAACCTTTGAAAATGGAAGATAGAATGAGACCCCCATATGCCTGGCAGAGACCTACATGGTACATTTAGTTGACAGGATTATGTTACCCATTGATTCTACTGGGGCCTGAAAACTCACTCACAAATTCCCATAGAGCGTTAGATTCTGTACACTTTAGAACATAGAGCAATAGAGTGTACATGGAGTAGTATGGGGGATTATGAGAGGGAGAAAGCATGTATAACTGGAGGGATCAGGAAATGACAATGAGGTGGGTAACAGTGGGATTTTGGTGTGGGAGAAGGACCCTCCAGGTAGAGGGAGTAGCATGAGCAAAAAAAACCAAAGATCAGGAGATAAAAGAAATTTGAGGAACAATAGGTAGTCCATTTTGGCTGCAGTGTGTAGTAGAGCTTTGGAACATAAGGTTGGGAAGAGAGGTTAAAGGAATCTTGTAGCAGGAACTTAATTTCTTGGCTGAAGAATATAGATTTAAGAAAAAAAATTAACATTTTTATTTGAAGTTTTGAGTTCCAAATTCTATCCCTCCCTCCATAGCCCCTCTCTGAGATGGTCAGAAATCAGATATAGGTTATACACAAGCAATTACATAAAACATTTCCATATTAGTCATTTGTACAAGAAGACTCAAAAGAAAAAAGAAGAAAATGAAAAATAGCATACTTCAGTCTGTATTCAATGAATTTCAGTTCTTTCTCTGGAGGCAGATAGAGTGCTTCATCATTAGTCCTTTGGGATTATTTTTAGTAGGCAATAGGGTGGCACTGACGTTTCTGTGAGCTGGGAAGGGACATGACTAGGGATGAACTTTAATGTTATTCCGGTAGTGGTACATAAAATGAATCTGACAGAGCAGAGACTCAAGGCAGGCCATCAATTAAACGGCTATTACGGTAATGCGGGTTAGAAACAGGGAAGCTAGGTGGCACAGACTGCTAGTTTTGAAGTCAGGAAGACTTATCTTCCAGCTTTCAAATCTGACCTCAGATACTTACTAGCTGTGTGACCCTGAGCAAGTCACTTAATCCTGTTTGCCTCAGTTACTCCATCCATAAAATGAATTGGAGAAAGAAATGGCAAACGACTCTAGTGTCCTTGCCAAGATAACCCTAAATGGGATAACAAAGAGTTGGACAGGACTGAAAATGACTGAGCAGCAAGGTTAGAAACGGTGAGGATGTTACCTAGATGACCAGTTGTGGGAATGGAAAGGAGGCTGTTTTCTAATGCTATGGTGATGTCAAGAATGACAGGGCATGCTGATGAAGTGGAAGGAAATCTGGTGTGGAGTTAAAGGAACTAGATTAGAACCCATTATCTTCATGACCTTAGGCAAATCACTTAACCCTTTTTAGGGCTTAACTATAAATTAAGTGGATTAGACTATATAACCTCCTTCCAACTCTAAATTTGTGATCCCTTGATCTGTGACTGAGCAAATGCCATTTGGCAAGAAAGACATTGAGAAGAGTTGGGACAGGAGTAGATGGAGGTAAAACTGAGGCAGCTCAAGTAGACTGGCCATGATTGGACGTAAATTGGAAGGGTGGCCAGGGAATAAGATATTTTTGTTGGCTAGGGAAGAGGCAAATAGTGTTGCAGACAGAAAGGAAAGAACCAGTAGAGAAGTGAGGATATCAAATAAAATCAAATGGGAGAATATAGCGTTTGGTTGTCAATACGATTTTAGAGGAATTATAAATGCTATACAAGATATGGCATTATTCTTACCAAATTATTTTTGTGTTTTATATCCTTCTCTCCTTGATCCACTGTTGATATACTTATCATATTATTAATATTAACATGTTAATTAATTAAAATTAATAATTAGTAATAATTAATAATGATTATGCTTATATCATCATTAATTATTATAATTTGTAATTCATAATAATTAATTAACATTATTATGTTGACATACTTATGACTATTTTAAAGAGGCTTGTGATTTCATCCGTATACAGGGCTCTCTCCATCAATTTAGATCAGCATCCTCACTGAAACTTATTTTCCTAGAGAGTTGCCTGGAGCATTAATTAACTTGTCGATGGTCACATTGCTAGGATTTGTCAGTGGCAGAACTTGAACCTAGGTCTTTCTCATTACAAAGCTCTATCTAATAGGCCAAAATGCCTTGCACTCACTGATAACTATAGCCTATATAAATTCTTTGACACCTTTGCATTTGAAAACAACTTAACCTCAAACTCAGTAATTCAACACACTTTTATTAAGAGCCTACTATGTGCCAAGTACTGGGGTTAAGCACCAAGGATGGAAAGCATGAAATCAGCACTACCCTTTGTATTGTTAATGTATTTTTGATTAATGGGAAGATCTTTCCTATCCACCGATAAGCCCATTTGACCTGCTTAAGTCACATGGAAGTCTAAGTCACATGAGCCTGGATCACAAGGGTTGTGATGCCCTCTGAACCTGAAGAAGTGTATTTATACTCGAGGTTAGCATTTTGCTTGGGGGCTCACTCATGGGAAGAGTGTTCATGTGATGTAGCCAGATGAGACTCTGGGTAGCCATTAAGGACCGCATCCCCTTTGAAAAACCCAGATGTTGATGCTTCTCTCTCTGGTAACTATATATGTATTGCTACGGTCAGACATTTAGAAGCCCTGTCTGTTGGTCTTTATTTCTCTCTTTATATATTTTGTATATATATTTATATATTCTGTTTGTAATTTTTGTTTGTATTTTCTCTGAAATTCAGGGTGCCGACTTTTCCTCTGAACTAAGTGAATGATATACATACATACACATATATATGTATACATACATGTATACATATATATGTATATATATGTTTGATTAAAATATGATTGTTGACCCTTTTAAAGTTGCTTTCTTTTAGAATGCCAAAGAACCTGTGCTAGCAGCCCTTCTGTGAGCTGGTGTTATTGGTCTTATACCCCCACAGCAGCTATAAGTAGCATTTTTGTTACACCTTTGAGGAACTGACATTTTAAAATGAAAATTACAGAAAATTATATTGCATTTTAGAGATCACCCAGGGCTCTGATATTTTTTTTTGAGGTGCAAAAGTTCCCTCTACTATGGCCAGGCTCCTGAGATATGACTCAAGAAGGAAGCTTCCTTCCATGCTTTCTATTGAGCTGCTTCTTCTCTTCCTCTTCCTCCTTTTTTCTCCTTCTTTTCCCTCTTAATATTTCTCTGTGATCATGTTAATCTGTTTGTTTCTTAATAAGAAGATGAGGGGAGGGGAAGTAAAGGGTGATTTGATTCAGGTTGTTCAGGGACATTCTTAGAACATCTCCACAGTGAATATGCAGCTTGATAGCATATTAAGGCTTAAGGTGACTTGGAAAGTTTTTCTTGTTGTTTTTTGGTATTGTAGTAAGGGCTTCTAGAGAATTACAAACACAGGAATAGTTGACCCTCATCAAAATAAATTCTCATGCAAGGAAATCGAGATTTTTTTTCTCCTAAAATTGTAAAGTCTGAATTAGATTCTTATAGTGGCCTCTTGGAGCCACCAGTTTCACTCACATTTAGACTCACTCTTCAAACTCCTCCTTTTCCTTCTTGTTAGCAGTCTTACCCATGCATAAATATCTTACCCCTCTCTACCTTGTCTCCCCGCCAAAAACCCTACTCCCCTCCCCCCCCGCCCCATACACATACTTTCTGGCTTTGCTATATGTGTTGTTTTTCCTCCATTAGAAATAATATAAGCTCTTAGAGGATAGGGATTGCTACATTCTTGTATTGGCATCTCCATATTATTATTATTAGAAAAGCATTTGGTGGTGTTCCATACCATCTTACAACGGTGAAATGTGGATAAGATAATGTTATTGTTAGGTGGATTTTCAGCTAATTGAAAGAGTATTGGCAAATGTTCCAGTGTTATTTTGGAGGGAAGTATTAGAGTGAAACAAGGTTGTAATGTGGAATAATCAGTTTTCAAATGTGTGAACTTTGTGATGAAAAGGACTAATTATCTTTGTTTTCCTTCTTCACTGCCAAATGTGTGTATTGGTAGTGTTTATGTGTGTTTGAGTAAGAACATACACATAATAATTAGCATATACACTAATGTGTGTATATGTGTACACTTACATAGTACATACATACATATGTATACATACATATATGGATATGTCTATATGTACACACATACACACATAGACATATTATATTGATGGGGTGATGGGACCTGGATCTCTAAAAGGAAAAGACCATGTCTTTGAAAGCAACCTAGTCCCTGAATTTTCCCATACATTTCAGCAGCCCAGATCACTGGTCTCCATCCAAGGCAACAGGCCCACCCCAGCCCACCTAGATCACCTAATTAGCTTGCTTGACGTTCCTTTGACTGTAGCTCTTGGCCCACCCCAAACTACTCACCACTCCTTAACCCCATCCAGATCCTTTCACTGTCCCTTTTCTACATAAGCATCAATCTCATCTCCATTAAGTTGCAGATTCACTAGGAACTCTGCCTTCTTCTATTGGTCTTATAATAAATCTTCTTATTTCATGGAAGAAGGTTTGAGTGCCCGAATTCATTCCAGGCAGATGGAGCTTGGTACCCTGACATTTCAGGGTCCCCAGCAACCCCAAATTGCATCATTATTGTGGAAAATAACTATGCAATTGGTCAACTCTTTTGTAACCTGTAGCCTATAGACTACAATAGACTATTTGCTACATTGACTTGAATTTCTTATGACACACAGCTAGAAAAAAAAACAACTCATGTTATAGGTAACAACACAAAAAATTCAAGATGACCACAACAAGCTGAACTTCTAGGATAAAACTAACAGTATGCTTTTTAATAAGGATTATTATTTATTAGGCAAGTCTTCAAGACTCTAATTTGCAGAATTGGTCCTGATGATGTACACTGGGAGAGGCCAGGAGGGAGTTCTCTGTACAAATACGATCACAGGTCCCGTCCCCCAAAATGTGCATTTATGGCCAAACAATTAATTTTCTCTGTCCAGGCAGAGTGGGGCAGAACAAGGTTGAAAACAGTTCTGTTAGGAGACAGAACAACGTGCTGGAGTTCAAACATCTCTAGCCTCTGTCTAGAGGCCATTTGAGGATGTTTGAAGTACTTCAAGCTATTTTGTTTTCCTTTGTTCAGATGAAAATTTAACTGGATTAAACATCTCTTGTGAAGCAGAAGAAAGATTTGGAGACTGTCAATCAATCAATAAACATTTATTAAGCACCTAGTCGTTTTAGGCATTATTTTAGGCTTTGAGGATTCAAAGACAGTCTCTGTTCTCAAAGAGTATAGATTAATATAAAAGATTAGTGACATAAACATAAAACGAGCACAAAATTTGAAGCTGAGCACATTGTTTTAGTTGACTATTCTTTTATTCAACAAGCTTCTACTGAGCTCTTATTGCAAGAACAATATTTTTTGGGCACTGGAAGAAATACAAAGCTTAGATAGGACAGAGTCCTTGCCCTCAAGGAGATTAGTTTAAATGTTGAACCCACAGTGTGATAGAAGGGCTTACAAAGTTTAGATTTCATTAACATAAGTTTAACGGTTACAATTAAGGAATCACTCTATTTGAGTAATGTAAGATTGTCATCTATTGTAAAGCCTTTATTTGGTTTTCCTTGGATTTGCTTCTGATTGTTCCTTGACCTGGTGCAGGATGTTTAAAGTTTATCTGCCCCACTCTGCATCCGTACCCTACCCAATGAGGCCGGGAAACTAGACTCTTCTGCAGCTATCATCTGCTGAAACTACTCCTGTTGCCACCCTCCCAAGCAGTTGCTCTGGAAGGGTTTCTTGCCCACTTGCTAATATTATTGCTACTGCCTCAGGCGAGTGTTTTTAAATGGAGATTTCCAGGTACCTCAAGAGAGTTAGCACACCTGCTCCACAGTTTCAAAGCCTCCATTAGAGTGCCACTTCAGCGGTAAGGAGACTTCTCTGAATTACCCTTCCAGTAAAAGGTGCCCAGTACTTAATGTTTGTGAATTGGCATGAGAATTCCTATCCCATGTTATCTCATTTTATAGGAAACCTTCTTCCCCAAGCCCTAAACCTTGTCAATAATTGATGCTCAAGGACTCTTAAGCTGGTGATAAATAATGGTTTCCTTTCTTTTTCTCCTTTAAACTCAGATCATGTCCAAGAAGTATAATGTCCAGATCATAGACAGGAGGAAGCAGGGAAGACCTCATGGAGGAAGGGCTAGGTTTTGGGACAAGCAATGGATTTCATAACAGGACCATATCTAATCATTCTACTGCTCATTTCATTTTGACCACAGTTTCCCAAATTTCAAGAAGAAAGTTTTATGCTAGATGTTATGCTACCTTTTTTTCATTCTGTCATCATTATCAGCTATCATTTACACATACATTTAGTGTGGGGTAGAGGCACTGTGGTATACTAGAAAGAGTGTAATATTTTAAATGAGGATCCAGATTCAAAATCTGGTTCTATCATGTGGTCTCTGTGATAGATATAGGTTCTCTCTAACCATGCCAGTGTTTCAAATGAATGCCTGTTTATCATCATGCTGCATACACATTTTTTTGGTCCAAGAGTATTTTGAAGTATTCATGCCAAAAAAATGTTCTGCAGCAACATATGTTTATCTTTATGAAACAACATATTTACCTTCAGTAAGATTGGTTTTTGTGTTCAAATGGCATGCTTATTTAGAAAATAGTATACAGGGAGAAGCTGGCTATGAATGGTCTAGAATTGAATTCTGGCCTTGAGTGGCCTTTGGCTGGGACATCAGACTGCTTGACCAAGAAAAGTTTTTGTTTGTATCAGGACACAGAAATTTCTATAGCATCAGGCAGGTCATATCACATTACTATTGGCACAGTCAGCCTCTTCCTGATCAGTAGGATGAAATTTGTGCAATAAATCTTCTTTGCTGCTGAAACTTCTGCTTTTGCCAATAATTTACCTCTTGTATGAGAATTATCAAATGGAGTCTAGCAGAGATGGGCAATATAAACCTCTCTGAACATCAATTTCCTCATCTTTAAAATGAAAAGGTTAGACTAGATTCGTTCTAAGCTCCACTTCAGTTCTACATTTATGATTTTGTGAATAGAGATAGAGATTGAAATCCAGGTCCAGAAGATGGTCTTCATTGAATCAGAAGAGTATAGGCCAACACTGGATTATGACTAGTAGTCTAGTTTGTCTAGAAAATAAATTGCATGAAGAGAGTATGAAATAAGGCCAAAAAGATAAGTTTGATTCAGATTATGAAAGACTTTACATGCCATGCTAAGAGGTTTATTTTATTGTGTGGATAATATGCAGTCACTAAAGTTTTTCTAACAGCAAAACCACAAGGTCAGACCGGTTAAGAAGAATTATTTGGAAATTATTTGTAAGACTGTAAGGGATCATGGTATAATGGATAGAGGCCTGACCTTTAATGACAGGAAGACCTGGGTTAAAGTCCTACTTATGATGAAGACCAGGGATGTGACCGTGATTAAGTTACTTATCAGTCCCTCTGGTAAATCTCAAGGAAAATAATAGACAAGTTGCCCTTCTGCATCTCCGGAGAGAATTTCCATAATGGGATTTCCCTACATTGATGAAATCATAGATTGGGAGAAAAATGCCTCAGGTTGAGAGAAAAATGTGTTGGGTTAGGGAAGAGATTAGGAATCTGGAAGAGCAGGTTATGAGAATATTTCTGTAGTTTAGGCAGGTGGTGATGAGTTCCTGAACTTGGATGGTGACAGTTGCGAGCGGAAAGGAAGGCACGAATATAAGAAATATTGTGGAAGTCAGTTTCACACGACTTGGTTGTGGATGATGAGGAATATGTAAGATCCAGATTTATGAGAGGACATAGACAAGAACTACAAAGAATAAGAGGGCACGAATAGGTTTCAGTTGCCTTTGGTGGAGGTACTATGCACCTTGATGAGATCACTAATCCATGGAAGTATCATAGTATCAAGTAGAAGAGAGATTTGACTTATATTGTTCAGCTAGAGGACCAATTATTGGGAGTTTTAGGGAATACAATGTTGTAAGAAAGCATAAGAATGAACTTTCCATCAATAAGGATTACTTAACAATAGAGATAGCTTTCTGTTACTTGAGGTATTCAACCTGGCAGGGATTTTGCAGAAGGACTTTCTTCAATATATTTTGGGGTTGGACTAAGTGACCTTCTAATTCTAAATTCTATGATTTTGACAATTCCCTCTTTGTGACTGCTCTGAACTACAACAATAGTGTTAGGAAGATGTGAAACCCATGAATCACTTGACTGCCTACAGCTATGCCTAAGTGTCTGTGAATTAAAAAAAAATTCTTCAGCACGTTGCTGAGTTGTCATGATGACTGGTGTCTATCCATTGCCTGCTAGAAGATAAAAGGACATGATCTCACTCTTTATATCTCAGTTGTTTGATCATTGGAAATTAAGCATGTCTTTGTACGTGTATCTGAGATTATGCAGCCTTTTTTCCACTGTATTGATTCTGTAGCTGAATTTGCTAACTTGTGTATGGCACATAGAAAAAACCCTGTGTTACTGGGAAAAGAGAATCTTTGGTCAGACTTCTCTTGCTGCCTTTCGCTTCATTTATTTTTCCCCTACTGTCTCTTTGAAGATTCTGTGAATGTGCATGTGTGTTTCCTAAGATTCTTTTCATCTTTTTCTTGGTGGGATGAGATTTTCAGGATAGAAAAAATCTTGATTTTAATTATGGCAAATTTCATTACATTCAGCTCTTAGGTCAAATTGAGGTTAAGCCCTCTATAAGACAACTGAAGGCAAAGTTAAGATTTTTTTTTTCTGCAAGGCTTCCCGGGGGCAAAAGAGTATACACACTAACCACAGTATGTATCTAGGGTGCATATTATCTATTTTGAGAGGTAATATTGTTATGTTTTTACAGAATTATTGATAAATCATAGCTAGGTGGTGCAATGGTTAGTGTTGGTTCTAGAGTGAGGAATGCCTACCCACTGTCCTCTTCTCTTATATTATAGATTGTACCTAGCCAAGCCTCAGCCTTGGATGACTCTCACCTTTCATAGCCTTTGATCCTATATATGTGCTGCATAGTAAATGTTGATAAAATCATGTAACTATTCTGACTGGACCCACTACAAATTTATTTTATATAACCTCAAATGGGTCCTCACTACTGTTAGGCAATCCTACTGCATTCCTTTATCAACTATCTCACTTTCCACAGTGGTTCTTCCAAGTCTTTTCATGATTCCTCAGACCTCCCCTAATTCCCCCTCCCTCCATTCTCTCAGATAAGAACCTTGCCTCATATTTTACAGAAAAAAATTGAGTTCATTCATTGTGAGTTCCCTCTTCTGCCTTCTTCCTTGTTTCCTATCACTCAGCTGCCTTCTGCCATTCTCTCCTCCTTCACCTTAGTCTCCAGTGAAGTGGCCTTACTCTTTTCCAAGTTTAACATGTCTAGTTGTTCAAGAGATCCCATTCTATCCCATCTCCCCCCACAGATTGCCTCCTCTGTTATACCTACTCTTTCATTTATTTTCCATCTCTCCTGCACTCATTTCCGACTGCCTACAAACATGCCCTTGTCTCCCTTATCCTGAACAAAACTGTCATTTGATCCTTCCATTCTATATCCCTTCTGCTCTTTGTCCTAAACTCTTTGAAAAGACCATCTATAATAAATGCCTCCACTTTCTCTGCTCTCACTTCCTTCCAAACTCCTTCCTATCTGGCTTCCAAACTTATCATTGTATTGACACTATTCTCTCTAAAGTTACTAATGATCTCTTAATTGCCAAATTCAATGGCCTTTTCTCAATCTTCATCCTCCTTGACCTCTCTGTAACTGTCGGTGCTGTTGATCACCCTTTCCTCCTTGATTCTCGCTTCTCTCTAGGTTGTTAGGACACCAATCTCTCGTGGTTTTCCTCTTACCTATCTGATTGCTTCTTCTCTTTCTTCTTTGCTGGATCCTCCTTCAGATCATGCCTTCTAAACATAGGTGTCTCTCAGGGTTCTGAATCACATTACAATCTTGTGAAGTAGGCGTTATTATTGTCCCTTCACCCATTTCACAGATGAAGAAACTGATGCAGACAGGTTAAATGACTTGCTCAGGGTCTCACAGCCAGTAAGCTTCTGAGGCAGGATTTCAATCATTCGGTAAACATTTATTAAGTGCCTAATATGTGCAAGACGCTGTGCAAAATGCTGGGGATACAAAAAGAGACAAAAACAGTCCCTACCTTCAAGGAACTTACAATGTAATGAGGCAGACAACATGAAAACAAATATAGACAAAACATGTGATTCTGGGGCCTCTTCTATTTTTCCTCTATACTCCTTCCCTTGGTGATCTTATTAGTTCCCAAGGATTTAATTACCATCTCTATGCTGATAATTCCCAAATCTACCTTTCCTGCCCCAATTTCTCTACTGAACTCCAACCTCAAATCTCTAACTGCCTTTCAGACATGTCAAACTATATGTCCAGTGGACATCTTAAACTCAGTATGTCTAAAACAGAACTCATCTTTTCCTTTAACCTTCTCTACCTGCTGCCTTCCTTACTACTAGAGGGCAACACTATCCTCCCAGGCCTTCAGGCTCACAGCCTAGAAGTCGTCCTGGATTCCTTACTGCCTCTCACCCCTACACGTGCAATAGGCAAGGACTTTTGATTTCACCTTTGCAGCATTTCTAGCAGGCTCCCCTTTGTCTCCTCTGACTCTGCCACAACTCTACTGAAGGTCCTCATAACCTCACACCTGGATTATTGCAGTAGCAAGCATAGGCCTGATTTTGTTACCCTTCTACTCAATAAACTACAATGGCTTTCTATTGTCCTCAGGAATAAATACAAAATGTTCTATTTGACATTCAAAGCCCTTAATAGCCTAACCCCTTCCTTAATTTTCCAGCTTTTTTTACACCTTGTTCCCTAAAACGTACTCTTTGCACCAATGATTCTATCCTCCTGGCTGTTCCGTAAACAAGACACTGCATTCCTTGGCTCAGGACAATGGCTAATCTCTATGCCTGGATTACTCTACCTCCCTCCTCTTCTTCCAACTATGACCTCCCTTACTTCCTTTAAATCCCAACTAAAATCCCACCTTCTACAGGAAGCCTTCCCCCCTTAATTCCAGTATCTTCCCTCTGTTAATTATTTCCCATTTACCCTGCATATAGTTTTTGTCTATACTTGTTTTTATGTTGTCTCCCTCATTACATTGTAAGTTCCTTGAAGGTACGGACTGTTTTTTGTCACTTTTTGTATCCTCAGCATTTTGCACAGTATCTTGCATATATTAGGCACTTAAAAAATGTTTACTGAACGATTGAAATCCTGCCTCAGAAGCTTACTGGCTGTGAGACCCTGAGCAAGTCATTTAACCTGTCTGCATCGGTTTCTTCATCTGTGAAATGGGTGGAGGGATAATAATAATGCCTATCTCACAGGGTTATAATGTGACTCAAAAGGGATACTGTATTAAAATGCATTACAAACCTTAAAGTATATAAATGCTAAATAAATAAAGTATATAAATGCTAAAAAGTATCATAAATATTCATAATAAATAATATATCAGATGATGCATGCCACTCAACTACTAATGTATTTTAAATGTTCAACAAAATTATTAGGAACTCAATTAAATACCTCACTTCTGATGAGCATCTCCAATCTGTAATAATTCAGCTACTCCTTCCCTGGCCAAATCAGCTAGATAGGGCAAGAGATTCTATGCCTCCAGCAGTGTAGTTTGGTGGAAAGATACTTAGGCCTGAAGACTTAAAACACTTGGATTTTAGTCCGCCCTTACCAATGGGGGGCCTATGGGTGAACCTGAGCCTGACTTTCTTGTCACCTCCTACCTACCTTACATACTTGCTGGAAGGAACACCACCTAGAAAACAGTAGTATTAAAAAGCACTATATAAATGTGAGTAACAACTCACATGAGAAAAATATTAATGTCACTCTTTGCTTCTATCTGATAAGCCTCCTCCCTCCCCCTAAATTGACCAAAGACCTTGGCATCCAGGAATGTAGAGAGTATTATATATTATGTATAACATATATTATGTGTATCAGGGCTGTCCAACCTTAGGTTTTTAATGAAACAATAGATGTTATATTTTGATTTGTCATTTTAGTGAAATCTCTGCTGTAGCTCAGCTTTGTTTAGTAAAGTATTTATGTAAATTTCTATGCTTGTAGGTGGGCTGCATGTGGCTGTGGGCCACATTTTGGACAATCCTGATATGTATTATGATTTAATTAGGCTTATGGATTTCATTAGATTTCCATCTTTCATATAAGCTACTTGCTATAGTAGTTACCCAAAAGAGTCAGTCAAATGAACTCTTAGGGAGAAGACAAAGGACTATAGCACTCATTTCACAAAAGTTAATGGGGATTCAAGGTATAGCAGAAGGAGCGTTGGCTCTGAATCCAGATGGTGACCTTCGGCAAATGATTTGAGCTCCCTGGGCTTCAGTTTTCCTTCCTGTAAAATGAGGGCATTATACTTGATGGGCTGCTAAGACTTTGGATCTGCTATTCTATGTTACTCTGAGCAACTTGAGAGCAAAGACAGTTTTTTTTCTGTTTGTTTTTGTTTTTTGCCTTTTTTGTACTCACGTGACAGTTCAGTTAAATTGGGTAACTAACGATTCACAAATTAAACATTTCATCACGTTTTTGTGTGTTTTCCCATTCTTCTTCTCATAGCTGAAATATGTTCCCTTCATTCTACCCTTTCAAATATATTTTTTCTTTTTTTAAAGAACTCAAGAACTGTTACTCCTGAATGTCTACTAATATCTCCTTTCTACAAATTACCTTTTGTTTATATAGCTTTGTCTTTAGATCACAGTGAAGTGTAAACTTCTTAATTATAGAAGGTTTTTGTATCCTCAGAGTTGCACAGTTTTTTTTTAGTTATTGCTTTAATTATATCTGTGATTTCATTTGTATAGGGAGCCTCCAGTGAGGGAATTCCTCTTATCAGTGCAGATCTGCTACTGTTTTGAGTACAAATCTTTAATTTTTCAGATGAGTACTGAGACACAGAGAGGTTGAGTGACTTGCCTATGGTCACACAATCTGTTATGTATCAGAAGCAGAACCTTAACCTATGTTTTCATGGCTTCCAGGCCAACTCCATCCTCCATCATAGACAATAGATGTTAGGCAAATTTAATTGAATACAAATAGAACAAACAAAAATATATGATCTTACATGTTGTTGGTGTTGATGATGTTGTAGATGGGTGATTTAATAGCTGTGCGGAACTAGGAACTCTCTCCAGTATTGTAATTCTTCTATAAAGTAGTTCACAGAATAAAGGAACAAGTGAATGAATAAATGAATGAATGAATGAATGAAAACACATTTATTAAGCCTCTGTTATGTGCCAGGCACACATGGTGATGGCTGTTAGTCTCTCTCCTTTGAAAGCTTAAATTCTCAACATGGAGATAACATATGAGGGAGCTGTGTCCAAGGATGAGTGTTTTGGTCTCAGGAGTCAGAGGGAAGGTGACTGGAGCCAGAGGAAAGTTGATTGTTTCCAGTATTAGTAATAGTATTTATTTGATTACTTTACTCAGAGTAAGAATGGAACATTGGGAGTGGGGCCCTCAGCAAACAAGGTTATGCATGTGATGGCTGGGCAGATGACAAGATGCCCTAGTAGGCTCCAATTTTGTAGCAGAATGCTGGGTGGGATGTGAAGCATGGTCTGAGAGACCATACAGTCTCACAGGGTTGTCTGGGGGTACTGGGAGGTTTAGCAACTTGGTTACATAGCTATTATGTGGCAGTCAGGATTTGAAACCAAGTCTTGTGATTCTAAGCTTATCACTCTGTCCACCATTGCAGGTTGCCTCTTATGATTACATGCAGATGAACAAATTATGAACAATTTCCAAATTAAGTTGGAAGCAGCAATAAAAACAGGCAATCTGGCCTCATAGGTAGCACCAAGCCTTGGTGGATAGGAATGAGGATGGAAATTTGACTATAGAATGGTATATCTTTCCAAAAAGGAATAGAACAGACAAAAGAGGTGGAGAGCATGCAATCATTTGAGGAAAACCGTGAATTTGACGGAGTAATGTGGTAGAGAACATCAGTTTGATGATCAACAGAAAGAGGAATAACTGGTATTTCGGAGGAGTATGTTACAAAGTACCAGGATAGAAGTAATTAGATGAGGAACTTGGGATCACCAACCCAGCACAGCAGCATGCTATTGTAGCAGCAGGAGACTTCCAACTATCCAGACATCTGTTAATACTCTGTCTCTTCCAAAACTGAACGGCTAATAAATTTGAGACTTGTTTAAATGTTAATTATATCTTTCAAAAGGTGAAAATATTGTAAGCGGAAATACCTTTCTGGATATGATTTTGACAAACAAGATGTAACTTTTTTGCCATAGTGGTAAATTGACTACTCAATCATAGAATTTGTAGTAGTAAAGGAGAAGGAAAAACAAAACAAAAACAAAACTGAAACCAAACCAAACAACAAAAAGAAAACAAACTAAAACTTTGTCATATAACTTGCACCAAAGTAGTTTGTGGGCCAAACCATGTCGCCCCCACACTCAAGTTAAACTCTGATGGTTTCTTATCACCTTTGGGATCAAATACTACAAACTCTGTTATCAAAAGCCCTTTATAACGTAGGTCCTTCTTACCTTCCCAATCTTTTTTATATCTTACCCTGTGATGATTCTTCAATCCAGTGATGCTGGCCTCCTGGCTGTTTCATGAGCAAGATGCTCCATCTTGCAGTTCCAGACAAAATCTCTGACTGCCCCTCAGGCCTGCACTTCTCTCTCATTTTTGCCTCCTGGTTTCTCTGGCTTCCTTCAAGACTTAACTAAAATCCCACTCTCTGCAGGAAGCCTTTCCCGATCTCTTTTAATTCCAGGGTTTTCCCTCCATTATTTCCCTTTTAGCCTGTATATATCTTCTTTGTACACATTTGTTTGCTTATTATCTCTTTCATTAGATTGTGAGCGCCTTGAGGACGGGACTATTGTTTGCCTCTTTTTGTGTTGCCATCACTAAGCACAGTGCCTGGTACAGAGCAGGCACTTAATAAATATTCGTTGACTGAGTAAACTCAAGATCTTGGGAGAGGAGATTTCAAGAAATCCTAAGAAAGGGTACGTAGTGTCCAATGGTTTTATATCTTGAAAGAGAAGTTCATCTAAGAAGGATAAGAATCTCTTTAGAAAAGGTAGAACAAAAATGGTTAGCAGTCAATGAAAATCCAAGATAACCAGAATCTAGCTGAGCTGAATGAATTCAAGAAATTTTAAGAACAGTTAGAAATGCTTGTGATGAGTTGCAAAAAGGAAAGCTGCCTAGGGAACTCATGTAGATATACAAGGAAATTATTGACAAACAGATTTTTAAAAGACATGTATAGAAGATAGAAGCAAGAAATAATAAGTGAAGATGAATATAAGAGAACATCACTATCTTTTAGGAACTGCTGGGGCTGGGGATGAATTCTAGAGATAGCAACACTAGCAAAAATTCTTTTTGAGTTCAATTAGAGGGGAGGGGAGTAAAGAAGGAATAATGCTGTCTAAATATTTAGAAGCAGCTGGGTGGTACAGTGGATAGAAAGCTAGGCTTGGAGCCAAGAAGACCTGAGTTCAAATGTGAACCCAGATACTAACCGTATGACCCTGGGCGTGTCTGTCTCAGTTTCCTAATTGTAAAATGGAGATAATGATAGCACGTAACTCATAGATTTGGTAAAGATCAAATAAGATAATATTTGTAAGAAGCATTTAGCATACGACCTGGCACACAGTAGGCACTAAATAAATGCTTATCCCCTTTCTCTCTCCCCTCATTATGCATGACATGATCATAAAGCTGAACTATAATGCTCTATTTTGTGTCTCTTTCTTCTTAAAAGGGGAATGATTTAGGTCTGGAAAAGATAGAACAAGATGATTAACAGGAAATAGAAACACAAGATAAATGAGGAGATAGTAAAATGTATCTAGCCTACTTGAATGAGTTTGAGCTACTAGGCCCAGGTGAAATATATTCCTAAGGTACAGAAAGAAGAGTTAATAGTTAGCATAACAATAATAGCTAGCATTTACATAGAAAGAAATAATAAATACAACTGAGCTACTGAAGGTAATTTTTCAATGGTCTTGGTGAAAAGTGGCATGGAATTAGAGGGCACATATTGTCACAATTTTTTTAATGAAGGGAGAAGAGGATAATATTTACAAACTACAGATCATGACATCTATTCCTGGTAAAATTCTAGAATAGACTATTTAGCAGAATATTTGTGAACATTTAGAAAAGGAAGCATTAAAAATTAAAAGTCAACATGGCTTACTGAACAGGTTATAACAGAGTAACCCCATTTTGTTTTTCAACAGGGCAATTAGACCAATCAGGGGAATGTTAGATCAGGGGAATGTTGTAGGTATATTATGCATGAATTGATAGTCAGAATTTGATAAATTTTTATGATGTATTGGTGGATAAGATGGATATTTGTAGCTAGGTCAATGGTTGGCAAACTATGACCTGAAGACCAAATTTGTCCAGCCATCTTTGTTTTGTACAGTCCCAGAAGAAGGACTATCATGATTTTTAAATACAATAAAACTGTATTAAAATGTTAAAAAAAAAACCTAAAGAAACATTCTTAGCTCAAAGGCCATACAATAACAGATTTTACCAACCCCTGGTCTAGAAGATGGTACAGTTAAGTTGGAACTATGAATTACTGAGCTCAAAAAATAGTTATTTTTGGATTGTTATCAGTAGAAGAGAGGTCTCCATTAAAGAGCCATTAGAATTTCTCATTTGCTGTTCAACATTTATATCAATGACTTGGGTGAAGGTAAAGATGATATGCTTGTCAAATTTGCAGATATCAGCAGACATGGGTCCCAATTTTGATATTATTATCCTGTGACCCCATGGAAATCATCAGAGTTCTTTGAACTTCAGTTGCCTCACCTGCAAAATGTAAGCAAAACAATATTTCCCTGATTCATAAAGTTGGTTTTAGGAAAGTGAGTTTTAAGCTTTATATATGATCATTGCTTTTGCCTTATAAACCTTCTCTCTAACTATGAAATGAAAAGCTTTGTCCTTCTGGTAAAAATGATTCCTGTCATCAGCTGGGCAACTGGTAGGGGTAATTTGGGTTAAGATATCCTTTGCTTCTCTCTGCAACAATGCCAGATGGCAGTTTTTCTTTGTGAGCAGTCAATGAGATCCCATTTGAAAGATGTATTTAAATGTGGATATAAGGGAATTGCTTCCAGTCATATTCCTGCCTCTTGTGACACTTCCATTTTGGGACTGCATATCCCATTTTGGCATAGGGAACCTCTGTAGGACTCTTCAGATTTAACCCAGGGTTTTTTTTTCTCATTTTAGAAATTCAGTAATAACTAAATGAACTGGTCCTTTGAAGATGGGACAGTCACTCTGATTTGAGGTGATACTTCTTCCAATCTGCATTTCTGCAACTGTCAGCTTGTTCTTGCTGAAAAAGAAGTGACAAGTATCCGAGGATCCTTTTTCTCTGCTCCAGCAATGTTCTCATTTTCCTGGAATGCTAAAGCCCAGTGATCAGTTTCACTGCATTCTGTGACAGAAGCACATGTATAAATGGAAATCTGTGCTCTCTCTCTATTCCTTTGCAAAGACAAAAGGGATAAGTGAGAAGTGACTTCATTGAACCTTGAATGAGAAAGTTAACAGTTATCTTATTTTTTGTAATGATACCTTTATACATATGTATGCATATATACACATACATATATGCATGTATATGCTTGTATACACACACATACATACACAAGCATATAATACATATATACATGAATATACGTATATACATGCATATACACATATACATACATATATACACATATATACAGAGAGAGAGAGAAAGACAGACAGAGAAGAAGGGGAGAGAGAGAGAGAGAGAGAGAGAGACAGAGAGAGAAGAAAAAATCTTCATATTACCTTGAATCTTCTGTCTCTATACCTTTTACCACTTTCATCCAGTGAACCCTTGATTCTGGATAGCCCTTGCCATATGTTTATATAATACATATACAACAGTACCACAATGAAGTTGTATTATCTAACTTCTATCAGTCAACAAAGATTTATTAAGCACCTCTATTGTGTTAGGTGCTGTGCTATCCTTGGAGATTGAAAACCTGGGCCTTCTGGGTTATTTTTGAGGCATCTGGGTAGTGCAGTGGATAGAACAGTGGGCCTAGAGTTAGGAAGAGCTGAGTTAAGATCCAGCCTCAGACTCTTGTTAGGTGTATTACATTGGATGAATCATTTGACCTCTATTTCCCTCAGTTTTCTCAACCATAAAATGGGAATAATAATAGCACTTATCTCACAGGATTGTTATGAGGATAAAATGATTTTTTTCCTCTAAAGTTCTTAGCATAGTGCCTGGCTCATAGTATGAACCATAAATGCTAGCTATTATTATTATCAGTGGTGTTAGGCAATTCTTTAAAAAGAAGTCTTATTGACTTTTAAAAATTTTCTATGCCTCTCTGTAACATCTAACATTTTCCTCTCCATATTATCATGACTTTGTGACATCGGACTATTTTGGTTCTCTTCCTATTATCACTTTTTCATTTATTTTCCTGGCTCAGTATACTCCTCCTTCCCATTAAACTATATGTATTTACCAAAGTTATGTCCTAGACTCTATTATTTCCTTTCTCTAATCTCTACTTTCTTTGAGATGTTGTCCTCTTGCATGGCATAAATTATCACTGCCAATCACTTGATTCCTCCATGTAGATTTCCATACTTTCTGTCTTCCGAAGATCTAGTTCTATATTTTCAGCTCTCTGGTGGATATCTCCATCTGCATTGTAAGATCATGGGATTACTGAACAAGAAGGGCCCCAATGGGTCATTTAAGCTAACCCCCACATTTTGCACATGAGGAAACTGGGCATCCAGACGGGATAAGTGAATATTCCAAAGTCATACAGGTAGTAAAGTGACTGAGTCAGCATTCAAGTCCCCTCAAGTTAACAAGTATTTATTACCATATGCTAGGCACTGTGCTAAGTGCTGAGAATACAAGTACAAGAAAGACCGCCTTGCCCTCAAGGGAGACAACACATTAAAAAAAAAGCTGAAAAAGGAGGTAGAGGATGTGGTGGCAGAGAAAATCTGGAAATTCAGAAATGCAGCCTGAAGAAGAATGAAGACATAGATGGTCTGGATATTTTCCTTAAAAAGGAGATTCTGGGAGGAAAATAGCCAATCAGAGCCACAGGAGTGGAGGATATTGACAATGTGAGAAGTCAGGGGTTGAAGTCAACTTCTGGGGTGAGAATGTTTCTGTGATATGATAAAGTGTGAGAATCTGGAATGCAACCTGGAAAGAAATGAAGACATGGCATTCATACTCAGTTCTTAGAACCCCAAATCCACTAGACCTTCCACTGTGCCACACTGTCTCCAAGTTGTTGCATATCCTCACAGCAGCTTAAGTTCATCACATCTAAAGGTAAACCTTCCATTGTTCTCCTCCTAACTTCTCTATTTCTCTTTATGGTACTTCCATCCTCTACAATATTTTTAAGATCATTACCTTGGAAACATCTTTGGCTGTTCCCCCTCTCTCTTACATCTGATATATCCAGTACATTGTCAAATTCCATTGTCTCTACCTCTGCACATACCTTTCTTCTTCTCTTTTAAGGAACACTCTAGTTCAGGTCTTCATCCTTTATCTTCTAACATCTCTCCCAGCTCTAAATATATGATCCTATGACTTAGTCATGGTTTCATCTCTTGTCATCTAATTAGCCACTAATTCTTTTTTTTCTTCCAATCTATACCTCTCTGATAATCCTCCACACTCCTATCTAAATAATACTAATATGTTGCCATAATCATTGAACTGAATCTTATTTAACAAATATTTATTAAGAATACATTATATGCAAGGCACTGGAATAAGTCCTAGGGATGAAAAAATGAAAAACAACACAGATTGCCATTAAGAAATTTATAGTGCACTCTGGGGAGATATGACTTATGCAAGATAGAGTGTTTTATGAACGGAGGAGATTTCAGGGAAAAAAATGACTGAAAAAATCTCAATAAGGAAAGAATAATTTTATGTAGAATGAATCAGACAAGCCTTCTTGTAGAAAGTTGTAGCTGAGCTGAGCATAGAAAGAAGAGGATTTTTGTAGGTAGAGTATGGGTGGGTATGCTTAGAACAGGTAATGCATGGAGGTAGGAAATGGCCAGTTTTGATTAAGGAACAGATAGTAGTTCAGTTTGGCAGGAATATATGGTACCAAAAAAAGAGTTTTGTGAAACCATACCACAAAGCTAGGTAGGAAGAAGACTCTTGAGAGCCTTGAATGTCAAATTTAGGCATTTTTGTTTTATTCTGTAGAGAATACCAAGCCATTGAAGTTTTTGGAACAGGGATGTGAGATCAACATCTCACATATTGATGTGCCTTTCGTAGATTAAATGGGCAGCTTTGTAAAGGATATGTTGGAAAAGGGAGAGATTCTAGGGGCAGAGAGACAAGTTAGGAGCATGTTTCATGAATACAGAAGTATATCACTGCCAGATAAATGGTTATAACAGTGTGAATGGGGACAAGTGGATAAATTCATGTGATGCTGTCAAGATAGAATGAATAAAATTTGACAAAGTGATTGGATGTGGTGAGAAAGAAGGAAAGGATGAGCCTAAGGTCTTCAAGTGAAGGCTAGATGACGTCTTATTGGGCATGTCATAAAGTGGATTTTCAGTGAGGTATACATTGGATTAGACAGTTTCTGGGGTTCCTTCCATTTCAGAGATTTGGTGGGATGGTGGTGTTATCAACTGAAATAAGAAAGTTTGGAAAAGAGACATGTTAGGGAGGAAGATAATGAATACAGTTTTGGACATGTGGATTTTCAGATGCCAATGGTACATCTAGGCAATATCCTGTAGGAAGTTGCAGATGTGGGACCGAAACTCAAGAAAGAGAATAAGGTAGAATACATAGTTTTGGGTATCACTGACATAGAGAAGATAACTAAGCACACAAGACCAAATGGTATCATCTACACAGAAAGATGTATGGGAACAAAGAGAAGAGCTAAGACAGTGCTTTGAGGGGACATCTTCACTCAGAGGGAGGAAAGGAAGACTATGATTTAGGAAAGAGACCAAGATGAAATGATCAGATAGGTAGGTGGAGACAGAGGAGAGACCAATGCCACATATTCCAATGGAAGAGAGAGTAGTCATAGGTAAGTCACAGAATCAAAATGCTATGAAAGGTCAGGGAAGATAAGGACTAAGAAAAAGGCCATTTGGATTGGCAATTAAGTAGTCCTTGGTGACTTTTAAGAGGGAATTTTCAATAAAGTGGTGATATCACAAGTGAGAATATTGCAAAGCACTGATGAGTGAATGGGTAGTAAGAAAATAAAGGCAGAGAGTGTACTCTTGCTTGGAGTTGAGTAACAAAAGTTAGGATAAATATAGGACAATAACTTAAGGGAATTATAGGGCCGTGGGAAGATATTTGAATGATAAAGGACACTTAAATATGTTTGTATGGAATGTAGAAGAAGCTAGGAGACAGTAAGAGACTGAAAATGAGAGATAGATAGATAGATAGATAGATAGATAGATAGATAGATAGAGAGAAGAAATGATGTGTCTAAATTCCAAAGAGACATGAGAGAATAGGATTAAGGAGATGAGGTACCTCATGTCAAATAGAGTCAAGCTGCTCATTAAAGTAAGAAGCAAGATGAGATAGAAATGCATATAGGTGGAGTTGCAGAGCAAGGTAGTTTGGAGCATATGTGGTAAGGGCTATATAAGGAGTGACCAAAAGAGGAATAAAAGAATGGCTATGCAGCAATGAGGACCTAAGCAAGGTCACATGCTGTGAATTAGTAGTGGACTTGGGAAGCAATGCAATGAAGTGAGATGATTAGATTTGCAATCAAAGGTCTAGAATTCAAATCCTGGCACTGTCCCTTCCTGCCTGTGTAACCTTGGGCAAGCCATTGAAACTTGGACAAGTCACTTCACTAGGTCTTAGCCTTCCTTCTGTAAAATGAAGGGGTAGGTAGGACAAGACCTTTAAGGTTTCTTTCAGCTCTAAATATCCACTCCTATGACTTAGTCATGGTTTCATGATTTCCTCCAATAGCATTCAGTGGCTTGAGAGTAGGACCTGAGGAAGGTGTTAAAGACAATCCAGGGCTGGAGATGAACAAAATACAAACAATAAAAGGAGAAGGAAGTAAGGAGTTTGAGGGACTGGAGGTCATGATGAGGAAAAAGAGCTAGTTCCTCTTCTACTCAAAAAACCATCAGTGACTCTCCCTAGCCTCCCAAATCCAGTGTTTGGCATTCTGACTCTGGCATCCAGTACTCTTCACAACCTGGCTCTAACTTACCTGTCTAACCACAGACAATGAGGTTGACAAATGCTGATACTCAGGATGCAATTCTGACACTCGATGGTCTTTGTTCTATCTAAGATCACAGGGGGTGTTTGAGTTCACCTCAAAGGAACCGTTTGGGACAAAGATGCTGTAAATACATAGTAATGGTCTGCTTTATAACATTTGCATTCCACAGAACTCAGAGAGATTGATCTTTATAAGTCTTTCAGAACCTGAAAGAATCAAATCAGTTGACTTACTGATCTGACTGCAAGAAGTTTCTCTGCATTTGTTACTGGAAGCTATGCCTTTTCATACTGGCTTTGCCACTTGTTAGCTGGATGACCTTAGGCGTATGACTGTTCCTCAGTTTCCTTATCTGTGAAATAGGGAAAGGTATATAGATCAAATAAAATAATGTTCAAAAAGCACTTTGCTGACCAAGTGCTTTATAAAGGTCAACTTTGTTATTATTTAAATTCCCCTTTACAAATTATAATCCAGGGGACTAGTGTGGATTAGTGAAAAGAGCGGGGAATTAGAGACAAGAAATACCAGGCATAGGGTTAGTATAGATGGCTGACTTTTGTATGACTCTGGGGAAGTCATTAAACCTTTCAATTTCTTTTTCTTTGAAACAGATTTAATAATATTTCAATTCAACACAATTTAACAATTCATTTCCTACAATCTGAAGGAACCTTGCTAGATTCTGAGTGTGGAGTGGTAAGAGACCTTAGAGGCTGGCAATTTTAACCCCCACATTTTATATTAAGAAACTGAGTCCTAGAGAATTGAAGTGTCTTAATGAAAGTCTCACAGGATGTAAATTGCAGAGCCAGGATTCTAATTTGGGCCTCAGTTCTCTTTGTACTATATCTTGACTGGAGACAAAGATGGAAACTTTTGCTGTCCCTGACCTTAAGGAGTTTAGAATTTAATAAAGGATAACATGAAATGTATACAAATAAGTATGATGCAAGTTAGAATGAGATAAGGGCAAAGGAAATAGTCTAGAGATGGAGTAATGGAAATTTCAAAGTACAGAGAGTTCACTTTTGGGAAGTGATTCACTATTCCACTCACCACAATGAGTCTTCCAAACCTTTTCAACCCCCCACAAACTTATCTACATCTCCTCCTTCCTCCCAGCCTCTCAATTAAGAAGTTTGCCTCATATTTCCTCCCAAAAAAGGAGCCATTCATGGAGAGTTTCCTCTTCTCTTTTTTATGTCATCTCATCACTCAGATGGCTTCTGCTATCTCCTCCTTCACCCCTGTCTCACATGAAGAGATGGCCCTTCTGAATGCACAAGTGATCTCATTCTATCCTATCTTCTCTAGACAATTGCCTCTCCTATCATTCTCATTCTCCCTGTCTACTGACTTATTCTTTACTATCTACAAATATGTCTAAGTCTCCCCCTTCCAAAACCAAAACAAACAAAATACCCTTTTACTTGATGCATCCATTCTAGCTAGCTACTGTCCTATATCTCTTTTACCTTTTATGGTCAGCTCCTTGAAAAGGCCAACTACAGGTGTCTCAAATTCCCTTCCTCTTAGTCTGGTTTTGGATACCATTCAACTCTTCAAAGTCATCAAAAATTTTTAATTGCCGAATTCAATGGCAATTATCAAATCTCATCCTTCTTGACTTCTCTGCATCCTTTGACACTCTCGATCACTTCTCGATACTCTTTTCTCTCTAGGTTTTCTCGAACAAATCTCTCGTACCTTCTTGACCATTCCTTCTCAGGCTCCTTTGCTGGATTTTGGTCTATGTCTTATACACTAACTATGGATTTCCTTCAAACCTCTGACCTGGGCCCTATTCTCTTCTCCTATATTATTTCACTTGGTAATATCATCAACTCCCATGGAATTATCATCTCTGTGCTGCTGATTTTCTAAATCTATTTGTCTAACCCAAAGCTCTCTACACTCTTGCATCTCCAGTTGGACATCTTGAACTGGATGTCCTGTAGATATCTTAAACTCAATGTGTCACAATATGAATTCTCTCTTTCCCCTCAACCTCTCCCTTCTTCCTAACTTCTCTAACATTGTCTAAGGGTACTGACATCCTCTTAGTCACCCATGTTCATATCCCAGGTGTCGTCCTGGACTCCTTATTCTCTCTCATCTAACATATCCAATCTATTATCAAGTCCTTTCTATGTTATCTTCATAAGATCTCTTGTATGTACCTCCTTCTTTCCTGTAAAACTGCCACTACCTTGTTGTAGGCCTTCATCACCTCATGCTCATATTCTTGCAATAGTCTTCTAATTGATATCCCCGTCTCAAGTCTCTCCCCTCTACAATCAATCTTCCACTCAGGTGCCAAATTGATTTTCTTAAATCACAGCTCTGACCACGTCACCTCCCATTCAATAACTCTAGTAGCTTTCTATCACTTTTAAGATTAAATAAAATCTTCTCTTTGGCATTCAGAGTCCTTCATATTCTGCCCTTTCCCTACGTTTTCAGTCTTTTTATACCATCTTACTCTCTACTCCCACCCCCAGGCTAATACCCTGTGACTCAGTGACTACTGTTCTTCATCCAAGAGCTTCCATCTCTTGATTTCAGGAATTTTCCACCCCTGTTCCCAAAAAAAATTCCCCTACTTGGAATTCTCTCCCTCCTCATCTCCTCTTGACTTCCCTGATTTCTTTCAAGTCCCAGCTGCCACCTTCTACAAGATTTTTTCTGATCCTTCTGAATACTAGTGCCTCTTCTCTGTCAATTATTTCAAATTTTATATATATATATACATGTGTATATATATATATATATATATAATATGTATGTATGTATACACACACACATTCAATTTATCTGGTTTGCATTCATCTATTAGATTGTAAGTTCCTGGAGAGCAGAGACTGTCTGACTTTCTTTCTATCCCTAGCACTTAGCACACTGCCTGGTGTTGACTGACTGAACTCGTCCAAACCTTCTGCTCTCCCTAGCTTCTGTATTGTTGTACAGGGCACCACTATCCTTCAAGTCATCCAGGCTCACAACTCATTCTTGGTTCTTCACTCTCTCTCTCTCTCTCTCTCTCTCTCTCTCTCTCACACACACACACACACACACACACACTTCACATCCAATCATTTGCCATTTCTTCTCAATTCTACCTTTTTAATACCTCATATTTGCCTTGTCATCTCCTCTAACATAGCCACCACTTTAGTGTAGGCCTTTATCACCTCACACCTGGAGTGTTGCAATAGACATCTGATCAGTCTCCCTATCTCAAGTTTTTCTCCATTTTAGTTTTTTTTGCCACTCAGCTATGAATATGGTCATCTTAAAAAGCAGATCTGATCATGTCATATTCACATGTCACATGTCACATTTTTCCTTTAGTGGCTCTCAATTACTTCCATGTTCTAATATAAAAATCATCTGTTTAGGTTTTAAAGCCCTGTATAACCTTTCACTCTCCTATCTTTCCAGTCTTCTTATACCTTACTCTTAACCATTTACTCTATTATCCTGTGATATTAAAATCCTTGCTATTCCTAGCACAAGAAACTTTATCTCTCAACTCAGTGTATTTTCTCTAGCTGTTCTGGTGCCTGGAATTTGCTCCCTCCTCAACTCTACTTCCTGGCTTTCTTCAAATCTCAGCTTAAAATACCACCTCATGAAAAACAAAACAAAACAAAATACCTTCACCAATCTTCTGTAATCCTAATACTTTCCCTCTGAGATTATTTCCAATTTATTTTTTACCTATCTTGTTTATATATAGTCTCACCCAGTAGATTGTAAGCTCTTTGAGAACAGAGACTGTTCTCCCCCTTTCTTTGTATACCTAGTGCTTATCATAGTTCCTGAAACATAGTGGGGACTTTATTAAGTTTATTAAGTATATTAATGCTTATTGACTTGATTTACCTGAGTAGGTAGAACTGGTCCTGCCTGCTCACTGTACCTGACACAAATAAAGAAGATCAAATAACATCATGGCTATGCTTTCTGAATTATGCTATTAGAAACAAATGTAAAGCATTATTTTTCCTTTGTATTTTTCATTTATATTTACTTGGATTTTACTTACATATTTTTTCACTTAAGTGGCTTATATCTAGTTGATTCTAATCATGCTTCATTCATATTCCAATTAACCAATGAATGAATTAAAAATTTATTAAGCACTTAAATGCCAGAAATAGACCAAGTATAAGACATGTGATGCCATGGTCCTCTTCGAAAACAAAGGACAAACATAACCTGTGAGTAAACCAAATGGGGTTTGAATGGGGACCCAGCTAATTAGGTAACTCAGCTTGTCCTCTCCCTCTCCCTGTCCTCTCCAAAGGAAGGTAAATTCTGATGGCCAGAAGCTGCTCACTTAACTTGAGATTTACTGGCTACATTTCTTCCTTCCTTCCTTCTTTCCTTCCTTCCTTCCCCTCTTTCTTTCTCACAGTTCACTCCGAAGCTATAGATTGTACCACAATAGGTCCCTGCCCAAGCTCCATTTAATGGCGGTATTTTGGGACCTTCTGGCTTAGAAGGAATGTCAATGGTAACTGTTTCTCTTTGGAACAGCAATCCTGAGGGTCTTACCCTCCTAGCTTGATTTTTTTTTCTTTTTCTAATTAAAGGGGCCAGCCCTAGATTCACTTCTTAAAGAGGCCTATTCACTGAATGGGTGTTACCTTACTCTAAGTGAGTACATGAAAAGGCCTTAGCCTAAAAGGGCCAGGGTCTCCCAATGCATCTCCATGGCCATCTCCAGTCATCTTGATGAATATCTGGTCACTGCACCCAGATGGCTCCAGGGGAGAAAGTGAGGCTAGTGACTTTGCACAGCCCTCCCTCACTCAAATCAAAGTTAGTTGCTAGTCATATCATCATTTCCCTGATGCCATAGTCTCTTCAAAAACAAAGGACAAACAAACGTATAGTAAGTATAGGACATACAAAGAAAAGTCCCTGCCCTTAAGGCACTTACATTCTAATGAGGGAGTCGATATGTGTGTATGCATATATATGTGCACATATATTGCATTTTTGTATATATATATATATATATATATGTATATATACACACACAAATATATACAAATACATACATATACATCTCTCTATATATGTAAATACAAATATAGGGTAATTTTACCAACGCCAGTTTGTAGAGCCAGGAATGACCTTCTCTAGAAGGCAGCACTAAAGTGAAATGTTAAAGTCTGTTCATCCTTACAGGTTTTAAGATTGCTCTTTAAGGGTATGTGAAAAGAAGCCCAGACAGTCTTACCAATATGAAAGCCAACACTTCCCAGTATATGGGGTACTTAATGGTGTCTGTTTGTGATTGGTTTGAGGCCACAGCACAGCTGCATCACATTTTATAGGCCTATTTTACACAGTGGGATTTCTCATTTTGAAAGATAGCCATTAAAATTCTTATTAAGCTATTAAATGTCTACAAGGTAATCGTGGGGCTGTAATTACAAATGCTCTCTGCCTGGCAGACAGTTGGGTAGGGGACAATTCCCACTTTAGCAGAGGCTCATTTTCTGACCTTTCTTCCCCAATATAACTTTCTAATATTTAATTTTGTCTATGCACACACACATGTACAGACACAGAGTTTTAGAACTATTCATCACTTTTCTACTTATGAAAAAGGAGAGATTAGGTTCCTTTTAGGATGAATTAAAGTTTCTAATGAACTTCTTGAACATTCTTTCATCCTTTGGTTTAGTGAAAAATTGACTTTTCATATCTTCAAGGAGTATCTCACTGGATTTTCCGTAAATAAAAAAAAGATCAGTCACCTTTGTGAGTCAACATTTGGCTTGATTTCTAATTGGGAAATATAGAAGTTTCAGCTTACCTCCCTCAAGAAAGCTAGGGCAGCATCCATCAAAATAGGACCCCAGGCAGTTCTTCTGTGACTTTGGTACCAGGCACAACAATAACAACTCTACCATTACTACAACCACCACCACTACTAATACTACTACTCATATTTCTAGACTACTTTTCTGTAGTCAACAAGGCAGTAAGCTTTAAGTTCTACATACGCCTTCCCTCACAACTAGGTCACGGGAATGTGATTAGCTCTTTTTCCTTTGTTTTATTTTAGTGGCAGGCATGTGAAGTCATTTAGCATGAGGGAACTCCCGATTTCAAAAATGCCTCCACCCAAGCAGATGGACAACTTGTCCATAACTCTTATCTTTAGGAGCTGTTTCATTTTAGAGATGAAGAAGCTGAAGCTTTTATAGAGGAGATATTTCTGGTAATGAACATGCCGCTAATGCTAAGTATGGGATAAGAATCTAGGTTTCATTTCTGAAAATGCCATGATTTTTCTATCGCACCACATTGTCAGTGCAGTTTTCTAGTAATTATTTTTAATCCTTTTTTGCATTTTCTGTCTTTCTTTGGAGACAGGGAGCTACTTGTCTAATTGAGGCAGACTTTGCAGGAGTCAGGGCAAAGGGTAAGTACTGCATTATTGAGGCTGAAGGAATAAAACTTTTTATGTCTACCCAGTCTATTTAACATACATTTTGCTGTTGTTTTTGTAACCAAAGCAATTGAGCAAGCAAGAGACACACCAAGAAATCAATATCTCTCACTGCTTAATAACTACATATCATTTTATAAAATGGAATGCCCCAGCGTGGTGGCAGGTGATACCATTTGTTCTTGATGGTGACAGCCTGTGCTATTCTAAGGCACACTCTGTGCATAGTTAGCAGATGCTTTCAGATCTCCTGCTACTGTCTGGAGGGAAAAACCTGCAAATGTTTACCCCTATCTGAACAACTCGACTGAATCAACCAGAATGCAAGCAATTGGGGTATTTTATTTTTACTGGTCATTACAATTTCCATTTACTGAACAGTCATTGCTGGGCAGATTCAATTTGGTTGCTGAAATGGTCAAACTAAGAAGACTAACTAGGGCCCGTGTCTAATTCTTTGGATGTCAGAATCAGAATTTACAAAATATCAATAAACTAAATTAATAACATAACATTTAACAGGAATGAATACAAAAAGAAGACAACATGGGTTCAATCATCAAGGAGTTTGCGATCTAGATTGGTGACATGATTAGAATATATTAAATATCTGGAGAGTGATTAAGTACTCTATTATATGATACTGATGTCCTGTTTGTAACTGAATTGTAAATTCAGAGAAAGGAGAAATCAGTGAAAGATGAGATAGTTAGGGGAAGCTTTTAAGAGGAGGTAAGATGAGTTAGATGTTGAAGAATGGATAGGATTCATTTAAGGAAGCGTAAGTAGGGGATGGAGGTATTTCAGGTGTGGGAAATAGTATGGAGGTAGGCATGGGCACAGGGTAGGCAGGAGACAGGAAAGAGACCGGCCAAATGTGAGCAGATGGATCAAGTTACATAGTCGGGTCAGATATAGTTGGATATGTAGTAAGGTCAGCTTATCCAAAGTCTGATAGCTAGACAGAGGAATTCAAACCTGGCTTGCCAGCAGTATAAAGGCATTGCCAGTTAGTTTAGTGTTTAAGAGACTGACATGATAGAAAGAATATTTTAGGATGATTAATAAGGTAGCAATATGAAGGATATACTGGAGAGAGAAGAGATTGGAGTCAGAGAAGCCAACTAGAGACTGTTTAATATAGATGAGAGGTGATGAAGGCCTGGTTATCATTTACATGCTGTTACCAAAACTTCAGGAAAGGTGGTTAGATGACTCATGCAATTATTGCCACTTTTGTACTAAGGAGAAAATTGAGATGCAAAATGTTTGAGCTGAACGAAAGTCACATAGAAAGTTAGGTTTTCATCTCTTTTCAGTTTTCAGGTATTATTTAATTGTATGACCTATGCTGAAATAGCAAGATGATGTGGTATTCAGAAAGGTGCATTGGTCCGAGGAACGAGAATACTTCTGTTCATATTTTGGCTTCACCAATAATTATTATCTGTGTGACCTTGATCAAGCCACCCAACCTCCAAAAGCCCCTGTTAATTCTTCTTTTAAATAACAGTTGGACTAGGTGAATTCTGAGACCTTTTGCAACTTTACTGTGCTATGATTCTTTAACTGTTTTCTTGTCCTCTTAAAATGTCATTACCAAAGAAGTTTGCTGGCTATGAAAAATGAGAAATTTCAAATAAAAGAGAAGAGCAGCCTGAAAGAACTGATAAAGCTTAAAACAAGAGCACTTTATTTGTACTCATGTATGTGTGTGTATGCATTCTTTAAGGTTAATCAATTTTACAGGAATTAGTCTGTGAGATCTTTTCTGTTTCATAGTTTAACATCCAAGTAAAATCTATAATCCCTAACTTTGACTGTATTTGTTTTTCTCAGTGTTTCTCTAGAAAAAAATCCTCCATTTGAGCACCAGTCATCTTGTAGTTCTTTAACATTAAATCCATCTTTATCTGTAGATAATACTTTCTCTTGTTTCAAAATAGACAAGGCTGTTTGGGTAATCATGGATTCATCACATAAATGTTGTGGTCACATGTCATCTCTTGCTGTCTCAATGGGAGTTCATTTGCTCACAGCTCACCTATCTTTCAACATATGACTGCATCAATTACCAGCAAACTGTGGTTCTGGGCATATTCAGCATCTTAAATTAACTTCTAGAGGAAGGAGCTGCACCCCATCAATTATAATTAAGTAGATATTTTCTCCAATAAGAATCTTGCATTTATAATATGCTAAGGCACATCCAAGACATCAGAGCTGTGATTTGAACCTAGACTGTCTGGCTCCAGATCCAGCATTCTTGCCCTTGTTCACACTATACCTTTAATACATCCCCAAAAGGGACCTTTAAGGTCAGCCAGCCTCACTCCTTTGTTTGGCACTCAAGAAACCTGATGCAGAGTAGGGATGTGACATTCTTAAGAGTCATACAAATTGCAAGTAGCAGGGCTACCGAAATTTGAACCCAGATCTTCCATGTTCAAATCTATTATTTTGTCAAATGTCTGGGGTTAAAATTTAGCTATTGTCCCTCCTCACATTAAAAAAAAGTGTTTTATGGAGCTTTGGATAAAAACATCACCTCCCTTCCCCCAATTGCAATGAATAAAATCATTGAGAATCTAGGGAACTGTAATAAAATGTCCATTATTGAACCTGAAGTAGTTAAAATATTTTAAAGGAAGACTGTTGGCACTCTCAGACAAGATTCTGGAATAGAATTGCTTTGATGGAGATAAAAAGTAGAGCCTTCATGCTGAGCTCTCCTGGATAACAAAACTGGGGATGGAATGTTGAGAGGACCTGAGGATTTTTGATTTGAGACTGGAGGAATAATCCCATGAGAAAAACCTTAAAATCTATGAGAAGAATAGGGAATAAAACAAAAAAACTGGAGAAAACAGAACTGCAGATGGGAAAATGATGAGAGAAGTTCAGTTAAAGGGTTGTGTGAAAGTTCATCCAGCATAATTAATAGAAAAGCCCAGAGGACTTCCACTGAAGATTAGGTCACAGAATTGCCATGTCAGAAATTTTTATCTAAAATGGATGGACTTAAAGTCCAGAAATGGAACTGAACCACTAATTCAAGACCCCAGAGAGTCTAGAGACAGAGAATTGAGTCTACGTTTGGGTGTGGAAATAAGCAAATGAAAAATTGACAAGGATGGAGATATTGGGGTATAGAAAAAAGGCCTGGGGATGAAAACAGAGAGAAACAGAGGATTCAATTTGGACTGTCCCATTTAGAAAAGTATCTCAGCTTTAAAGATCTCTTGGGAAAAAGACTCTATAGTTTCCTCTAGCCATCTCTTTACAATGCTACCCAATCAATTACAATTCAAGGCAGTATGTTATACCGTTTGAAGAGTGGTGTAAAGAAATACTCTAGTGGTGGAGCTGCAAATTGATTCAACCATTTTAAGAAGCAATTTAGAACTATATACAAAAGTCACCAGGCTGTTTGAGCCCTGTGACCCAGCCATAAAACTGCTAGACATATCCTCCAAAGAGAGCAGATAAATAAGGAAAAGGCCAATATAAACAAAAAGAAATTATAATAACAACAATTATTGTTTTATCAAAGAATGGTAAACAAAGTAGATGATCATCAAGTGGAGAATGCTTGAGCATAATATGGCAAATTACTATAAGGAAATAGTTTTGTGCCACAAAAAAAGGCAAAAGGGACAAGTTCTGGGAAGACTTGGATGAACTAATGCAAACTAAAGTGAGACGAGCCAGGAGAGCGATTTATTTAATGACTATAACATTATAAAGGAAGACAACTTTAAGAACTCTGAACACCCCAGTGACAAATCGTGACTCCAGAAGAATGATAATGACTCATGATTCTCACCTTGAGAAATGATGAACTAGAGGTGCAGAATAAGACATATGTATTCAGCCATGGCCACTGTGTGGATTTATTTTGTTTGACTATACTTTTTATGAGGCAACTATGTAGATAGAGTTCTGGAGTCAGGAGTCAGGAAGACCTGAGTTCAAATCCCACCTCAGACGCTGTCTGTGTGATCCTGGGAAAATCACTTACCCTCTATTTGCCTTAATCCACTAGAGAAGGAAATGGCAAACCGCTCCAGTATCTTTGCCAAGAAAATCCTATATGGGGTCAATAATGAGTCAGACATGACTGAACAACAACATACTTGCTGTAATGGAGGGCTTTTTTGTAGGAGGGAAAACATACAGGGTAAAGAGGGGCAGTTATAGCGATGACAAATGAGGAAAAGAAGAAAGGAAATAAAATCAAACTTTGAGGGTAAGAATGGGAAAGTGTAGCAGAAAGAGAGAAAGTTAATGCTTGATCTACGTTTTCAAAAGGAAATATAAAATAGAGACAATAGGAATACAGAACTAGGGAGAAGGGAAGTGTTGAAATGATGGGAAGGAAGGTATAGAAGTGAGTAAAGAAGGAGTGTAGAACTGAGGGAAGATGTCTACTGAGAGATAGTAAAGTTAACTCCATTCTGTCCAGATTCTATTCTGCCATACTTGGACCTCCATGTAATTTTTCTTCCTCCCTACACTTACAATCTGTCTTATAGTCTTCTCCACTTGGCTCTCCTGTCTCCTTCAAATATCCTGGCCTCTCAGTTCCACAACACCATCAGTCTATCTCAAGGATCTATAGGAGTTTATCATACTTTAGACTGCTCACTTCTCCTGCCACTAAGTCAGATGAATTTCACTTGCAGCATCAGATAATAATTCCTGGAAGGCTGTAATAGTCCCACTGTGTCTGTGCTGCTGAGGTTACCTCTGGAATATTGTATTCAGTTCTGGGGTCCATGTTTTGTGAAGAATAATGAAAAGCTAAATTGCTTCTAGATGACGGCAATGAAATAGTAAACTAGAAATTATACTATTAGAGGGTCAATTTAAGAAACTAAATATATATCATATGGAGAGGAGAACACTTGGGAGAGAAGATAATTCTCTTCAAGCAAGTAAGTGGCTTCATATGGTAAAGGTCTTAGACTTGTTCGCTCAGCCCAAGAACCAGAACTGTGAGCAATGGGAGAGGGAGGATGTTTCAAAGAAGACAATTTTGCCTGGGTATAAGGAAAATGAAAATCTTCCTAACGATTAGAGCTATCCTAAAGTTTCCTATCAGTATGTTATTGGTAATAGGCAAAATGAGTGGTTGGGGCTGGAAGAGTGAGAGACAGGGTAAAGTCAGGATTACCTTTGGATTTACTAAGTTCTCCATCATTGGATATCTTCAGGTGAAAGCTGGAAGATCATTTATCATATGAAATAGAGCTGTTTCTGAAGAGATTTATGCACAGCAATGGGTTAGACTAGGTCACTTCTGAGGTCTCTTCAAAGTCTGAGAGTCTATGAATATAGATGGTATATTTTGAATACATGTTATTCCTTTCCTTATAGATTTTATTTTTTATGTTTATTTAATTTTTCATTTATGAAATAAAGCAAGCATTTCCATAACATAGTACATGAAACTGCAAATCTATTATGTATAACTTGCTATTCCTTTTAAATATATAATAAATTTATCAAGTAAATTTCTTTTTTTCTTCCTTCCCCAGCCCCCTCCCCCACCTTAGAGATGGTTACCATCTTTATATACAGGTAATATATTTTTAATACATGTTATTCCTTTCCTTACAGATTTTAAATGCACAAAGCAGGGACTTTCTAGCCAATTCAACAAATATGAATTGAGCTAACTATTTGCAAGACATCTATTTATACATCAATCTATAGATATAGATAGATTGATGAAACCCCTAGCAACTAAGATAATGTCTTGATAAAATAGTAAGTCTTTAATTATTATTAATTAATCCTTAATTGCTATCTATATCTATAGATAGTTGTCGCTCTCTCCCTCTCCATCTCTATCTTCACCTCTATTTCTGTCTGTATTAACCCTATCCCCATCTCTGTATGTATCTCTGTCTCTGTCTTCTTTATCATTCACTCAAAGATCTTATATTCTAAGATGGCTACAGAGAAAGGGAGACACCCAAAATAGACATGCGGAAATGATCCAAGGTACAAACCTTGTGATTAGGGAAAAAGAAAAAGCAATTAGGGAAAACAGAAAAAGAAAAAAATAAAGAAACGTAGGAAAATTTGAGGTGGGCAAGGACAATTTCAACTAGAGGAACTATTCAAGTGATACCTTCTCAGAGGAGACGTTACCTGAGCTGAGCCTTTAAAAAACAGACTTTTAACAAGTGTAGATGAGAGAGAAGTGCATTCCATGCATGAGGAATTGTCTGTAACAAACTTATAGAGGTGAGAGATTGCAGGCTAACATAAGGAAAACACTAGTGGTTGTTACAACAATGTTGCTAGCAGTTGCTGTGGAGGTATAAGGCCAATAACACCAGTACACAGGAGGGCTGCTAGCACAGATTTTTTGATCTGCTTTTCTAAGGAAAGCAACTTTAAAGGGTTAACAATCTTACTTCAATTAAATATACATATACCATTCACTTAGTTCAGGGGGGAAAGCCAGTACCCTGAACTTCAGAGCAAATACAAACAGAGACAATATAAACAGATCAACATTTCGGTCTAATCAAATCACAATACATAGTTACCAGAGAGGCATTATCATCTGGGTTTTCAAAGGGGGCTGGGCTGATTCAACTGCTTATCTAGAGTCTGGTCTAGTCACTAACACTCTTTCAATGAGTGTGTCCCCAAAGGCAAAACACCAACCTCAGAGCTTTTATACCCTGTTCAGGGCCGGGAGGGCTCAGACCCTACTTAGCAAAAAGATTCGGGGCCTGGGGCATCACAAATAGTGAAAGAGTGTGGGCCTGCCTCTAATCAGGCCTCCCTTTGTTGGTCCTATATGAGGTCTATTGAGGGGATAGGAAGAGTCTTCAATCCCTGATCAGAATCACAAAGCTGTGGGCCTGCCTCTTGATGGGCTTCCTTTTGTTGGTCCCACTTGAGGCCTATTCAATGGGTGGGAAAGATCTTTTGTTCACAGATTGGCCTTACAGTGGTCCAGTTTAGTAGAATGTGTGAAAAGGCATAATGTGAAATAAGACTGGAAAAGGTGGTAAAAGTCAGATTATGGCTGAACTTAAATGACAGACTAAGGCATTGATATTTTATTTTAGAGGCGATAGGGAGTTACTGAAAGTTTTTGAGCAGAGGAGTGACCAAGTCAGACATATGCATTAAGAAGATTAGTTTGGCAGTTGTGCAAGGATGAAATGGAGAGAAGAGAAATGGGAGGCAGTGAAACTAGCTAATGGGACTATTATAATAGAACAGCCAGTCGAGAGGTGATGAAGGGCTGGATTAGGCTGATTGCCATGTGAGTATAGAATATATTGAATATTTTTTGTTTTGTTTGTTTTTTAAATAATTCACCTAAACAAACCTCTTGGACTCATCACACTCTAGCTTTCTTCATTCTGAGCATGCTAAGTTTCCAGTTTAGCACTGGAGGATTTGCACGCTCATGTTTCCTTTGTGCTACTGCAATTCTGCTTTGCTCATGGAGTACAGCACATTCTTTGCTACAGGCATACTATGCTGGATAGTCCTGTGCTAGCATTTCCCATTTTTTTCAATTGTCAAGCATTTATTTTCTCTTCCTCACAATCCCTCATTTAAGAAAAAGAAAGAAAAATATCCACATACAGTCAAGAAAGAATTCCTAAATTATGTCCAAAAATATCTCATTCCAAAAAATGGGTCCATTGCTGCTCTGTCTGGAGGTTAATAAATTTCGTTATCGGTCCTCTAGAGCAGGGCTGTCCAACCTTAGGTTTTTATTGAAACTATAGACAATATATTTTGATTTGCCATTTTAGTGAGAGCTCTGCAGTAGCTGGGCTTCGTTTACTAAAGCATTTATGTACATTTCTATGCTAATTTTAGGCAGACTGCATAAATCGCACTGCATTTCGGACAGCCTTGCTCTGGAATCATGGTTGGTCAGAAGTCTTAAGTCTTCTAAAGTTGTTTGCCTCTACAGTATTATGTCATTGCGTAAATTGTTTTCCTGGTTCTGTTCACTTCACTCTGTACCAGCTCTTACAAATCTTCTTAGGTGTCCCTGAAACCATGCCTTTCACAATTTCTTATGGCACAATAATATTCCGTTACATTCATATGCTATAATTTGCCTAGCCGTTTCCCAATCGATGAATACCCTCTTATTTTCCAATTCTTTGATACTCAAAAAGATCTGATATAAACTTTTTGTACATATGGATCGTTTCCCCCCTTTTTAGCCCACTTTGGGGTATAGACCTGGTAGTGGCATCAAAGAATCAGAAGGTGTGCACAGGTTAGTGATTTTAGGGGCATAGTTCCAAAAGAGTGCCATATCTTCTAAGAAAATGATACTATCTGGATTGTACCTATGAGTGGCCTGCTTTATGTGGGTAGCTAATTTCTTTGACTTCTTTTAAGTTGAAACCTGCTTTTCTGTAACCTCTAGCCACTGGTCCAGGTTTTGCCCTCTGGGGCCAAATAGAATAATTTTCATGCCTCTTCTGCAGGACAATCCTTTAGATATTTGCATACCCACAAGTCTTCACACTAAAATCCTCCAGTGTCCTCAATTATTCTTAATATGGCATGATTTTGAACCCTAAACTCTTTTAGTCTTGCTTCCTCCCATTTGTTAATGTCCCTCATGAGGTGTGGCACTCAGAACTAGGCACGATAACCTAGAAGTTCTATGACCAGTGCAGAATACAGTGGATCTATTGCATCCCTTGATCTGGATGCTACTAGTACAATACAAGATAACATTTTTCTTAGCAGATTGTTAACACTATTGTCTTATAGTTGATTAAAAATGCCTTTTAAAAAAAGTTAGAAAATATTTACATATTGCCTTTAAATTAGCAAAGCACTTTTATTTGTTATCTCATTTGATTTTTTTGGAGGGGGGGATGGGGGGAGGTAGGGCAATTGGGCTTAAGTGATTTGCCCAAGGTCACACAGCTAAGTAAGTGTGTCAAGTGTCTGAGTTCAGATTTGAACTCAGATCCTCCTGACTCCAGGGCTGGTGCTCTACTCATTACACCACCTAGCTGCCTCCATCTCATTTGATTTTTTAAACAACCTTGAGAGATAGATGTTATTGTTATTCTCAATTTACATATGAGGGAACTGAGGCATAGAGTGGTTAAGTGACTTGTGCAGGGTCACACAAATACTAAGTTTCTGGGGCAACATTAGAACCCAGATCTCTTAACTTTGAGTCCGGCACTGTGGCCCATTGCTACCTTTTTCACATGAACTGCTTTCAGTCTGTGATTTTTGTTCAAAGTTCTTTGGCATGCCAGCTGTGACCTCTTTCTATGGTGACAATTCATTAACTGACATTGCTTAGGGTAGGTAGGGTGGAGAGATCATTGAAGTCAGAATATGTGGGTCTGATTCCTGACTCTTTCATGCACTACCTGTATGACCTTAGGCAAGACTTTTAAATCCTCCTACTCTTTGTTCTTTATAAAATAGAGGCAATAACTGCCTGCCACAGCTTCCAGTTCCAGCTCTACAGTGACTCTTACAGTAAGAACAGGGAAAGTATCTGCCTGATTTTTTTTTGATTCCATGTTAGTTAGAAGAGTCCTTTTGCATCATAGGTAGGTTTTCTTTATGACCCAATAAGTCACCCCTACAGATCAAGATAATCCACAGAAAGCCAATGGAAATAAACCTCAAATTTAACTCAGAAAATCATCATAGTCAAGCTAACGACTTAGAAGGTTTAGATCTTCTTGGCTTCAAAGCTACTCTCTAACTACAATACTATATTGCCTCTCTTTTATAAGAAATCAAAGGGAAATTTGGATCATACCAAAGAAAATAATTAGATATTAATCAAAAGGGAACAACTTAAATCATTCCTTCAAAAGAACTTAAAGCTGAGCTGGGTATTCCATGTGCAAACTGATAAGGCAAAAGATGCCTAGATACTTTCAGAATGCAACAAAACTAAGAAATACATACATACATATGCATATATATATGTGTATATATGTATATATGAATACATGCATATATATGCGTCCATATATGTATACACCCACATGTATATATAGAATATATATGTGATATACATATGATAGAAGAAGCACGAAAAGAAATGCTACTCTGAACTTGATTCTTATTAATAAGGAAGAACTGGTAGCTGAAATGAAGGTGGTTGGAAAGCTGAGAGAAAATAATAGTGCCGTTTTAGAATTCTAAATAGCTGAAATAGCTAAAAAAGCTTCTATCATATGTATATGTATATGTATATGTATGTATATGTATGTGTGTGTATATATATATGTATATATATATATATATCTGGCTAGAGAGAACTCCATGTGAATTAATCTCTCTGAGACTATTCCTAAATTCTCAAGCCATAGTCAAAATTATCTTTATATAGCTCTCTTTTTTTATTTTATCTTTTAAAATCTGAACTCATCCAAGAATTTTCTGGCAGCCACAATGATTTCTTTGTCTTCCCCTTTTCTTTTTCATAAAAAATGATTTCTGATTATATGGTAAGGCTTTGATTTCTCAGTCTCCTTCTGCCTCAAGTTCTTTGCTCTTTTAGAATCACTCTCCATTACATTTACCTTTGCTCTGAGGTCGTTTTTTTTTCTTTACAATGTTCTTTACTATAAAGTTTTTAGTGTGTACCTGATTATGTACTTCCTTCTTTAGCTATTTAGAATTCCAAAGTGACACTATTATTTTCTCTCGTATTTCCAAACACCTTCATTTCAGCTACCAGTTCTTCCTTGTTAATAAGAATCAAGTCCAGAGTAACATTTTTCATGCTTCTTCTATCATCTAAGAAATGAAACTGTCATCAAAGCAAATCAAGAAGTGATCTGATGTTGATCATATCTGAACATTGACAAGACTCTTTACATGCTTCGGACAACCAGTACTGAATTCCCTTGGTTCATAACGAAAGTAAAAGTGTTCTCTTAATATAAGCATCCTCCTATCATTTGAACTTTGGCACCTGTGCCAAACTCATATTTAGGCTACAAATTATTATAATACTTTAAGCCTGAAAGTGACACAAAAGATAATTGTCATCAGATGAATTTTTCTTAAAATCTCTTTGCAGGCAAGAGTTCCATTCTCTCTCTGTGGGAGTCCTTCTTGGATTAAGATTCAATCCTTTATCCTCTCCTCTAGGCATCATTTCTTAACCACAAGGTTTAAGGACATATTCAATGGCATACATCTCTTTTTCTCATTTTTCATCTTTCCCTCCATTCTCTGGAGCACACATTGGAAGCAGCATTTGTCAAAAGAGGATCTTTATTCCTAGGGCATCTTCCACACATTTATCTTGGGAACGTGATGGGCCATATGAAACATTACAATTCATCTATTAGATGAGATCCAGTGGGAATTGTCAAAGCCATTCATGCAGAGCTGCTCTAGAGGGCTCATTTTGTCCTTTCTATCTTGCATATCTATTCCTTAATCCACTGCAATTGCTGCCTCCCTCCCAATTTTTCTATTCTCTATGAGCCTGTGAAAATTCAGCCAGCCACAGTCCTACATTTACCATCTGTCAGATGTTGGATTGCTACTGGTGTGTTTACAAACTACCTCACAAACACTATTTTTTTCCCCAGAGCATCCTTTCAGGAATTATATAGATACAGGTTTCTTATTGCTTTCATTAAAACATATTAAGAAAAATATGGCATTCTGCTTGGTCAACATTTGTTGTATAAATTTATAGGAAAAAATATTTAAGTTTTACTTCTGGCAGCATGCACACACATGTATATGTGTGTACATATACATATGTATATATATATTTACATATACACACACATATATATATATATATATGTATATTTCCATATTACCTTTGCACTACAGTCAAGTAGATTGGTTCTCTTGGGATGGGTGGCATTCGTTAGCATTTACAGGTAATGGATGAATTTCTGGCTTGTGTTGCATGATATTTAAATAATTTGAAAAGTAAAAACTTTGGTTACCATTTGGATGTTTTTGATTATATATTTTTTTAAAAGCACGTGGATACATTCTCTGAAATCCTTTGGCCCCCTGATGATGTATTGCTCTTTGTATCTGAAGTTTAGGATTCTGTCCTGAACTTCAAATTGAAACTACTTTCCTTTCAGTCATCTCAACCTGGATTGGACAAGTTGCTCCTGATTTCGCTGATATCTCTCACCAAGACTCTCTTCTCCTGGTCCTTTCTGTTCATCTGGTTAGATTTCTTTAGTAGTTCTTCCTCTCTTCAAAATCATTCTTGGCTGATGAGCTAATAAAGTACTTATTTTTCTATCTATATTAGCAGAGGTATGTTAGTTGTCCTATTTTCTTTCCCATTTTTCTGTTTCCCCAACTTCAAATTTCTCTAATATAGCTTCTTACCTAAGTTCTTATCTCCATCCTTCTTTCTTTCTCTTTTTCAGAGTCCTTTTATTGCTTCATTTTTGTTTTATCATTTGTACTAGGATGCAAGCTTTATACTTTCACATCTTAGATCTCACCAACATCCCCTTACTCCTGTATTCCAACCCCCAAGTCTGTCAACAGGAAATTAAATCCTCTTCTATAAACTTTCCTTCTAGACAACCCTCTCTCCCCTGACAACAATTACATCTTCGCTCCTTGTCAACAGTAAAACTGGCCCCATTCTGGGGAGGGATACTTTCACCACATAGCAATATTAACCATCCATTTGATCATTTTAGTCATGCATCCTATGATTACTGTATAAACATATCATTTGGTTAGGTTTTATGCATTGAAAATGTACACAAATCTCCAAGTGTGGGCACATGACTTTATGCCAATATTGAATGTTTCACATCACTTTCATGTACATTACCTTACTTAACTTTAATCATGACCATATTAAGTATGGAGGACATGTACTATTATGCTGATTTTGTAAGTTAGGAAGCTAGGATTCAGAGTGGTTAAGTGACTTGACCAAAGTCACACCATGAATGATTTTCGATTTGTTTTAAACTTCTTGATAATATTTGATATTTCCCCCATTTATGTACTAATATCTATCTTTCAAATTTAGCCCTCTACCACGCTTTGCCTTTCTTAATTTTATGAGTGTATTATATTCTCCAAACAAAGTGTAAGTTCCTTGGGGAAGAGCTCCGTTTCTCTTTCTTTCATACTTCTCATGGCTAATGGAGTATAGTTGAGAGTCAGAACAACATATTAGGGAGATTGTTAGATGTGGCTGAAAGACTTTCCATTTAAATCCTGCTGACAGCTCTCTGTGTGATCACAAACAAGGCCAACATCTCTGAACTTCAGATATATGGTTAAGACTCTAAGTCACTGGTGTGGAAACTGTGGCCTTCTAGGTCCTCAAATGGGGCACTTTGACTGAATCCAAACTTCACAGAACAAATCCCCTTAATGAAATGATTTGTTCTGTAAACTTTGGACTCAGTCTAAAGGCCACATCTGAGGACCTAGAAGGCCACATGTGGCCTTGAGACTGCATGTTCCCCACTCCTTCTCTGTCATTGACTCTTGATTGGTATTGGTGGAAGAAGTGCCCACAATAGCAGATGTTACAGCAACGACAGCATATAGCTGTTGAAATATTGGTATATAGCTAATTGGAAAGGAGAAAAAGTCTTGTTTTGACTTTAGGCTGGGTAGAAGCATTATGGAGTCTGCATAAGGAACTCCAGAGAGCTCAGGGGTCAGTATATCTGGGTTGTTCTTGGTAGGGTTGGCTCTTTGAAAACAGCACAGTTAGTTTTAAGTGATCCTACTGGAGGACTACTGCCTGGGGAACATTCCTATTGGTCCTTGCCTTGAGGGAAAAGGCCAAAAGGAACCCTTCCTTAGCATTTCCTGGCATACCTGGCCCACCTGGCCCACATGTATATAAAACTTTTGCCCCACCCTTCCGTTAATGTGTCCCTTTACCTTTGCAATAGTACACCCAACCTCATTGGGTCCTCATTGTCCTTTTACTCATTCCATCCTCTTGCATTGCCATCTTCTCTGGAGAGAAAAACTCTGAGACTTGTTCATACAAGGATACAAATGACTGATAAGATTTCACATATCAATCCTCTTAGAGGAAATTTGGTCTTAATAGGCAAATAGCCACAGAAAAAATAGTGTCTCACTTTTATAAAGTGCTTTGGGGCAAAATAAATTATGCAAGTCCACCTGTTCTATCTCATAAAAAATTGATTCCACTCACTCATCATGGGCAAGCCCATGGCATATGGTACATATGCAATGCTAAAAAACAACCACCACCACAAATAAAACAAAAAACTCTCTTTTTACAATATTACCATCATGTTATTTTAGATGGACTATTTCTTTTTTTTTGGTGGGGGGGGGGAAGGTGGGGCAATTGGGGTTAAGTGACTTGCCCAAGGTCACACAGCTGGTAATTGTCTGAGCCCTGATTTGAACTCAGGTCCTCTTGACTCCAGGGTCAGTGCTCTATTCACTGTGCCACCTAGCTGCCCCATTTTCAATGGACTATTTCGAAAAAATCTTTAATTCTTTATTAAATCTTTCTTTCTTTTCTTCACTGCCACTCCTAACACATTTCCAGACTGCTGCTGTTTAGCCAGTGAGTGTGCTCAATGAATGCAACTAGTTTTAATATTTATCTAAAATGATACATCCTGAATTATTTCAATTCATAAAACAACACCCCCAAATCAAACTATGGGTTTTTGGGGGTATATACATAGTATTATAATTGCTGGACCAATGGGTAGGCACAAATTAATAGCTTTTTGGTATAGTTCCAAATTGCTTTTACAGAACAGTTGGACTAGTTCACCGCTTTACCACCAACATATTAGTATACCTGTTTTCCTGAAGTCCCTCTAGCATTTGTCATTTTTTATCATCTTAAACAATGTAGTGGGTATGAGGTGGTACTCCAGAGTTGTTTTAATTTTCATTTTCTCTATTTATTAGTGATTTAGAATATGGTAAAAGTATGTCTTTTGATAACTTGGATTTCTTCCTCTGACAATTGCCCATTTATATCCTTTGAACATTTATCATTTGGAGAATGACTCTTATTCTTTTGAATTTGATTCAGTTCTGTATCTATCTTAGAAACCAGACTTTCATCAGAGAAGTGCTGTAAAGAATCTCCCCCACTTCATTTCCTGATTGTCTTTTGATTTTAGTTGCATTGCTTTTGTTTGTGCAAAATTTTAAAAAAATGCAATGAAATTCTCCATTTTAGCTCCTCTGATTCTCTGTATCTCTTGTTTGGTCATGAACTTTTCCCCTATCCGTAAATATGACAGAGAATTTCTTCCCAGCTCCACTAATTTGTTTACTATATTACTCTTCATGTCTAAATCATGAATCCATTTTGAGCTTATCTTGGTACATGTTGATCTATGCCTCATTTCTGCCAGACTACTTTTCAGTTTCCCCAGCAGTTTTTGTCAAATACTGAATTCTTGTTCTAAAAAGAGAAATTCCATTTAAATAGCTACAAACAGTATAAAACACTTGGTAGTCTACCTGCCAAAAAACACACAAAGTATATGAACGCAATTAATAATAATAACACTGATGATGATGATGATAAATATCTAACATATATATAGCACTTACTATATGCTGAATGCTTTACACAAATTTTCTCACTTTACCCTTACAATAACCCTAAGAGGTACTTGCTATTATTATCCTCATTGTACAGATGGGGGAATTGAGACAGACAATAAGTGACTTGTCCCCAAATCATATAGCTAGTACATATATGAAGCTAGATTTAAACTCAAGACTTCGTGACTGAAGCCCTGGAGCTCCATCTAGGTGCTTCAACTTGTAGAGCTGTTAGAGGGGTTAGGATACTGCTTCTACAACAACAGATATCAACCTTAGTATAGGTCTGAGGTCATATTTGAACTTGGGTCTTCGTCACTACAGACTCAATGCTCTATCCACTAAAATACCTAGCTGTCCCCTAATTATGAAACTCTCCACACAAATAGAGACAAATCTATATAAATGGAGAAAATTAAGTGCTCATGTGTAGGCCAAGCCAATATAATAAAAATGACAGTACTACCTTAATTAATTTATTTATTCAGTGCTATAGGAATCAAGCTGATAATGGACATCCTAGCTTCACCTCTAACCATTTTGGAAAGGCTCCTATTTTATCCCAATTACATATCTTGCTTGTGCTTGGTTTTAGATAAATACTATTCAAAACCTTTTTTTTTTAGCATCTGTTCTATAATCACATGATCTTTGTTGTTTTTGCTATTGATATGGCCAATTATATTTATAGTTTTCCTAATATTGAACCAGCCCTGCATTGTTGGTATAAAGACAGCCTAGTCATAGTGTATGATCTTGAATTATATTGATACTAATTGTTCTTTAAATATTTGGTAGATTTGATTTCTAAATCTATCTGGTACTGAAGTTTCCGCCTGCTCCTGCCTTTAGGGATTCCATCCATGGCTTTTTTTTAGTTGCACACCCAATTTGTTGATCTGCTCTTTCTCTCTTTAATTGATGTAAGCATTTAGAAACATCAATTTTCTCCTAAGTACTACTTTGGTTGCATCCCAAACATTTTGGTGTGCTGTCTCATTGTTGTTATTATCTTTAATGAAATTAATGATTACTACTATGATTTCTTCTTTGACCCGTTCATTCTTTAGGATTAGATTACTTATTTCCAATTAATTTTTAATCTATGCTTCTGAGTACCTTTACTGAATGTAATTTTTATTTCATTATGGTCTGGAAAGTGTGCCTCTAATAGTTCTGTTATTCTGCACTCGCATATGAAGTTGCTATGGTCGTGGTCAATAATATGTGGTCAATATTCGTGCAGGTGCTATGCACAGTTGAAAAATGGGTATATTCCTTTCTATTTCCATTCAAAATTCTACAGAAGTCTATAATATCTAGTTTTCTAAAATTCTCTTCATGTCCTTAACTTCTTTCCTGTTTATTTTGTTTAGATTTATCTAGGTCTAAGAGAAGTAAATTGAGGTCTCCCACTATTTTAGTTTTACTTCATATCCTCTTGTAATTCATTTAACTTTTCATTTAAGAATTTGTATGCTATGCCATTTGTTGCATATATGTTCAGTATTGGAACTAACCCAAAGAGTAAAATACAATTTCCCTGATTATGTCCTTTAATTAGGTATATTGTTGCTTTTGCTTTGCCTGAGATCCTTAATGCTCCCCTTGGTTTTTTTTTTTAACCTTAGCTAAAGCATAATACATTCTGCGTTCCTGGAACTTGTTTCTTGCTCCTTAGTAGGGCCCCTGTGCCTTTGAATTAGTGACTCCTTCTCTCTGCCCTGGATATGTGATCTAGAATTTGGTAGTGGTCTACAGAACTGTCAGATGGCACCTATTTCCAGTCCCAGTGATGGTACAGAGTTGTCCTGGGATGTCTTTCTGACCAAGTGTTCAGTCCCTTTACTTTTCCTGCCTTCTGGGTGATTCCCTGACATGGTTGCCACCATTACAGCTCATTGTCTCTTTACTGCTGCTGTTGTACTGCGTTCCTGGCCAGTCATACCCCAGAGTTGGCAGACCTCTCTGTCTACCTCCTTAACCTGCTTTGAGCTAGAAAAAATGAAACATTATGACTTTTTCTTGGCTTTTCCAACAAGAATTTAGTTTGATGTGCTTTCTAGATCATTATGGATAAGGTTGTGGGGGAGCTAAGGCATAAGGCCACCTCTAATTCTGCCATATTATTTCTTTCTTCCATTCCAATATACATACATATATGTATACATATATGTATGTATAGATATACATATGTATTCATGTATATATATATATATTCCCAGCTATGATCTAGTTTGATTCTTTTGAGGTTAGGGAGATTCACCTTCTGGAGTTCAAACTGGCCTCAGACAGTTAATAGCTGTGTGACCCTGGCCAAGTCACTTAACCCTGTTTGTCTCAATTTCCTCATCTGTAAAATGAGCTGGAAGATGAAATGGCAAACCACTCCAATATATTTGACCAAAAAAAAACCCAAATGGAGTCATGAAGACTAGACATGACTGAAAAATGACTGAACAGCAACAAACAACAACAAAAATATGAGATAGAAAAAGAAAAAGCTATATTTTTCCTGTGATAAGGAAAGATAAATTTACTTTTTTAAGGTCCCATAGCAAATTTTTGACAGAGAGGGCCAGGACTAGAACCCAGATCTTTCATATCTCAATCCCATGCTTTTTCCCTTAAACCATATTCCTGATTAGATCTATATTATTGTTCAATTCCTAAGGTCACTGAATGACCCATTATTTGCAACTGGTTCCCTACTTGCCTTAATTCAGTTAGTCACATAGTTGCTTCTTCCCCATTAAGCAGTGAATCTTGATTCATTGAAAAAGCTTAAAAATTTTGGGAATCTCCATGCCCTGAGGCTTTATTACTTTTTCAATAAAGTTATAACTAAGCATAAAAGGGCTATGAATAATTTAAGCAATATTCATAGCATTTGGATGAAGTTATGTTTTATTAAGTACAGCCCAGCGTGACCTCTTGTTACTTTTGTTGGCTCCCACCAGATTAACTCCTAATAGGCATAATATGCCTATTCTTTTTCTAGCATTCACCTCAGTGGTGCGTTTGCTTCCACTAATCTTGTTCTGGCTTTTTTCATTTTCTCAGAATTAACATTGTATTGAATAGTGTACACCGACCCCCTCAAGTATTTGTTTTTTGATTCACTTTCCTTCTTCTATCCCCATCAGAATCAGAATTACAGAAGTTCAGAGTTAGAAGGGACCTCGTTTTAGTTGTATTCATAGTTCCACTATTCTTGCTCTATTTTTCCTTCAACTTCTTCAGATTTCAGATTGTATTGAATTTGGAAGAGATATATAGTCCAGCCTATTGTGTATCCAACTAAGTAGTCAGTGCTTAAAAGACTTCAGGTGAGGAGAAACACCAGTACCTTTAGAAGCATTCTATTCCACTTTTATACAACTCTAGCTGTTGGGAATTTTTTTCTGCTTATCTGTGTACATGTTATGTTCTCACAACAGAAAGTAGAATTTCTGAGGGCAGGGGTTATCTGGTTGTTTTCATTCTCGACTAAACTTTACCTGGTGGATGTTTTTGAAACCTATTTTTGCTATTTGTCTGCAATATTTGTCAAATTGAATTCTCTTGTATCAAATCTAAATTTGCAATTTTGCTACACCTACCTATTCGTTTTACTTCTGCTTTTTGAGGCCAAGCAGAAAATTCTATTTTTTCTTGTTGTGAAAGTCCTTCACATACTTGAAGACACATATCATATTCCCATTTTCCATTAATTTCTTCTATACCAAGACCCAATGGTAAAAGACATGACATTTCATATTGCCTTTTTTTGGACTAAAATATATTAATAGTAATAAGATAACTTCCATTTGTTAAAACTTGCAACTTTGTCTAAGCAACTTGTCAACTATTATTTTCTTTTCTCAAAAATCACAGGAAGAAAGCATGATCTAGTGAGAAAAGAAATTAACTTCAAATCAGACATGCTAAGTTTGAGTTACAGCTCTGTCTTTTTTCACTTAAGTTTCATAAAAGTCCCTGCAGCTCTCCAAGCCTCAATTTCCTTATCTCTACAGTGATGATTTAAAGAAAAAAGTGTCCTAACCACATGAGATAATGCTTGTGAAAATAGTTTGAAACTATAAAGTGAATTTATATATTTAGAACTATGAAATGTGTGGTTTCATAAAGGTTACTTACAGCAAATATGAGGATTTTTTGTCATTTCCATTCGACAGATGAGGAAATTGAGTCACATGGAGGTTCAAGGTGTTCTTTATAGTTTCACAGCTTGTTAGTGACATAGCTTGGTTCAGAAAAAAAATCTCTATCCACTCCCAACCTACCCTCTTCCCAGTGGATTATGCTTGTGTATCCCTGGGTTCCATTTACTTCTTTGAGTCTGTGATTTTTTTAAGAGGAAAGAGAGAAAGAAAGATTAGTCTTGAACCTTGCAAATGGAGAAGCTGGTTGGGGTTGGGGTTGGGGAACCTAACCACGTAATCTAGAATACATACATGCAAGTACTTAAAGTGTTAAATATCTGTTTCTGTCTAACAGTGACAAAGTCTGAGTGATATTCTTTACTAGGATTGCTATTTAATGTTAATAGGCAGAGAATATTACTTGAAACTGAGAGGCAAAGGGAAATTGGCTGAGTACAGATAAGTAAAAAATTGTCTATTCACTGTTCTGGGCCTATAACCCATCTTTTAGCACTATGAAAAATTTCTTTTATGTTTCATATGTCCAATGATATGGCTTCCCCTCAGCAAAATACATGATGTATTTTCTGTGGCAAGGTCTCCATAACACCTTATAGGGTTATGCTTTTAAATTTGAAAACAATAGCTGTACTTGCCTGCAGAGGAGCTCATTTTTAGTGAAGCTGCCTTTTAATTCAGGTATGCTATGTGCTCTTTAAATCCCAACTATACTTTGCCTGTTGGATATTTCTAAGATCTATTTATCAGGATCATAGCATGAGGTAATATCTGATTTATGTGGTGGGTTTCAGACTTCTGGTATGTTCTTTGTTGGCCCTGATCCATCACAGTGACTCCACATTCCATTTCACACCAAAGTAACGCCGGCAATGAGAGCTGTTAACAGTATGTGTCACAAGGAGAAACACGATGGCGGTAAAGATAAGGTGATGTGGGAGAGAACTCTGAGCAATCTTTGCTCAAGGAAATATGTTTTGAGAGCACTGAGTGGCTAATTCAGTCAAACGGCTGGTCACTTAAGTCAGATAGCAAAGGAATGAAGCAGAATAAAATCATGCTGGGGTAAACCATTGACTTTCCAGAGAAATTTCTTCCTGTGAATAGAGACATTATGGTCTATTCTAGGAACATATTAAAAAATAGCTATGTCCAGGGACAGGTAAATAAAATAATAATAGTATTAATATCAATAGCTTGAACTTATGTAGCACTTTACATATGTCATCTCATTTGATCTTCACAAGAAGCCTCTGAGATAAATGTGAGGTGTTGAAAGGGCAAGCAAAGTGGGACTTTTTGTTATCTTTTGTTTTGGAGTGCTTCTCAGCAATGGGGCAATCAAATACCTTTGATTGAGTCTTGCCTATGTTTGTAAGAAGGCCCATACCCTTTTGCTAGTTAGGTCATGGGAGATGTGAAACCCTCAAGAGATGTGAAGCACTCTGACCCTAAAGAAGTGTATATATTCTCTGAGGTTAGCATTTTGTTTGGGGATCACTCACTGAAAGAGTGTCATGTGATTTTACCAGCCGAGACTCTGGGTAGTCGTTAAGGATCCTGGCTCCCCATGCCCAATAACGAGCCCCCCCTACTCTGGCTTTGAAAACCCAGATGTTGGTGCTTCTCTCTCCAGTAACTATGTATGTATAGCTTTGGTCAGACAGCTGGAAGCCTGTCTGTTGATGTTTTCTCTGTTTTTAATTTCTGTTTGTATTCTCTTTGAAGTTCAGGGTGCTGGCTTTTTCTCCTGAACTAAGTGACTGATTATATATATGTATATATATATATATATCTGTTTAATTAAAATGAGATTGTTAACCCCTTTAAGTTGCTTTCCTTAGAATAACAGATCTAAGAACTTGTGCTAGTAGCCCTCCTGTGTGCTGATGTTATTGGTCTTACACAGCCACATTAGTGGCAAGCAACAGCATCGTTGTTACAAGTGTATGTTATCATTGCCATTTTACAGATGAGGTAACTGAGGCTAGGAGAGGTTAACTGATTTGGGCTTTAAGTAAAGAGGTTTAGGGATCTAATCTCATCTCTGAGACATCCCCCAGTTTCTATATGCCTCATGGAACTCCCCAGGGCTTACACACTAAATCAAAGAATGATGGCGTATGCTTAGGGGTTCACTACATTGAAGAAATCACATACCTTTAGGTGCATCTTATATATTGTACTTTAATATTCTAAAAGTGCTTACTTCACACATACACACAGAAATACAAATGCTTTAAGATAGGTAGTACAGGTATATTCTTATAATTATCTACACATGAAGCTTTAGGGCTACAAAACATTTTTTGTGTATTATATGTTGCATAGGAAAGAGTACTGGATTTGGAGTTAAAGGACCTGGGTTCTAATTCTGGTGCTGCTATTTGCTGCTTGTGTGACTTAATATCTTCCATGTCTTCCACTTAGTCATTTGTAAACTATTGGCCTCTAAGGCTTCTCTCTGCCCCTCAGAACCTCTAGTTTGCTCCCAAGCTCAGCAAAAATACCAGCTTCCATGTAAGTTCTTTCCAGATCCCCCACCCTAGCAGCCAGTGCCTTCTTTTAGACCTCATATTTATGCATTTACTGTGGATACACATATATTATTTGTTATCTCCCATGATGGAATTTAGTCTCCTTGAGGGTAGAGATTTCATTCTTTTCTTCATGTTCTTCTTGATGTTGTTTGTCCTTCATTCTAGAAGAAGACCATGACATCATGGAGATGATGCCATGACATACAAGTGAATTGGATTCAAATAAGGCAGGGCTGTGCAAAGTCACTGGCCTCACTTTCTCTTCCAGAGCTATCTAGGTCCAGTGGTCAGATACACATCAGGATGACTGGAGATGGCCCCCATGTTCTTAGCTCCTAGCACAGTGACTAGCATAAAGTATTCACTTGTTGATCGATTGATTACAGCCCCAAAGCTATGATCCTTTGATTTCATTTGACATATATTGCAAAGTTATATTGCAAAGACTGAGTCCTGTTCTAGTCTTCTTTTGACTACACTACCCCACAGAGACCACATTGTTAAAATGAAACAGGAACATGTATATTCTAGTTGTTTGATATATAAGTGACATATGTCCTCTATTAGATTTTAAGAAAACACGGTGTGATGGGATCACTAACAGAGATCCTCCCCACTGACTTCACCCACCCAACCACTCCCTAACTGTGATATAGGTTAGGTTACTTTTTTCTTTAAAAGGCCAGGAAACTGTCCCTAAGAACCAATTGGCCCTGAGGGGCTAAGGCTTAAGCCAGTGTCTCTGTGGTTTCCTAATCACCTAAGGCCATAAAAAAAGGCTACTCATATTGAGTTGGGGTCCTTCCAACTTGATGAATATCCCAAGGCAACCCAAATCATCATGCTCTGCACTCGAAGACGGTCTCTGTCTTTTGCCTTTTTTTGTATCCTCAGTGCTTAGCGCAGTGTTTAGTATATGGTAGTCATTTAATAAGTGTCCGTTGACTGATTATTGACTGACTGTGGAACAGAAAGAATTTTTCATAGAGTCGAGGAGGGGTGCTATCTATTGGAACTAAGTACTATAATACCTTTTGTTTAATATATTTTCTATTTGCAAAAGGTATATAAGTGTACATGAGTTGTCTAGAAGTGGCTCATAGAGAGGCAATGATAAATATCTCATGAAAAATATCTTGCCTAACACTCTCCAAGGGAAACTTTGATCTCTGCCTGGAGGAGAAGGGGTATGAAATTGACCACTCTGCTCTAGAGGGGATAATTTATATTTATCCAGACCCTAAATATTGCTTATCCAGGATGGCTTCTTTCTTTCTTCCTTCCTTCCTTCCTTCCTTCCTTCCTTCCTTCCTTCCTTCCTTCCTTCCTTCCTTCCTTCCTTCCTTCCTTCCTTCCTTCCTTCCTTCCTTCCTTCCTTTCTTTCTTTCTTTCTTTCTTTCTTTCTTTCTTTCTTTCTTTCTTTCTTTCTTTCTTTCTTTCTTTCTTTCTTTCTTTCTTCTTCTTCTTCTTCTTCTTCTTCTTCTTCTTCTTCTTCTCCTTCTCCTTCTTCTCTTTCTCTTTCTCCTTCTCCTCCTCTTTCTCCTTCTTTTCTTCTCCTTCTTCTTCTCATGGTGCTTTCCTGATCACTGTCTTTTAAAGGAGAAATAGTAACACCGAGTTTATACTTGCAAGCTTTGAATCCTTCTTACCAAATGCTAGTTGTACGAAAGACTATCACAAATAGTGAAAAAGCAAACTCATTTATCTAAGCAGGGAGTAATCAGAAATCAGGGAAGTTATATAGATTAGAATGTATCAGAAAATTCACAGAGTGACTGAGTTCTCTCATTAGGACATATCTCTGCTCAACCAAGAGAGATATCCTGCCCTCAACCAAAGTACCTAGGGAGGCAAAATGGAAACCAGGGATATAGAAGAAGTAACTGCTCTTCATGTTGTCAACTTCCTAAAGTCTTCTCTTTCACAGTTTTTTTACAAGACTTTCTTCAGTCTTTTCTCTTTGAAGAGATTATGGAACCATGTGCATATCTCTCTCTCTTGAAGCAGGAGAGGAATTATCTCTCCTCTCTAAGTCCCTCCCACCATCTCCCTCCCTCACAGTCATGCAGGGCAGCAGTGTCATTCTATCCACCAAGCCTCAAATCACATCTAAGCAACAGCACACAAAATACTTTCAGGCTTGAAACCCAGGTTATATGTTCTATGTCTAAGTGAACTTCTTTTTGTTAACTTTTGAATGCTCTCAATCTCATTTCATTGCTCTACTGAACCCAAACTAACAGGGGACTAGCCTGAGTGAGGCCTATCCTTCACACATTGTATAGCACACAGGGTACTGGACTAGAATATAGGATGGCTGGTTTTATTTGTTTTTAATTTATTTTTAATATGTTTCGTTTTCAGCATTGATTTTCACATGCGTTTGAATTACAGATTTTCTCCCCATTTCCACCCCCCCCACTCCAAGATGGCATACACTCTGGTTGCCCTGTTCCCCAGTCTGCCCTCCCCTCCGTCGCCCCATTCCCCTCCCATCCCCCTTTCCCTTACTTTCTTGTAGAGCAAGATAAATCTCTATGCCCCATTGCCTGTGCATCTTATTTTCTAGTTGCATGAAAAAAAAAACCTTTTTTACTTTTGAACATCTATTTTTTTTAAAACCTTGAGTTCCAAATTCTCTCCCCTCTTCCCTTCCCATACACCCTCTCTAAGAAGTCAAGCAATTCAACATAAGC
>CM053622.1:302954496-302979791 GCA_028646595.1 Phalanger gymnotis
GTTTGGGACAGACCTTACCCCGAGACCATCCAGGCTGTCCTGGGCTGGAGCCCTACTTCTCTCTGCCACTTTGTGGGTTCTGCAGTTCTAGAATTGGTTCAGAGCCATTTTTTATAGGTTTTTGGAGGGACTTGGTGGGGAGCTCACGCCAGTTACTGCTTTCCAGTCGCCATCTTGGCTCCGCCCCCCAGATGGCTGGTTTTAACTCCTGTCTCAGACACTTATTCATTATCACTGGCACTTTGAACTTCTTAGATACTTTTTTTTTCTCATTTGCAAATTGGGGGTAAAAATAATTGTACATTTACAAGGCCTGGCCTAGGAGCATACATGCTTGGTGAACCTGCTTTCTGGAAGTGCTTGAGGATGCCGAATGTGGGACTTTCTTTGCCACTTCAGAGAATGTGGAAGAATTCTTTGACTAGTTCTTATATATTGACTGTACGTCTTTTGGTTGGTTGCTTTGCCAGAACTGGGAGTACGAACAAAAGAATCCCTCTGGAGCATCGAGGCCTTTTTTCCCTTCCCTGGACTCTAGTTTTTAAAGCTTACAAGGTGGGAGACTAGTACAGTCTATCTCCAATAATCCTTAACCTAAGGAAGGAAATAAAATACACAATAGGGCCAAAGCAACAAAAAGACAATGGATGAGATGGGGAGAGGAGGCTGCTGGTGTTGGTACCATCTCTAGTTCTCTTTCTTTTGGCAACAGAAGGAATATGAACTTCATGCTGGTCTGAATTGAGAGAGAGCCTCAGGACTCGCTACAACGTGGAATCCCACAGAAGATCCCACTCATCAAGAGACACTAGAGAAAGGAAAAATGGCTGGAACCCTTGAAGGGAGATAGGGCTTTTTGGTTTGTTTGTTTGTTTTAATGAGCTCCTAGTTCCAGTACAACAATCAAAAGACATGCATTAAGAGGTCATAGAGCTCTTGGACAACTAACTGTATCTTACAAGATTATTGTGAAGAAAGTCCTTTGCATTTCTTACTGTGCTATATAAAATGTGGGGGTCATTTTGTTGGAGGTGAGGTGGAGGGGGTGGATGGGAATGGCATCTGAACCTGTGGTTTTATCAGTGTAGGGAATTCCAAGTTGGGAAACTCCTTCCACTAATGATGATTAGCCACTTATCTGCAATTTGTAGTCTGACTTCAAACATAGCCTGGGGTGATGAGACTTTCTCTAGAGCATGCAACCATTAGGCCCCAAAGGTAGGACTATATCTTATCACAAGTTAAGTTACTAAATTCAGTACAAGGAATCATGGAGCACATAATAAGACTTTAAAGTTGTTAGTTAGCAGTCAATCAATATATTAAGTGCTAGGAATAAAATGAAAGACAACCTCCTTTCCCCCCATCCTTGGCAAAAAAAAAGTCCCTGTTCTCAAGGAGTTCTCAGTCTAGTAGGGGCGACAACATACAAATAACTATATACCAACAAGGTGTATATAGGATAAATGGGAAGGCACTAGCTTTCTGGGACTGGGAAAGACTTCTTGCATAATGAGCATTTGAAAGAAGCCAGGGAGGCCAGTGGATGGAGAGGAGAGAGAGAATTCCAGGTATGGAGGACAGCCAATGAAAATGCAGTCAGGAGATGAAGTGTTCTGTGCAAGGGATAGCAAAGAGGTCCATGACACTGATCACAAAATGTGTGGGGAAGAGGGATAAGGTATAAGAAATCTGGAAAATTAGAAGGGAGCCAGGTTGTCAAGGGCTTTAAATGCCAAACCAAATTTAGATTTGATTGTGGGGGTGATAGAGAACCAGTAGAGTTTATTGAATAGGGATGTGACATGATCTGATGTGTACTTTTGGGAGATCAACTTGGCTGCTGGGCAGAGAATAGACTAGAATTGGAGTAAGGTTTTTGTAGCCCGGAACTGTTATCTCTCCTCTCAAAGTCCCTCCTGCCAACTCCCTCCCTCACAATCCTGCAGGGCAGCAGGATCATTCTATCCACCAAGCCACAAATCACATCTAAGGAGTAAAAACAGGAGAATCCAGGGGAATTGGCAGTTAGTTGATATTCAAATTCCCTATTGGTGAGAGAGGGGCTTTTGCCTATTACAGCTGGTCTTATATTGACCTGGAGCCTCAGAGGTTTTGAGGTTCCCCAGGACTTCTTTGTTTAGCCAATATGGGAGACTACTGAAGTATTTGAAGACTTGAACCCAAGACTTCCTGAATATAAGACTGACCCTTCCATATTGTCTCTCAAATATGAATTATTATTATTATTAAATCTCATCCACTCTCATCTACCACCTACTAATAAATACCAGCTTACTTTTCTACAGCACCTTCAACTTTTAAAAGCATTTTCCTCTTTCTCATCACAACACATCTAGGAAATCAGAATTTCTTATCAAATTTTAAAATTGAAAAATTCATTTCCAGAGAGATTAAAAACCAAATAGCTAATGAGTAGGGAGTCTAACTTAGGATCTTGGCCCCCTGATGTCGAATTCAATATTGTTATTGTTTTTTCCAGTCCACCATGCTATCACCTTGCCCATAGCCATTGCTTAATACATATTATTGTCTGACATGCATAGAGATGTTGTCTCCTTAGGCCTATGGATGGCTAGATGGCACAGTGGATAGAGCACTGGGACTGAAGTCAGAATGATTCATCTTCCTGAGACCAAATCCAATGAAACTATAAAGTAGCTGTGTGGTTTCTGAGTAAGTCATTTGCCCTCTCTGAGTTCAGAGTTCAAGCTCTTCATTTGTGCAATAAGAGATTTAGATGAGATAGGTTCCAAGGTCCCTTTGGTTCTATCATCCTATAGAGACAGTGAGGTGCAGAGCTGGAGTCAGAGGACTCTAGTCCAAATCCTGGTTCCACTACGTCTTACCTGTGGGACTTTGAGAAAGTCAATAAACCTCTCTGGTAAGCAGCTCATGTGTAAAATGGGTGACTGGGCTGGATAACCTTGACGGTCTCTTTCTGCTGTACCTCCTTGATCTTATGACTAGATATATGTCACAGAAGTAAACAATGAAAGGACAACCATCTGGATGAAAGAGACATTTTGGTAATGGGGTAACCACTAGTCAAATGACAGGAACTAAGCACTCCCACCACCGGTAAGTACTTCCATGCTGACTTTTTACTAATGATTTCTGAGCAGCTGTTATAGGGCATGTTTCCACAAATTCCCCACTAGTGTGTTCTCTCTAGCAGATCTTGGCATCACATTTCAAAGAAAAACACTATCAGGTCTTGTTACAGGGGGAGTGTTGAGGTAATGTCCACAGATTATTGTCCTGTTCTCGCACCTACTGGGCATCAAAAATGATTAAAGGTTTAAGAGAAACACTCGCAACATTGATAAATGTTCACCTGCTCAGCTGGACTGTAAAATCTCCTATAGTTTCTAACACACTGAAATTATTGGAGCAGAGTGCTGGAATGGGCAGACCTTGGAGATCATCAATCAAAGCACTTTTTTTTGACAGAGGAGGAAACAGAGGACTTCATAGAAGAAATGACTAGCTCAAGGTCACATCTTTAGTAAGAAGCAGAAACAGGACTCAAGCCCAAATTCTCTGAATCTAAATTCACTGAAAGGGTGCTGAGGACATACCTTATCTATTCAGTTATTTTGCTTGGGGCTAGCTCTGCTTGAGTTACAGTGAGTTATCAAAACCTAGGTTCCATTGCAATACGCTGGAAAGACAATTGTCCTGAGAGCAAAGAGACATAAATTCTTTGATGAACAGATAGGGAGAAATGTAGACTTAAAATAAATTAATATTATTGATGGAAGATTAATTTGTGTCACATTTCCTGTCTTAGAGCTTGACGCAGTGTTCAAACCAAATTAACATTGCAAGCTTGATTTTAAGCAAAGATTTTTCTTCTCTGCCAGATTTCTTACATATTTGGTTTCCTGTAGTTTCAAAAATTCATCTGGTCCATAAGAACCCATTACTCACACCTCCTCAGCCTTCTGTCAATCTCTTTACCTTCTGTCAGGTCTCATATGTTTAAGTTTTCTGACAATATTGGAAAGGATCTCTCATGAAGACACTGTTGAAGTGATGGGCTTATACTTAACCTGGCATAGGAGGACTGTTGTGTGGGAAGGGTATGACTAACTGGCTCTGAAGCAAGAAACAATCCTCTTGCCCTGGAGCTGTCTCTAATCATCTATGTGACCCAAGTTTATTCCTGTTACTTCTTTGAGATTCATTTACCTTATCTATCATTATTACTTTAAGATAATAGACCTAGAGTGAGAACTAATCCACAGGGCATCCAGTCCAAACTCCTCATTTCACAAGTGAGGAGACTGAGGCTCTCTGAGTTTAACTTGCTTAAAGACACAGAGACATAAGAGTAGTCACTGAGATTTGAACCCAATGTTTTTTCCACTGCAAAAGTAAAATTGAGGGCATAATGGCCCTGCTCACTTTAAAGGATGGCAATGAAGGTCAAAAAGAAAGAAAACAACAATGCATTGAAGGGGCTTTAAAATCTAGAATGTGGTACAAAAATATAATATTTTATAATTACATGATGGCCATTCCCAGATATTTTCTTGGATCATATAAATAGTCAAATCTATCTTCCTTTCCTCCCTGGTGAGTTCCACATACTCAGGGATCCATACTGTCCTAAAGAATAATAATAGAAATAGTAATAAAAATGATGCCTTCGAAGCCCAAAGCATCATTATTAATGTTGTAAGGTGAAGGGAGGAGTGGGGAAGGGCAAAATGAGGGAGAGTCAGCCAGCCTAGGTGTAATGTTAATACAGTTTGAAGATTTTCCCCTCCATTAATAGGCCCATGTGACCTGTCTCAGTCACGTGGAAGTCTGAGTCACACGATCCTGTGGTGGGAGGAGCCTGCTGAACAGGTGGAGCAGGAAGGGCTGTAGCAGGAAGGGTGGAGCAGAACTGGGAAGAAGTGAGACAGAGCAGCCAGAGATGGGAGAGAGAGACACACACACAAAGCATCAGCTAGCATGAGTGAGAGAGGGAATGATTTTGCCCTTGTTTGTGGGAAGGCCCTATGAGAGGGAAGGCTTGGGAATGTTGGTGTCCCCTGCATTGATAATGTGTATAGATTTCTTTGTTGCTATGAGGGATTTGGCTTTCTGGGGTTTGAATAAGTGTTTTGGTTTCGCCTTCGATGAAGAGAGTCTGTTATATTTTGCAATTCAGAACTATGCCGGCATTTTCATAGCTGCTGTAGGCACTGAGAGTATTGCTTTGGAGCTACAGTAGGTGGTGTTGAGAGAGGATTGCATGCACTCCGAATCTGCTATGGTAGCTGTCAAGCTCTGGAATGAACCCTGAAACAATAGCTAACTGGGATCTGGAGATGCCCTGATTATATAGCACCCCAGTTAGTAATGAAACTGCCACAAGGAATAAAAAATAATGGATGAGGTTACATAAGGTTGAAGACTGTCACTACTTGAAACTCTTATGATGATCAACTTTACAGAGGACAATGGAGAGAATGGAATTCCTTCACGTTCTGGCACCACGAAAGAAGTCAACATACACGGAAATAAATAGGAAATACCAATACCCTAACTACTGGAAATACTTTGGTGAAGATGAAGCTGACCGTAACAGTGGGCCTAGCATGAGTACACGTGAAATGGAATGAAATCATGGATACTTTCATTATATGCCTTTAATGCTATTTAGTGATATATAATATATATACATACACACACATGCATATAGATATATATGCCTTTAGTTCTATTAATCAATAAGCATTTATCAAGTATCTTCTATATGTCAAGCATTGTACTAAGTACTAGAGGTAAAAATACAAAGAATACAAGACTGCTGCTCTCATGGAGCTTACATTTTATTGGGAAAGAAAGCATATGCATAAATAAGCATATATAGTATAAAAATATACAAAGAGTAAATACAAATGGATAGAACGCTGTGAAGGAGAGAGGGTGTGAGCCCCTTTTTGGGGCTCCCCATTTTGGGGAGATAAGGAAAGATTTCATATAAAGTAGGGGTTTTAAATCTGGGGTCCAAAACTTTGGTTTAAAATTTTTTAATCACAGTATTTCAATAGAATTGGAAATTATTATAATTCTATATATTTTATTTTATTCATTTATAACACTATTCTGAGAAGGGGTCTGTAGGCTTCACCAGAGTGTTGAAAGGGTCTGTGACACAAAAAGTTTAGGAACTCCTGGTAGAAGATTGTACTCGAGCTTCATCTTAAAAGAAGAGAGGAATTTGATGAAGAGGAGATGAAAGAGGAATATATTCCATGCAAGGGCCAGATCTAGCACAAAAACAGGGAAATGGGAGATGGTGTGCTGTGAGGAATAGAGAGAAAGCCATCATGGTTAGATGAGATTGTGGGAAGAAGAATAATGTATAATGAAGCTGCAAATATAGATGGGGGCAAGGCTTTAAAAGACTTTACTAGCCAGATAATTGAGGGCTATTTTATTCTGGGGGCAATAGGAAGCCACTGGAATTTTTCAGTTGGAGAATGATTCAATCTCTTCTGCAATAAGGTAAAGCACTTTTGTAGTTACATGAAGGGTGTATTGGAACATGAGTAGACTTGAAGCATGGATATTGAAATGTAGGAGGCTTTCCTTTGTAATAGTCTAATGTACAACACTGTATTTCAAGCTGAAACAGTTTTTACTACTTATAAGCAAGGACTTCCTAGTGCTTTTTGGCAATGATATTACCAAATCCAAATCTCAAAATGATATATGATTGATCAGGGTAGTTCAAGTGTGGAAAAATAGCTTCATCGTCTCTAAGTCCGGTGTAGACAAAATAGTAGATAAATTTGTTGTTGTGGTGTTTGTCCTTTGTTCTTGAAGAGGACCATGACATCAGGGAAATGAATGACATGACTTGCAATTGACTTTGATTTGAGTGAGGGAGGGCTGTGCGAAGTCACCAGGCTCACTTTCCCCTCCAGAGCCATCTGGGTCCAGTGGCCTGAAATTCACCAGGATGACTGGAGATGGTGCAGGATGCATTGGGAGATGCTGGCCCCTTTTAGGCCAAAGCCTTTTCAGGTGCTCACTATGAGTGAGGTAACACCCATTCAGTGAATAGGCTTTTTTCAGAAGTTAATCAAGGGATATCCCCTTTAATCAAAACTCAAAAAAAAAAAATCAAACTGGGAGGGGAAGATCTTCGGGGTTCCTGGACAAAAGAGAAACAGTTACTATTTAGGATTTACATTCACTCTGTGCTAGGAGGGCAGGGACCTATGGTCTAATCTATGAGCTTCAGGGTGAATTGGGTTTAAGGCTTGGTTTTTGGGAAAGAAAGGGGAGGATAGGGGAAGGGCGGGAGGTGAGAGGAAGGAAGGGGAGGGGAGGAGAGGATACTCACAGATTGTGTTTGTCCTTAGTAGAAAGCTGAAGAGAATAAAGATGAAAACCATAAAGGTCACTGAAAAATCTCTATTTTCCAAAAGCTCCACGGCTTAAATGATTTTTGAAAAGTAGTGGACATACTTACACTGAAATTCTGAAAAATTCTGAAAAGATCTTTGAGTTTGGCAGTATGAGTCCAATTAGCAAAATTACCCCAAAAGAGAGTTATTTTAAAATGCTGATATATGCTATAACAATCTTGAATGAATAGATTATATTATGGCATTTTTTTCAACCAAATATAGAGATCGTTTATTATATACAAATATTATGCTCTACCATGAATAAAATAATCCATCCAGAATGTTGAGATGTCTCTTTGCACAGAAGTAACTGAACTGATTTCATACCAAGGACGATTCAAACAATAGCAAGAGTCCAATAATAAATAGAGTCCTAATAAAAATAGCTGATATTTATATAGGGCCTACTATGTGCCAGGTACTGCGCTAAGTGCTTTACAAATATTATTTAATTGGATGCTCACAACAGCCCTGAGAGTTAGGTGCTTTTATCATCACCATTTTACAGTGAGAAAATTGGGGCAAAGAGATGTTAAGTGACTTGCTTGGGATCATACAGCTAGCTAGCAAGTATCTGAGTCTGGATTCAAACCCAGGTCTTCCTTACTCTAGGCCCAGTGCTCTATCTACTCTTCCACCTACCTGATTCAAGATGATAAAGATAAAAGTTCTGAATCAAGTGGGAAAATTGGTTTAGTCCTGGATAGGATACCATCTTTGTAGGTTTCATCAAGGTGTTATTATGGGTCAGAAATTCCATATGTCTATTCCTCTGGCCTCTGTGGTCAGCACAGTCAGGATACTTGGGCCCCTGCCTGATGTTCTTCTTCATCCTCTGTATTCTTTTCTTCTACTTGGCTTTCATGGCATGGGGGAAAATTGACAAGGTGACAATTAGACTAGAAGTCTTCCACGCTATTTCTCAGAAAGTATTAAATAAAACATCCCAGGAGCTTCATAAAGTAGTATACGTGACAGCTACGGTCCCAATATAAACCATGAAAGAAAAGGTGGAGGAATCAAGGAAAAAATAACAGGATAGGAATCAAATACCATAGTGGCAGAAGCTATTTGAAAGAGCAATAAAGAATCCGTGAAAGACATTAGAAGATCACATGACTCTCTGATATATGTAGCAGAAAACCTGAACATCATATTGGCATAGGTAGTAGAAAACTTGAATATTATATTGTCCAATTAAAGGCAACAAAATAGAAAATATTGGAATCTGGAAAATAGACATTCTAGTTTCCTTAAATGGAAATTAAAGCAAAATTTAAAGGTTCTAGTAGGAAAAGGAGTTAAAACAGCACAAAGACCAAAATAAGCAATTTAATGTCAATCAAAAAATTTATGCAGTAGCTTGAGAAGAAAGTAAAGGAAAAAGAGAAACACTGAAGAAGGAAGATGTGCAAATTTTTTGGCCATCTCCATGGTCACAAGAAGTGCAACCCAATAGAAATGCCAACAGAATCAAATGAGAAAGAGAAAGCTTGCTCGCCATTCATACAATGAATGACGTAGCAGTTGCATCAAGAGAGCTAACTGGAACAGGCAGGTGATTGTAGAGCAGTTAGGTCAAGGGAAGTTTTTTTCCTACAAAACTAGAAAAAAGGTGGGTGTAAGTAAAATCTTTCAGTAGGCTCAAACATTGAGAGTGACTCATGAATTACTAGCAAGTCACCTTACCAGATTTCTCTCAGATATATTCTGATGCTGTATTTCTTTAAAGAGGCATCACATTGTCTATGACTAAAGAATCATAGCACCAGAGACCCCTCCAAGTATAGTTCAATTATATGTCTAAATAGTTTATATAAAAATTCACAGCTTGTATAACTAAAAACAAACACCCCACTCACCCACACAGTTGTGTTTCACAAGAAAAAGATTATTTTAATTCTGGATTTTTTAAAAAAAATGTGTCTAAAAGTACCAGAGATATAAAGAAAAAATTGTTGCATCAGTAATTATTAAATAAGTAGTCTAAAAGCCTTAATTGATTGCTACTGAAAAACCTTTCACTTAGTTCCAAGCTTATGGCTTATCTATTGTAATAGCAAGAACCCTGGCACACCCAGGATGGCCTGCTAGCACAGGTTCTTTGATCTGCTTTTCTTCAAGGAAAGGCAACTTCAAGGGGTCAACAACCTTTAATTACATTCACTAGTTCAGGGGAAAGGTCAGCACCCTGAATGTGGAGAAAATACAAGCAGAGAAATTAGCACAAGGACCAACAGACAGGGCTCCAGCTGTCTAAACAAGGTAATACAACCACCTATATACATCACTGGATTGGGGGAGCACAGATACATCTGCGTAGTTGAGGGACTCTGAACAAAAAACTACTCAGTGTCCCATCCAGCGAATCAAAAGGTCCTTCTCATAAACAAATCCCCAAAGCAAAATACCAGCCTCAGAATAAATCTGCACTTCTCAGAGCCAGAAGACATCACAACCCTCATGACTCAGTGCCTAATTAGCTTAGTGCCAACAATTGTGAAAGCCTTCCGATAAGCAAGCCTCCCCCTAAGCAAGCTCCTCCTTAGGCAAGTTCCTCCCCCAATGGGCTCTATGTGGCTCAAGATATATCACATCTCTTATTGAACCTGGATGAGGAAGATCTTCCTACTCCATTAACATTACATTTATGTACTGAAAATATACTAATTAGATGCAAGTATAGTGAGAATACTTGGATGACTCTAGAGGAAAGAGTGAGGTTGAAGACTTTGCACAGCTCTGCCTCACTTAAATCCAATTCACTTGCAAGTTAAGACATCATCTGTGTACTCTCACTGGTCCTCTTTCAGAATGAAGGATGAACAATAACAAAAAGAATTTAAAACCAGTCATAAAAGTGTGAAGAATAATTAATATAACGTGATATATTTTGTGAGACAGTTTAAGGCCATTCTGGTTCTTCCTAGCCTCAAATCTATTATAGTCTCTCCAAAATAAAATTAAGTATGGCTAACAAATTAAATAAAACCAGTTTTGTATAATTTGTGAACTTCAAAGTGGACTAAAATACATTTGGGAAATATCCCAATAAAAATCCATCTTTTTTACATTTATTTTTTTTCTCAATTACATGTAAGCAAAATTTTTAAACATTCTTTTTTTTTAAAAAATCTGAATTCCAAATTCTCTTCCTCCCTTGCCTTCCTCTTTTTCAGAAGAGAAACAATTAGATATAGATTATGCATGTATAGTCATGCAAAACAATTCCATATTAGCCATGTTGCAAAATAAAAAAAAAAACAGACCGAAACAAACAAATCCAAGAATAATAAGGAAAGTAAAATATATATATATATCTATATCTATCTATCTATCTATCTATCTATCTATCTATCTATCTATCTATACTTCAATATCAGTTCTATCAGTTCTGTCTCTGGAGGCGGACAATATTTTTCATCATGAGTCCTTCAGAATTATCTTGGATCATTGTATTGATCAGAATAGCTAAATCGTCATACAGTATTGCTGTTACTATGTGTAACGTTCTCTTGGTTTTGATTATTTCACTTTGCATCAGTTCATACAATTCTTCCCAGGTTTATCTAAAAGGATCCTGCTTGTCATTTCTTATAGGAAAATAATATTCCATCATAATTATATGCCACAAGTTCTTAGGCCATTCCCTAATTGACGGGCGTCCTCTCAATTTCTGATTCTTTGCTACCGCAAAAAAAGAGCTGCTATGAATATTTTTGTACATTTTGCTACTTTTCCTTTTTCTTTGATCTCTTTGGGATACTGACCTAGTAGAGAGTATTGCTGGGTTTGCACGGTTTTATATCCCTTTGGGTACATTTTAAAATTATTCTCCGGAATTGTTTGATCAGTTTACAACTCCACCAACAGCACATTAGTGTCTTTACTTTTCCACATTCCCTCCCTTTGTCATTTTCCTTTTCAGTTACATTAGCCAATCTGATTGGTGTGAGGTGGTACCTCAGTGTTGTTTTAATTTGCATTTCCCTAATCAATAGTGATTTAGAATTTTTTAATGTGACTATAAATAGCTTTGATTTCTTCTTTTGAAAACTGTTTTTTCATATATTTTGACCATCAATTGGGGAATAATTTATTCTTATAAATTTAAATTAGTTCTCTATATATTTGCTCTAATACCCCACTCCCTCACCCCCGTTTTCTGCTTTCATTCTAATCTTTGCTATGTTGGTTTTGTTCATGCAAATGCTTTTTAATTTGATGTAATAAAAATTATACATTTTAAATGCTCACTGTCTCTTGTTTAGTCATAAATCCTTCCCTTACTTATAAATCTTACAAGTAAAATATCCCATGCTCCCCTAATTTGCTTATGATATCATTCTTTATTTCTAAATTGTGTACTTGTTTTGACCTTATCTCGGTATACGGTGTGAGGTGTTTATCTGTACTTAGTTTCTGTCAAAGTGCTTTCCAGTTTTCCCAGCAATTTTTTGTCAAATAGTGATTTCTTTTCCCCAAATCTTGGATCTTTGGATTTATCAAACAATAGATTACTATGGTCATTTACTACCGTGCATTGTGTACCTAATCTATTCCACTGATTCACCACTCTATTTCTTAGTCAGTATAAGATTATTTTGATGATTACTGCTTTGTTATATGGTTTGAGATCTGGTGCTGCTAAGCCACCTTCTTTCACATAGTTTATTGATGTCCTTGATATTTTTGACCTTTTGTTCTTCCAGATTAATTTTGTTATTTTTCCTAGCTCTATAAATTTTTTTGAGAGGAATTTTATTGGTATGGAAACCCATTCATTATTAATGAAACACAAGGCCCATTACCTTAAGGCAGCTACAAAATGATTATAATTTCCCTAAAAAAAGAGGAAGGGGATTGATACATATTCTTAGAGTACATGATAAATATATACGTAAAACTCTTTTGGAAAAATCACATATCAATTGATTGAAATATAGTAAAGATTGACAACTGGTGCCAATCATTGGTTTTGATGAGTAAAGCCAAGAATGGTCTATTTCCCAATGGATTCTATGAAACCATACAAAGTCCAAAATGGAATTCATCTACAGGAGGCATTACTTCCACAAGCAAGCTCTCAGCTAACATTGTGGCAACAATAATGCATAGAACAAATGACTGTTTTATGAATTTGTTTGTGAAAATAAGAGGTCTATGATAGCCATACAGGATCAGGTCATTGCCACCAAAAATTACAGGGGAATTATCTTTAAGGAGTTCAGAGACAGTGATCAACTTAGATTATGCAAGAAAATGGTAGACACTTACAACACATCATGACCAAAGCCTGAAAAATGTGAGTAGCTTCTGACTAATAGAGTAATGTATAAGAAATAACACTGAATTTTGAGTTAGAAAACCCAGGTTAAAATCCCAGCTCTGCCACTTACTGCCTTTATGACCTTGTGCAAATCACTTAATGTCTCTGGGCCTCAGTTTTCTCATCTGTAAAATCAGGGCACATGACTAAATGGCCTCATCCAGGTCTAAAAATATGGCCTGGTGGTTATAATCATACATCAGAAGGTCTCTGTCTTTCATGGACTGACAGATGACAAATTCATATACTACAAATGAAGACTTCAAAATATCTTGAAAATTTCAGGTAATTAACTGTATTTAAATGAGCTTTTATCAGAAACTAAACTGTTTTCTATCATTTCTTGTATATAATATGGATCCATAAAAGGCTAAGGACATTTTTAATAGATATCACCATGCTAAATACTTACAGTCTCTAAGCTGCATGAAACAAAAAGGTTTCCAAATAGAGAAAGTTGGCAGAAGAGATCTAAATCACATGGCACACACAAGATGAGGTACATAGCATCCCTGTTTTGTTTGCTACTGGTATTGTACCAATGATGGAAGCCCACAGAGGAAGAATATATGTCTTACTATAGCCTGTTTACTCTAGCCTCTCTACTCCAGAGCTAGGTATATTACATTTTCCTTCACTATTCCACAGGGCTAACCTTGAGGAACTGGGGTCTCCCTGCTATTAATGGCTAGTACCCCAGTTCTATTTAACTTAATAAAGACCAGTCTCACCAAGTTCATATCCAAAGGTGATGCTGCATTTAGACATGAAATCATATTTATTGTCTCAACTGTCACTGGGATGGGGTTCTGAAGATCCTTCCAAGGGTCACCCCTTTTGACATCTATGGGGCACTGATGCTAAGCTGACTGAAACACCCTGGTAGGGACTCTGACTCCCTGATTCATTACCACAATTCTTCCAGAAGCAAGCTCTCTAGTGTCCTCTATGTAAAGAGAATACATCAGCTGAGCAAGCAGATGGGGTCTGCTCATGTGCCACATTCCCATCACATTAATATTTTCATCCAATTATATAAAACAGTGATTTTATCTGCCTGTGCAATCATCCATAAAACATCAAATATAAAAGAATAATAGCAAGAAAGCAACTTATCCTAGTGCTATCTGAATCTCATAAAAAATAGGATAATGTGATAAAAACAATAATGCCTCTAAGGTTATCTTAGATCTACTTTGCAAATATTTATGTAGAGCTATATATGTATGGAGCAGCTAGGTGGTCAAATAGATAAAGCTCTGGGCCTAAAGTCGGGAAGATATCTTCCTGAGTTCAAATCTAGCCTCAGACACTTACTAGCTGTGTGACCCTGAACAAGCCACTTAATAGAACATAAACTCCTTGAGAGTTTTGTTTGTCTTTATATTCCCAATGCTTAGCACCACGTCTGACAAATAAAAGGAGTTTAGTAAGTTTTTGTTCAGTGGATAATTCCATAATAAACGTTTCTGTAATTCTTTAAAACATGCCTGGTATTTTATATATGTTATCACATTTAGGCCTATCTAGGTTGTATCTTACCAGATTTCCTTTACCACAGATTATAGTACTTGGGATAGTACCTGTATATTCAACGATATATGTAGTACCTGGATATTCAACTCCCTTTACAGACTAGTACAGTACAAATAATTCAAGGGTTGTATACTTCTCCATGTCCTGTTTTTGCCATTTTTTCTTCCTTGGATGTGGTTCCCCAATGGGTCAGAAACAACTTCTCTGGGTCCCAGAGGCTCAATTCAGTCAGTAAGTCAGTCACCTAGCACTTACTAAGTTCCTATTATGTGCTTCAGTCAGAAATTCCTGACCGTTTTTCTGCCATCTCCATCTGATGCCTTTATAACTAATATAAAGAGTTTTGTACCAGAATCCAGGCCAGTACTTAGATGAAACCAATACAATTTTTATTACTTCTTTCACAGAGTGGTTGTAAAAAATCAAATAAGATACTATATAGTATATGAGTAGAAGGCATTGCATCTAGTTTTATTTAACAGGTATGTCAAGATTTATACACAAAAATAAGTGCTGTCCCTAAGGGTTCTCTATAATCTAGTATAACCCTTTCCAAACTAGTCCCCTTTGGAGGCCACACTTATTTCAAGGATGCTGTTGTTTCTTATGACCTTCTTGGAAACAAATAGCCATCAGCTCTTCCAGCATACTCTTTGGAATTGCCCTCAGTAGTGGTCATAGTTCTCCCTTAGGGAATTGTAAGACAAATGATAGTAGCACACAGGAGGCCTGCTAGCACACGTTCACTCTTGATCTGGCCATACAGAAAAGACAGCTTCGAAGGGGTTAATAATCTTATTTTATTCTAGTCTAGTTGTCTTTTAACGGTTGCTCATAATGGAAGCACCAACTCCTATAGCATTCCCTAATAGCCCTTCTCACAGGGCAGGCGAGAAGGAAGGGCAACTACCCCTATGTCTCTATGGGGTTAATCGAGACAGGCACAATTTATACACTCCCCTAAATCTCCTCAAGCCTCAATGGGGGCCAGTTGAGGCAAACATAGATTCCTCCCAAGCCTTGATGGGGGCCAATCAAGGCACACACAGCATTCTAACTTGTACATCCAACCCCAAGGGTTCCCCACTCACTGACCAGTGCCCACCTACTTTATAGGGCATCAGACAAAGAAGGCATATTGCCAGCTAATAGCCTCAGAAGTTTATATCACCTCACCCCTGTATCTTATTACATAGTCGCAGTGGATGTTTGCAATTTAAGCACAAATGTTTGTATTATTTATTATTATATAATGCTGTGCAAACATTGTGGAGATGCTTTGAACCATAATCATGAGAACTCATATGGGAACAAGAGATTGTTGGGCTATGGATCCTGGGAAACTGAACTCTAAGAAATAATAACAAAAATCCACTTTACACACACTAAAATCCACCTTACACTAAAATCCACCTTACTTGCGCGAATACACATGATAGATAGATAGACAGGCAGATAGATAGAGACAAACATAATTTGAAAGAAAATCTAGTCATTAAGCTGAGCAATACCGTTTTGAGTTACAAATAAGGCTATTTTTTTTCTTTTGTCTTATAAACTGGATCTACAGGGAATCCCTGTGGAGTAACTCTGGAATTGCTGTGAGCTCTGAGAGCACTTCTACCATGAGTGCGCAGCCTCTAAGGGAGACATCTTTAAAGGACAACTGCCCTATGACTATGTTTTGGTGTGTTTGCTAAAAGGTCAATTGCATTAGTTTGTAGGTGCACAAGCCAGTAAGTGAAAGAAAGCACATTGACAAGTACAGCTCGGCATTCTCATAAGCATTTCAGACATATAAGCAAAGTGTGATTTAAATTTCCAAGCACACTAGAAAATGCGTTTGAAATGTTGCCCCACTCTGTTATCTTCTTAAAAAAGGATTATAGCTTTAAAAAAAGAAAAATATATAGAAGTGCTTCTGCTTAGTTATCCTAATCAGATTTAAAAGGGGTGGGAGATTGAGCATTCATTGAAAGGGGAGATAATGAGTTCAATCCATAGTGATATTTTTTTTTTCATTTTCACAGAGCTACATTCCTGGGATCCCCAGCTGCCCTCCTCCCCCATCTGCTGGTTGTTAACACTTAGTCAGCTACTTGAAGAATCCCTAATCTAAATCCAAAAAGAGAAGGGAAAGGGAGATGAGATCATTGTTGCAGATTGACAGTTGAAGTGACTGACACATATGCAGACCCAGATGTCTCACTATTTTCTGCTGAGAAGCCCCTGTCTGAAGGAAAACTGGGAGATAGTCCAGCTTGGGGAATCTATGCTAAGACGGCTAAAGGAGACCAGTTGGGGACAGGTGTTGGGGTATCTGCTGAGCCCTGCATTCCTAGACCATCAGCATTTCTTTATTCAGGAAGCTCATAATCAACCCATCAGTATATCCTGATTTTCAAAACAAGGAAGAAAATAGATCCTAGGAACTGCCGGTGGTGGTGGTGGTGATGGTGATTGGGGGTGAGGGAGGGGGAAGAAGATAACTGTCTTCAAATATCTTGAGGGTTGTCAGGTGAAAAAAGAATAGATCTATTCTGGGTATTTCTGTGGGTAGAAATATTACCAACTAGTAAAATTTGTAGGGAGACGATTTCAGCCCAATATAAGGAAGAAATTCCTAACAATCAGAGGTATTCAACAGTGAAATGAGCTGTCTTGAAAATGTTCAAGCAGAAGCTGAATAATCATTGTCAGGGATGTTATGGAAAGGAGTCAAATATGGGTCAAGGGGTCAAGGTTGAAGATCCACGTCAACTCTCAATTGTATGCAACTCTTTGTGACCCAATTTGGGGTTTTCTTGGCAAAGATAGGAGTAATCTGCCATTTTCTTCCTCAGCTTTTTTATTTTTTCCGATGAGTAACTGAGGCAAAACTGAGGCAAATGCCTTATCCAGGGTCACACAGTTAGTAAGTGTCTGAGGCCAGATTTGAACTCAGGAAAATGAGTCTTTCTTACTCCAGGACCAGTGTACTATCCACTCAACCACCTAGCCGCTCCCATTGCAACTCTAAGATTCTATTCAATGCCTTTTATATTAAAGCCCCTGTGCTTGTTTCTGTGGGGGATGCAAGGTGTAAGACATAGTCTATACTTTCCTGAATTGAAGAAACTTACTGTATACATGGTGAGACAAACCATGCATCAATGAAAAGTTAAATCACAATATAAGACTATAGATAAGTGATTCCCACCCTGGGGACCTGGGATCCCCAGGGTCCTGGTGGTGGTATTATTATTATAAGAAGCCTCTCCTTCCACATGTGCCCCAAGCACTGAAATTTTTGCCAAGATTTATTTTCTTAACAGATTTATATTAATAATACAACTACTAAGTGCTTACTATGTGCTAGGCAGGCTTAGGCAACTGCATGAACAAATAACGGTTGTAGGAACACTACATAAGCTTACATGGGATAGCTACTATGCTAGCTTTTCTAGATCATAGAGAACAGAGAGTGATTGTGGGTGAGATAAACTGAAAAAACTTGTACCAGATGGTTTAGAAGTATACATGCTAGGCTAAAGTTTAACTTTAATTCAGTAGCCAATAGGAAACCATTGAAGATTTTTGAGTGTAGAAATTACACAAGTAGTTCAACCATAAGAAAGATAATTTGGAGAGTAGATTCTGGGAAGATGACAGAGTAGGTCAGAAATCTTTAGGCTCTTCAAATTTCCTCCACAAAAAAAAAACATAGAAGAAGAAGGGAGGAGGAGAAAGAGGAAGAAGAAGAAGAGGAGGGAGGAGAAGGAAGAAAAGAAAGAATAAATACCCATTGGGCTAGAGAGGAACATCAGATCTGCTACAAAGCTATTACTCTCCAAAGTCTGAGGACTTCTGTCTTTTGGTAGTCCTTCCTGAAAACCCTGATCATGGTCCTCAGCTGTGTCTTTTTTCCTATACTTGGTCAACATTATACTACTAAATCTAAGAAATATATTCTTTCTGGTTCCACATACTTTCTAGAGACAACCTGAAGAGAAAAAATTCACTATGTTTATATTTGTAGGGATGTATTCAGCCCAAGTGAAACTGCAGGCACAAAATAATTCTTGCACAGAAAAAAAGGCTTATTCATCTACATAATTTGGAGCCAAAATTTCCAGTCATTAAATTATTCTTCCGTGTTATCAATTACTTTACATTGTTTGTATTAAAGTAAATAATTCAAATCTTGTTTGCTTTCTGTGGCTCTGATCTCTCCTGCCTGCATCCTTCTCTCCACATCCCTTTGGGGGTGGTCTTTACTTTAGGAGTCCAATGCCGTTGCGTTCTCTACCCTTAATATCAACATTTACTCTGAAAACAAAATTTTCAATGTCATTTTTATCTAATGTGAGTTGTCTTCAGAGCTACTGTGCTAAACATAGTGGCAGAAAGAGTTAAAAAGTCTTAAAATTAGACTCTTTTGAAAAGATAGTCCAAGTCCTTGTCCTCACAGAGCTTACGATCTAATAGGAGGTAAGGTACATAGAGGGATAACTATACTACATTGTAATGCCTGGTCAGTGCATCAAAGAGGTGTAAGACAAAGTGCTAATCAAGGAAATCAGGGTGATTAAGGGATGGCAGCAAAGGGATATTGAAAAAGAAAGCATGAGTTGAACTTAAAGGAAAAGGATGATAATGCTTTACTTTTATGTTTTAAAAAATATTTTGTATCTGTAATATTATCTTCACAACAACTTTGTAAGCTAGCCAGGCTGATAGAAAAGAGCACTATTTTACCTGGCTCTGCTCTTGAGAGAGTCACTCTTTTTTTTTTTCTAACAGGACTCTATCGTTTGCCTGTCAGTGTTTTATTTTTTATTTTTTTTCCTGTTTGGGATGAAAGTGATTGGAGATGGATCTGACCCAGTGAGCTCCAAAATGACAGGAAAGCAAGTCATAAGAGTCCAGGAGCTAGAGTTCATGGCAGGATTTGCTACAAGCTAGAGAGTGAAGAGGTTCAGTTCAGTCAAGCAGTAGCAGAAATATAGTCTCATCCATCCATTGATCATGCTACATTTGAAAATAAAATTGATGGGATGAACACCATATAGACACTGCCTTAAATTTGAACTCATTCTCCTCTAGGACCAAGATAGTTAAGGAGAAAATGTTATCTCCCCCTTTACTCCCAACATTGTTGGGGATTTGTCCTTCTGTTTTTGCAATGTTTTTGTACTAAGTATATGTGAGAGAGAGACAAAGAGAGAGACAGAGACAGAGAGACAGAGAGAGACAGAGACAGCGACAGAAAGAGAGACACAGAGAGAGACAGAGAGACAGAGGCAGGGATAGAGACACAGAGACAGAGAGACACAAAGAAACACAGAGACAAAGAAAGACAGAGACACAGAGAGACAGAGACACAGAGAAAGAGACAGAGAGAAAGGGACACACACACACACACACACACACACATACACACACACCAACAGAGACAGAGAAAGACAAATAGACAGACATTCCATGATATGATGTTGTTTTCCTTAGTTGTTGTCCTTCTTCAGAGAGACATTTAGAGTATCCTTGTATCACTTCTTTGGACCTCCATGTGAGCACTTGCCTTGCATGAGTTTTCCACACAATAGTCATTTAAGCAAATTTATGTTTGGCATTCAGACAATGTGGCCAACTCTTTGGAGCTGTCCTCTTTGCAGTTGTAGTAGAGTTTGAATGCTTGGCAGTTCAGCTCAAGAGAGGACCTCAGTGTCTGGTACCTTATCTTGCCAGTTGATCTTCAGAATCTTCCTAAAACAATTCAAATGGAAACAGTTCAATTTTCTGGCATGGCACTGGTAGACAGTCCAGGTTTCACAGGCATACAACAATGAGGTCAGCACAATGGCTCTGTAGACTTTCAGTTTGGTAGGCAGCTTAATACCTCTTCTCTCTCACACTTATTTTTTGGAACCTCTCAAATGCTGAGCTAGCTCTGGCAATGTGCATGTCAACCTCATCATCTATGTGGACATCCTTGGAAAGTATGCTACCAAGATAAGTGAACTTATCCGCAGCATTAAAATTTCTTCATTTGCTGTACCCAGTTGTTCCACATTTGGATGGTGTGGGGCTGGCTGGTGGAGAACAAAATCAGCACAAGCCCAAAGAATTGACCAATACTCTACTACATCTTAGTCTCAGAGGCTGCAATGAGTGCACAATTGTTATACTGACAGTGAGCAAGACACGCCACAGAGTATAAGTTTTAAATGGAGAAGTTTATTAGCCGGTGTCCGTTTAGGGGCAATTACCAGCCCAAATCAAAACAGCCAGGAGTTGGGGTGAAGAAATAGTATTTATACAGAAAAAAAGCAGGATACAATGGTTAATTATCTCTTGAAGTTTACATATGTTATTTTGCAGACTCGGCAAGCCTGTGTTATTTCACTTTTTATGACCATGATACAATAAGAGGAACCTCCTGAATAGATTGTAAATACAACATATCAGATAGCTGACAAAGTGTCAACTGAAATTACAATCCAGAATCTCTGTGTCCAACTTGCCATAACTTCCCACAACATGGTATATGCTCAAGATAAGGCAAAAGTCATACAATTCAAGATAATGTCTAGGGCTGAGGCTTTTATCCTTAATGGCCATAGACAGACCAAGGGATGCTCCAGCTTGGTCTGTTGACACAAGATAGAGACATCTCTGAGCCCACTCAGTGAAACAAAGGAAGGCTGTTAGCATCAGGCTTTTCCTCTAGTTAATTAGCTTACATTCCTTAGAACAGTCATGGGGCCCACCCAGGGACACTTGCTGAATGCCAAACGGCAGGAACTAAGTCTGTTTTTCTTATGCAAACTGGGTTTTTGGTTAGGGGCTGGGGGCAGAGTTCTCCTTGATTTCTCTAGTACCACACAATCATCTGTGAACAAAAGTCTCATGCCAACTCTCTCTCCCTTGGCTTGTAGTCTTCTGAAGTTAAATAATTTATCATTAGTGTGGTAGCTGACCTTGGTGCTCTTTTTGTCCTCATGTCTGACAACATTATGGAAAACATCATCCTTAAGAGCATGGGAACAAGCATATAACCCTGCTTCTTCACTCCATTGGTGACTAGGAAAGTGCAAGAGAATCTTCTGTTATCAAGAACCCACGCAAATATGCCATCAGGAAAACGGGCATACAATACTGATGAGCTTCTCCAGGCAACCAAATTTCAACACGATCTTCTGCAGGGCCTCCTGACTGGCTGGCTGGCCATATCAAAGGCCTTGGTCAGATCAACGAACATTGTGTATATACCTCTGTTCTACTCCTGTCATTTCTCCTGGAGGTGGTAGCAACAAACACCATGTTGACCATTCCTTGGCCCTTTCTAAAGCCACATTGGTTCTTGGGTAGATAACCGTTTTCCAGGTTAAGGATCGCTGATTGAAGAAGACTCTGGCAAGAAGTTTACCAGCAATGACTAAGGGAGAGAAACCCTCTCTGCCCTACCCCCACCATGATTGACATAGGACAACCTATTTCCTTTCTTTTTATAGAGATGGATCATGGAGGCATCCTTGATCTCCTGGGAGATAAACTCTTCTTGTCATATAATCTGGAAGATTTCAGTCAGTTTTTGTATAAGCAATCTTGTAGATCTCTGGTGGAATGGAATCAGCACCAGTTGCTTTACCACAAGAAAGGAGTCTAATGGCATTTAAAACCTCTACTTTAGTTGGAAGTTTGGTTAGAGAGAGATTGACTTCAACCTGAGGTCTACAGTCAATGGCTTCAGCATTGGTTGATGATGGTCTGTTGAGAACACCATGGAAGCGTCAGCCTATTGCTCCAGGATCATGTCCTTATTACCAATCAATGTAGCTCCATCAGTACTGAGCAGCTGAGAAGGACCAAAGGTCTTTGGCCTACAAATAGCCTTCAGGGCATCGTAGAAGCTCTTTGGATTGTTACTATCAATGTAAAACCAAATTTCATTCACCTTCTTACTGAACCAAGAATCTCACATCTCTCTAAACTTCACTTACACATTACTTTCTTAGAGACAGACAAACTATCCTGCTGGTAAACCTTGTGGAATTCATTTTATGTTTAGTAGTTTCTGAATTTCCCCACCAATTTCATCAAACCATTCCTGATATTTGTGAGTTTTCTGGCCCAGATGAATAAATGCAGTGCTGTATACACCAAATCTGAAAGCTGCCCACTTCTTTTCTCCTCCACTGTTGCCAACAGTGCATTGGCTCAATTTTCCCTCCAAGTGAGCAACAAACTGTTCATGCAGGGAGAAATGCTCTAATCTGTGGATAATACATCTTCTGACAGTTGTCTTGCCTTGGGGTACACTGCTTTTGCTGAATGCAAATGTTTGGGTTGGAGAGCAAGTCTATGATCAGTCCAGCATTCTGCACCACACATCACCTTGGTCACTCTCACATCCTGTCTCTTTGTCTTACCATGATGTAGACTATTAAATGCTAGTGCTTGCTGCAAGGGTGAGCCCATGAAGTTTTATTGCATTAGTGTGGCTAATGAGAAGGTCATGAAATGCACAAGTCTTCAATAGTAAGTGACTATTGCTTCTGCTGTTTCCAAATCCACTCCTCCCAAGCCCTCTCTGCCGTTGTCTTATAGTTTGTACCTACTCTGGCATTAAAATCACCCAGTATTACAGATGATGAGGATCTCTAGGTCTTCATAAAATTTTTCTTTTATCTCATCAGGGTTCATCATGGTGGGAATGTATGCACAGATGATGGAGGTGTGGCACTTTCCTGCAAGTGGCAGTTGCACTGTCATGAGCCTGTCATTCAATCCTTTTGGGAGGCATACAAGCTTGTTGACTAGATTAGATTTGATTGAGAAACCTACTTCAGTTTCACAGCACTTCTCATCACAGCAGCCACTCCAGAAAAATGTGTATCCATCTCTGCTTTCAGTAAGCTGGTCTTCATTTGCCAGCCTTGTTTCACCCAGGGTTGCTAATTGAATGTGATACCTTGTGAGTTCTCTCACAATAAGAGTTATTTATTTGTTTTTCAGGCCTACTGGATTTTGCATTGTTCACAGGTGTGCATACATTCCATGTACCAACAATGAATGGAATCATCTTTGCAAAAGTTTTTGTACTTTTTTTGGTGTTTTGACTGCAGGATGGGGTCACTTCATGCTGCAGTAAGCAGGTCAGGATTATGAGAAGCAGACAATTTTTAGGGCCCCTTTGCTAGCCTCTTCTTCATGCCAGGTGGTGAGCAGTGTGGTTCTTAAAAAGACTTGCAGACATTCAGGAGACTCCTGAATCCCACTGCTTCAGTCCAGTGAGAAGACCACCTTATGTCCTGGGCTGCCTGTGTGCAGGATTGTGAGCACAGCTCTCAGTGTGTCTATAATTGCTGCTTCATCACTAGCCTGTTGCTGAAGGACTTCAAGGTAAATAAAATAGTAAAACTGTAATGTAGCAAAATGACAAAATAATAAAATGGTTGAATGAACAGCAAAAGAACAAAATAGTGAAATAGTAGTCAAATGGTATGGGTGATGTCTTTTGACCTTCACATAAATTGGATTTAAGTGAGGTAGAGTTGTGCAAAGTCATCAGCCTTACTCTCTCTTCCAGTCATTGAAGTCCAGTCAGAAGACAAAAGTCAAGGTGACTGGCAATGGTTCAGGATGCAATGGATGACCTTGGTGTCTTTGATGTCTGACCAAGCTGTAAGTGCTCCACCAACTTCATGACTCTTGGAACAAATTATTCACAGATGCCTCTTCCATTGGGGAAGTCTTCACATGCTTGGGGTAGACATGCCACCTAATTCGCCAACTTGTTTGCCTTTCAGTTACCCTCAACATGGTTTAACCCATCTGCTGAGACCATTTTACCAGGTTGTGGCTGCTGCAAATGCTGTAGCTTCTTGGAGCCACAGGTGAGATTCAGGTGGCAGGTAGACACCAAAGATTGATAAGCAGCCCTGAAAAGGACTCTGCAGCCCTCATACCAGAGATACTAGTTCTCCCTGAATAGGCTAGAAGTTGGAAGATTTGGATCAAGTGATAGCATTTAGTAACAACTTTAGGGCTTCTCCCAAGTCACTTCCCCCATGTAGACTTGACTTTTCTTCTCTGTGGCATGAGAGGGTGGACTGAATGATCTTTAAAGTCCTTATTATTTTATGTCCTGCAGTGTGACCTTGGGCAAATTACATCATTTGAACTAGAAGTCCCACACATATCTCAAATTTACAGAAATGATTATCTTTCCTCCCAAGCCCTCTTCTCCTTTAGGTTTCACTATCTCTGCTGAGGTCACCACCAATACATCCAGTCACACAGGCTGACAACCTCAGGTGTCATCCTAAACTCTTCATGTACTTCACATATACAGTCTGTCACCTTGTCTTGTTATTTCTGTCTCCACCACATCTATCCTATAAGTCCCTTTGTCTCCAATCACAAAGCCCCCACACTGGGGTAGGCCTTCATCATCTCATGCTTATACTGGTGGCTTCTGATTGGTTTTCCTGCCTCACATCTCTCTCCCATTCTATTCCATCCTCCATTCAGCCGCCAAAGCAGTTTTCCTCAAATTCAGGTCTGATCATGTTACCTATCTACTCAATAAAATGTGGCAGTTCCTGTTACCTCTAGATTCAAATATAAAATCCACTGTTTGGCTTTTAAAGTTCTTCACAACTTGGTGCCTTCCCGCCTTTCCACAATCCAGTAATACTGGCTTTCTTGCTGTTCCTCACATAAGACTCTATCTCTGGACTCCACCTCTTGACTCTGTGCCTCTGTCCCTCTGTGCCTCTGTGCCTCTGTACTGAGTTTCCCCCCCTTGCCTATAAGGTTTTCCCTCTTCCCCACTGCTTCTTATTTTCCCTGGTTTTCTTGAAGACTCATCTCAAATTCTATATTCTGCAGGAGACCTTTCCTCATGTTCTATTCTCCTCCAAGTGCCTACTCTCTGAGATTACCATCCATTGACACCATATGTAAACATAGATTTTTGCATGCTCTCTTCCCCATTAGAAAATAGG
>CM053622.1:302979891-302995456 GCA_028646595.1 Phalanger gymnotis
TATGCTAAAAAGCCTTAGTGAAAACACTTGAATATTTACTGATATGGAAATGAGCCAGGATGTTCCTGAGCAATACATATTAACCTCAAATCATTTGGGGGAAGGTGTCTTTAGAAAAAAAAAATCAAAATTTTAAAAATGGACAATTGCTTATAGCAATTCCCATTTGCTTTCAATATGGTGATAAAGAGGCAGTTAGGAAGTCATTCAGCCATTAATTCATGACAAATAATCTGAATCATTAATTTCTTGGTCTATTTCTTGGAAAGTACACACTAAGACACTTTAAGGACTACTGCCTTATTACTATCTGGGACCACTTAGGTCAGTTAGAATGTGGAGTCCAAGGTCATGGGACAATCCCCACATGGGCCAATTAGGTTTTCTTTGTTCTCTGGCCAGAGGCTATAGCCTTCATCTTAGACAGCTATTCTGTGATTTGGTGGTAAGGGTTACATTGATGAGTGGGTAGGGAGAGGAGGGAGAATGTTATGGGATATTTAGGTTGGGGGATGAATGGGACAGAACAAAGGATATGGGTATGAATGGTAAGGAATGGGGAAGGACACTGTGGGATAAAGCAGAATAGGAGAAAGCACAGAGTGGGATTAAGGGAGTCTTTTGGGAAGTTATCCTACTTTCTTCTTATAAATCAAATACTGGACATAGTTAACCAAAACACAGACATTGCAGGTACATGGAGGCTTTTAACCTGAAGATAATCAAGTCAGACTGAGGGAAGAGCTCCACAATCAGCTCAAATCACTTTAGATGAATTGTGCTGAACACAAAGAAAAATTCTCTTTAAAATCTTTCCTTCTCCAGAAAGAGCTACCAATGCCCATGTTTTACATAGTCTGAATCAAAACAACACAAAACGAAGTGAGGATATGACTACCTAGAGACTATGAATGACAGTGTCAGCTTTATTTCTGTTATCTAATCATATGATTTGAATCAGTGCTAAATTTCTGTATTACTTCATATTATATAAAAACAGTTATTTTTTGGAAGAAGTAGATAGCGCCACGAAAAAAAGGGAATGCAGAAGAGAGACGAGTACCTGGAATACAACCTGATCCTAAACATTTCCAGCTCTCCTATAACAGTGACAAGAATTCTACCATCAGTGAATCATTATTTGTGATCCAGTTTTTATGGTCTTCATGGTCTAAATTATTTAAAGGCAAATCCTTCTTCAAAAGGAAAACCTCTGGCTATAATCAGCTATCATTTCAGGGGTTGTTATTTTCACAATGGAGAATGACAAGGGTTATTTAAGCATTTATAGGCCTGAGGGATTATTTCAGCATTTAGCATGATACCTGGCTCCATTAGTTTTTTTTAAAGGAAGCAATGGGGTTAAATGACTTGCCCAGAGTCACACATATAGTAAATGTCTGAGGCCGTATTTGAACTCAGGTCCTCCTGACTCCGGGGTTTGTCTTTTATTCTCTGTGCCACCTAGCTGCCCCCCTTTTAAATAATGGTCTCTTAATAAAATGTTTATTCACTATCAGAGTTATTTGAAGGACCTGAGGGGTGCGCAGCTCTGAAGAAAAACTTCATCTGCTAGACAAATTTCCAAGGGTTAGTTCCAGATAAAACTGTTCCCTCTATGGGACTCAGTTTTCTCATTTGTAAGATTGGAAATATGTGGATGGACAGTGGGGCTTCTCAGGTTTCTTTCAGATGTAAATCTATGATCCTATGATCCAACGTTTGTAATTGACCATCTTGTAAGGAAAGGGCACTGCTGCGTTGGTTACCATTTCAGTAACTATAAAGACTGCTTGCCCTATTTAGTTGTATTGGGTGGAGAGATGTTGGCAAGAAATATTTGAGAACTGAGCTCAATCAGCCCCTGTAACAACAACGATGCTTGCAGCTACTGTGCAGGTGTAAGGCCAATAACACCAGCACACAGGAGGGCTGCTAGCACAGGTTCTTTGATCTGCTTTTCTAAAGGAAAGCAACTTTAAGGGGTTAACAATCTTACTTTAATTAAACATACATATATCACTCAGTTAAGGGGAAAAAGTCAGCACTCTGAACTTCAGAGAAAATACACACAGAAATTACAAGCAGAAATTATTAAAACAGAGCAAATAACATGAATCAGCAGACAGGACTTCTAACTGTCTGTCCATAGCAATATATGCATAGTTACCAGAGAGAGAGAAGCACCAATATCTGGATTTTCAAAGGTGGGAAGCTCCTTAACAGCTACCCAGAATCTCGTCTGGCCAAATCCCAGACACACTCTTCCAATGAGCAAGCCCCCAAGCAAAATGCTAATCTCAGAGTATATATACACTTCTTCAGCGGGCATCACAACCATGTGACTAAAACTCATGTGACTTGGGCTTTCTTGTGATTTAAGAAGGTCATCAAAGACTCTTGATTCAATCAAAGACTCAACTCAAGGCACTTGATTGCCATAGTGCTGAGAAGCACTCCAAAAGAAAAAAAAAACAGCAAAAAGTCCCACTTTGCTTGCCACTACAGACCCACATGTTAGTACTGTGATTTGTGCCAATTCTATATATGAAAAATTTTATATCCTTTATGTGGGCATATCCCTTTTTACAGAACAAAAAGGAATGGATTCAAAGATGCAAAGACAATGACCTTGTGTTACAGCTTTACCACTATCAAAACCTTCTGACGGTCATATGACAATTGTGGGAGTTTGTTTTGCTTGACAAGGCATGTTTTTTAACAAGGGATTTTCTTTTTTTTTAATGTAGAAGAAGAAGAGAGAAAATGATATACCTATGTATGTACATAAAAATGTGTATGCGTACAATATATACATAATAAATATATAAATTATATATGTATATGAATGTATGTATGTGTGTGTATACAGGAACATGCATAACAAAAACAAAAGAAAAATTTGCCAGGAATGACAAACCTCTGAAATCTCACTGCTCACCACAGAGATCTTACTTATTTCTTCTATCCAATAAAATAAGCTTTACAACAGCAATTGACTAGGCTAGCCTTACAAAGACTAACCTCAAAATTCTGTATCTTATTGCTTTCATCTGTTGTCTGCTGGCATCTCTTGCCAAAAAGAGAAGCAGGTGCTGTCCTTAGGGCTACTGGCCACAACTGTGACCCACTGCTTTCACAGCTCAGTAACTCTGGTTTTCTTAAGTGTGGTGATAGTAGGTCACTCCTTTACTCGATCAACTCCAATTGTTTCCTATTGCCTCTAGGATAAAACATAAACTCCCATGCTTAGCTTTTAAAGCCCTACACAGTCTGGCCTGTGTTCACCCTTAATTCCATCCCATTCTATCTTTTTTAGCAGCTTTCCTCTATGATCATCCCTACTCTCTAATTTCCACTTTGTCCCTGTCTACCGCTTTCTTCCCTGCTGCCTACAAACACACTCGTCTCTTCCTCCATTCTTAATGAACAACCAAAATCTTCATTTATTTGTTTATTTGAGCACACCTGCTACCTATAGTCTTTTTTCTCCCCTCTTCTCAATTAGATTCCTTGAGAAGGCTGTCTACAGTAGATGGCTCCACTAATGTGTTCTAAATTCTCTGCTATTTGGGTCCAGACTCCATCAGCTCTAGGTCTGTGGAATCTACTTGTTGCTACTCATGAGCTGGATCTTAAGATGTAAACTTGACCCAATATCCAATCAAATAATACTACCACTTATCAAATATCTATCAAATAATAGATATCAGTTATGTCTGCTATGTGAAACACAAGAAAACGCTTAATGAGTTTACAACCTAGGGAGAGAAACAATACATAGAAACCTGAAAAAAACAACTGACAAGTGACAGCATTTGGTAAGAGACAAGATAAATATAAATACCATAGGAGTTTGTGGGAAGGAAACTAGGGTTTCCATATAAGACCTCTTGAGGGCAGCAGGATTGGAACCAGACTTTGTAGAATGAGAAGTTATAAAAGCAGAGAGTTGGTGGAGGACATTTCATTTCTTCCAAATTCTTTGATTTGGATCAGCAGTGAATTACCCTGGTGGACAAAGTCGTTCTTGGGGAAGGGCTATCATGACTTTGCCTTAGGGTGGAAAATTTTGAAAGGATGCCAAGAGCACCATAGCAGAGCATGCTTTCTCCTCTGCCTAGCCCTGCCCCTGGGGTGATGACCTATGCCAAATCCTAGGTATTTCCTTCCTTCAAAGCAAGCTGGGGACATCATGCTTTCCTGAGATCTGCTTCTTCTACTGACTGCACCAAAGATAAGTCCACTGCCTCCCCTTTCTTCCTGACCTGCTTCAGGTACACAAATTGCTAATTACTGTTTTGCTGAAGGGAAAGTGTTTACCTGGAGTCATCTCTTAGTAATGGGCCTAGAAAAAATAGTTTAGTCTTTGCGTTTCCCAGTCCCTAGCAACTCTTGGGAGAGAGAGCTAGACTCTCAGGAACCATTGAGAAAGTTGTAATTTATGTCAGTATTTGAGTTAGTTCTGAATTTCAGTTTTATCAGGTCTTCCTCGGCTACATAATCCTAGAGAGTGGCTCATAGAGAGAAGAATGCTGGCAAAGGAGAAGCTGGAGAATTACAAAAAGCAAGCACAAGAATTCAAAAAGCATTGCAGTTTTAGGGCCCATACTCCTCAGTAGCATCTGAGATAATCTCTGTATTAGAGAATAATACAATTATTCCTACTAATAATAATGACCTTGAATCATGAGAACAAGGGTAAATTATGTTCAATAGAGTCCAAAAGTCAATTTGTATACAACAGAGGTTGCAAACATAGTATCTGTGGCTGCATGCAGTCCACAACACTCTTGAGTGTATCCTGAGCCAGATTAAAATGTAATTGGGAAATATTTAACAAAACAAATAAAAATACTATAAAACATAAATAACAATTATATTTGGTTTTTAAGTTAATAGATGTCCTGCAGGGATCCTTATGGATACTTTTGTGGCCCTTGTTTCTGTTTCAGTTTCATATCTTTGGCATGGAAGGCTCATCTGGAAGTAAGACCTAGGTTTAAGTCTTACCTGACAATTACTGTATCAGCATAGGAAAGTCATTTAACCCAAGGCTGGGGAATCTACTGCCACAAGACCACATGTGGCCCTCTAGGTTCTCAAGTGTGACTGAACTGGATTCAGTAAAAAGGACTGCACTTGAGGACCTAGAGGGCCACATGTGGCCTTGAGGTTGTAGGTTCTCCACCCCTGATTTAGTCTCTCAGTGACCGAAGAAATTCTCTGAGACTATAAGTTAGTAATCTACGTCCATGTGAAACATTTCCACGTGTGGGAATTTCCCATAGTGATGAAGCCACAAGCCACAAGACAAAAAAAAATGTTAAAACAAAAACTCAACTCTGCTTAATGAAGCAGGGAAATGTATATTGCTGGAAGCTTTGTTATAAAATGTTTAAATTTTCAAAAAGTTTTCCCATTTAAAGAGTAAAGTTCAATTACATGAAAAATTCACTTATATTCTCATCTATGTCCAGTAATGCAGAAATTTCTTTATTATGATAACCATTACTTTACTTTTCCCACTTTGAGACAAATCTATGAGATTTGCATTCTCTCTGTCATTCCTTCTGCGTTCAGCCATTATTAATATCTATTCTGATTATAGCCACCTTCATGTAAATCCAGCATTATGCGCTTATAAACAATAGCCGTAGCAAGGTAGGGCCTTGTCTGATGAGTTTCCTAGGTTGCCTGTAAATAATCATTTGTTAAGATTTATCAGAGACATTTTCAAATTAATGGCTAATCCTTGTTACTTCAATTGCCACCCCCCCCCTTTTTTTTGGTAACATCTTTCATCTCAGTGAATTATTTGGATATTAATGGGAAGGGTGAGTCAGATGCAATTTAGCATTATTGACTATGTCATTATACCTGCCAAGCCATTATGTTTATAGTTCAGGATACTAAACAGAAAGGGGGAAGGGAGGCGATAAATGATGTATTAGGGCTGGATTAAATCACCTTCATAGTTTTTAATGAAGAAAAACAGCTCGACACCTGCCAAGCTAGTGGTCAGCTCCTTCCCTGAGATTTCGCCTTCCAGGGCCTGTGGTCTTGTTAATGGAATATTCCACAGCTGCGCCAGCCAGGCAGAAGACATTGATGTCCCCTGGCATGATATGGCAGGGGCCTCCCGTGCTTCCCTGACAGGCAGAGGCTTAGCTGTGATGAACCGATGATCCTTGGCTCTCCAACCTCCAACCCTTTCTATGTCACAGCATCTTTCAGAAGTCCATGGGAGGTGTGGAAGATTAGGGGCATACAGGTTGAAATTCCTGACAGGGTCAGGTCTATGGGGAGCCAGAGGCCATAGCTTGTCATTGTGGTTTTGCAAATAAGGAGCTATGAAACACCCAGTGTTCTCATTAGTAGCTTAGGATAAGAGGAATACTCAGCACCACAGAGATACAGGCTTCAGCTCCTATCATTCTCAATTGACAGTGCTCGTTTGTTTCATTGTGTTGGTCATTTTTGAAAGGTCACAATTTTCCCTGTGCCATAATATCCACCTCGTATTTATACATTGGTGTCCTTGGATCTGCAAATATATTCCTGATTCATCAGGACTATTGGCATGGAGCTGGAGAAGGATCATAGGTAAGTCAGACAGGCAGGAGCATTTAGTCTGGGAGCCTGAATGAGAATGATTTTCTAGGAGTCCTTCAGATGCTTTTACGAAGCAGGCAATGTTTGGTCTCTGTTCCCCAATGCTCTCTGTTCTGTGCTCTATTTCTGATACACAGTGCTTTTCTAGGTGGTCATGGACCCAACACAGTGCTTCTCTAGGTGATCATGGACCCACAAGCTTTATACTGTTTTCTTTCTCTCTTGTCTTCTTATCAAAATGCTTTTATTTTAATTATGCTTGATTATATTGATTACAGATATAATTTTGATTATAAATTCTATTACATACTATGGTATAAATAATTAATAGCTTAAAGTGAAATTTCTCTCAATGTGGTTAAATTTTAGTGAAGAACTGCTGTAGGTAGACTTTTGGTATCGCTGATAGCTGGGGGGCATCTTTTTGGGCATCAAGCTACATACTCTGCTTAATCAGTCAGTAAGTCTTTATCAAGGGCCTACTATCTGCCAGACTTTGTTCCAGGTGCTGGAGATGCAAAGAAAGGCAAAAACCAGTCCTCATCTCAAGTAGCTCATAGTCTATTGTGGGAGACACTGTGTGAAAAATTGTATACAAACAAATTGTGTATGTATAGAATAAGTTGGAAATAATCAACAGAGAAATCACTAGCATTAAGGGGGGTTGAGAAAGACTTCTTGTAAAAAGGGGGATGTTAACTATGACTTGAAGGAAACCAGAGAGGAGGAGAGAAAAAAATTTCAGGCATGGGGCAAAGTTAGTAAAAATGTTGGGAGTAAGGAAATAGAGTGTCTTAAGCAAGAAATAGTAAAGAGAATAGTACCACCAGACGGTAAAATATATGGTGGGGAGTGAGGTGTAAAAAGAATGGAAAGCTAAGATGGGGCCAGGTTATGAAGGATTTTGAATTTTAAACAGAGGATTCTATATTTGATCCTGGATGTGATCCTGGAGGGGAGGGGTGACATTATCAGACTTGTACTTTTTAACAAAATTATTTTGTCAGATGAATAAAAGATGGACTGGAGTGGTGAAAGATTTGAGGTAGGGAGACCAACCAGCAGACTACTATAATACTCCAGGGATGAGGTCATGAAGTTCTATACCAGGGGCATATAGGAGAGATATTAGGAAGGTAAAATTGACAGAACTTGGCATCAGAGGGGATCTGAGTGATAGGGAGAGGTTAAGGATGACATATAGCTTGTATACCTGGGTGACTAAAAAGCATGGTGGTGTCTTCCACAGTAATAAGAAATGGGTTTGGCTATTTGCTTAGTTCAGAACAGGTTAAATTTAAAATAGCCACAGGACAATTAGTTTGAACTATCTAAAAGGCAGTTGGAGAGTCAAGACTGGAGCATAGGTGAAAACTCATAAGAAGATCTGACATTCAGCATAGAAATGATAATTTAATCCATCAGAGCCTATAAAATCACCAAGCAAATTAGTTTGGAGGGAGAAGAGAAGAGGACCCAGCATAGAGCCTAGTGATATCCACCATGAGCATATATGACTTGGAAAAAGACCAATCAAATGAGCTTGATAGGTAGGAGGGAGAATCAGTATAGAGTAATAGCATGAAAACCTAGAGAGAAGAAAGTATCAAGAAGTCAAAAACTACAGAGAGGTCAAGAAAGATGAGGATTGAAAAGAAAGTCATTAGATATGGCAATTAAGAGAGAACAATCTCAGTTTAACGATGAGGTCAGAAGCCAGATTGTAGAGACTTAAGACATTAGTAAGAAGAAAGGAAGTGGAGGCATAGATTCTGGTCTTGACTGGTACCATTTTGACCTCAGGCTGAGATTCATTGATGGTACTAGATTAATGATTAAGGTGGCCCATTAAAAGCCAGGCCAATTGGTTTTATGCAAAAAGGCTCTAGAGCTTTGGAGGAAAAGGGTCATTGAAAGTACATGGCATGAAATGAGTTTTAAAAAAATCTCAGTGTATTCACTTGCCACGAAGAGGAATTAAAAAAAAACTAAAATAAAAAGCCTAAATAGTAGGCAGTAAGTTGATTTCTTTTGAAATGATTCTAAAGAAGTTCTAGATTCAATCTTTGGTTGGCCAGATAGGTTTTGCAGTATTCCATGGCCCTGGATGACTTCCTAACCCTGGTTAACCATGTTGTAAACATTTGCCAGTCTTATTCTCAGTAGTGTTCTAGTAATGGAGACAGTTTGTGCCTATCAATACATATTCCCTTTCCTGACCCACTCATCATTATTTCTAGAGTACATTTCGGGGCCCTATTGATTGCATGCCTATTCAGAACTAGCCTTATTTGCAGGAACAATGGGAAGGTAGTGATCTAGTTTGCATGTGACACAATATAGTATCAGGTGCAAAAATTATTCTTCCTGAGTGCTTCTGAGGATCACAAGGCAGAGATGGAGAGAGCACAGTAGATTCATTCTTATTTCATTCATATTTGTGGAGTACCTTTGGGGGGGTATACAGCCTAGTCTAAATTCTAGACTTGGGGAGGCAATTCATATTGAAATCACAAATTAAACAGAGTTGTTGGAATTATAGGAATCATAATGATGCTGTACAACTAGAAGAAAGTTTAGCGACCACTTAGTCACTTAGTCTCTAATGCCCTCATTTAACAGATCAGGAAACTGAGGCAGAAAAAGAGACTAAATGACTCATCCCATGGCTCTCAGTTAGTAGGCATTAGATTTGGGATTTGGACTGGGGTCCTGAGACTTAAAGTTCAGTTCTTTCCCCATTACATCAAGATATCTCTGTTTCAGAGTCCAGTGTCTTCCCAAATGTCATGCTCCCCATCCCCCACATTACATATGGGGAAGGTGAGGTCCAGCTTAAAATACAAGATTAAAGAGGCCATCAGGTGATATATACCACGTGCCCAAGAAGAGTCACAGACTAAGATCTCTAGGAGTCTTGGAAAGACAGAGATGAAGTGGACTGAAACCTGGTTACTGGAGTTAGGTCTGAGCCCTTATTATTAGGTGATTAATGTCAGGAAAATGGGAACAGTGATGGGAAGATAAAAGAAGAGCAGTTAAACGACAGTGAGCAGCCAGCTGAGTCATTCTTTATGTCCCTAAATTTTTTCACCCAGTTTTTCAGAGATAAAGAACAAGGTAAAATTTTGGAGCAGAATTGTAAAAGCCCTGACAAGTTGAGAACCACCAACTCCAAATGTTGAACAAAGTAAAGGGATGCAAAGAAATAAAAACCAAGCACAAGCCACAGCTCTTCATTACCATCAGTTTATCTGCTCAAAAATTCCTTTGTGAAGTTTGTCACAGCTGGGGACACAGGGCCAGGGGATTTAGAGCTAGAAGCTAGAAAATATCATTTAATCCAGCCACCTCATTTTATAGATGAGGAAAAGAAGATTCAGAGTGACAAGTAACTTATCTGAGTTGGGTGCTTTCCTTCTTTTCAAAAACTATCTGCCTGATGGTACTTCTTTGTACTCCAGAGAAGGGTCACCGCTCCAATGTAAGGGCCTGATCTTAGGTCACTTTGCACTTGAACAGAGGGAAAGCATCCTTCCCTCACTGTCTCTCCAACTTCCTCCCAATCACATCAACCTTCAGAGAGCTGGTCTTTATTCAGAGCAGCCTTTGAAATGAAAGGATCCTAGATTTAGAAGTCTCTCTAGCTGGGAGGAGGAGATAGGAAGAAGGGGCATCTGTGAGATAGAATCCTCTTGGAGATTAGCTTTCTCTTTTTCTCCTCCTGTGTTGTAAATCCTTTGTTGGAGGAAAAGAAGCATTAAGCTTCCTTAGGCAATCTTATATGCTCCTGATTTCAGAACATCTAAATGTTTTAAAGAGCTAGTGACTGGTCAGCTCCTGTTTTGTTGGTGTGTGACTCACACTCCATCAGCCTCAGATAAAGCCAAGAATCTTACATTTGAACCATTCTTGAATTTTTCAAAGAAGTTTCATGATTATTTTATTGGACTTTTGCAACAAACTTATTGGATTGGCAAGATTGGCATCATCCCCATTTTACAGATGAGGAAACAGAAATTCAGGACTTTAATGAATTGCTTGAATGCATAGATGCACACTTTTTAGATTCATGGGATGTTATATCAGAAAGAGACCCTAGGTTTATCTATCCCAACTGCCTCATTTTATAGTTGAGAAAATGGGACACACAGACTAATCTGCTCAAGGTCAAGTAGATAATTAGTAAGAGACCTAGGTCCCAAACCCACCCTTCACTAACTAATTGGAGGTGGAGTGGGAAGTAGACTCTGGGGTGCTTGAACCTTCACCCCAGTGATTTTGTTTCTACCAGTCCCTGGAAACGATATGAGCTTTTAGGTAGCTTCCAGCAAATCAGGGCTAATGTAGTAGTGTGTTTGAGAAGTGCAGCTGTTCTGGGTACCCAAACCTATTAGCTTTATTTTATTCCCTGCCTTATTCCACTCTGCTCTCCTGCTAGACCAGCCTTTAGGCAAATGGTATTGCAGCTCCTTTCCTTCTGAAAACACACACACACACACACACACACACACGCACACACACACGCACACACACTCCCTCCTCAAGCTGTGTCTCATCATTTGGGACTGGCTTTACTGCCCTTCCTCCTCCAAGGCTTCATTACTACTTCACTGTGGGAACTCCAGATCCCCACTGTGGCATTCTGCTTAGTGTTTCATCTCCTGTGTTTCAGCAGCTTGACTTCAACCAGCAATGCTTATCCCCTTCTTGCCCCAGGGGGGTGGGATTCTCCTCCTGGGATGAAATGTCTATGAAATCTACAGCTTGAACCAGTCATTTGAGTTTCAGACATAGACTGCCTGACACTGTTAATTCAATGTAGTGAATGGAACACTGGGCTTAGAGTCAAAATGATTATAATTTACATTTGTATAGCTCTTTAGATTTACAACAAACTTTTCTCTCCACAACATTAAGGGGCAGGTAATTTGAGTATTATTTTCCTCATTATATAAATGAGGAAACTGACATTCTGTGAATTAAAGTGACTCTGTTTTTCCACCCTCTGGTTGAATAAATAGGGGTGGGGGTGGGTATCTGATAGCTCTTCCCAGACCCTGTATCTGAGGACACCCAAGAAATTTACCTCTTCATTTCTCAGCTGGCTGCTCTCCTGGATGTCAAGATCTCCAGAAATTCATCATTCTACTGTATGAAATCGACTTCACCTCCTACCCTGGCTGCAGGGCTTTAAAATGCCCCTGGACTGTGTACCCTCCCATCTCCCTTCAGCTCTTTTTTTAATGTGTTGTGTTCCCTCTTTAGATTATGAGCACCTTGAGGGTAGGAACTATATTATGCTTTTCTTTTTATCCTTAGCACTTAGGGCATAGTAGCCTGGCACATGGTAGGTGCTTAACAAATGTTTATTGACTCTGAACTTTTCTTTCAACAACTCTCAAGTGGCACGTAATACATGTATTAATTATGCTTCCCATTATATGGATGAGGATGCTGCCATTTAGCGAAGTAAAATGATTTTCTACTGCACTATAAAGCCTCTCTGAGTCCAACTTTTGCCTCTTACTACCAATGGCTTTTCCTAGCTATGTAACCCTGGGCAAGTTATTTTATCTCACTGGTCCTTGGGTTTCTCATCTCCAAAAGGAGAATCTTAGATTAGTTGTTCTTAAAGGTCTTTCCCAGCTCAAATATTCTGTGACTTTATTATTATATCAGTCTGCAAACTGCATGAGGGCAGGAATTATGTCTTATGGAAAATTTGTACCAAGCACAGCCTTCAACTTATAGGGCCCCCTTAATAAAAATGGTTGTTGAAGGAATGAAGGATTGAGTTCAACTATTTCATCTGTGTCACGCTCCTTGATAATAGCAAATGAATGTGTCTTGTATTTTTGTGTCCCCCACTATGTCTAGCCCAGGGCTGAATACGAAACAGGTGTTTAACAAATGTTTTAAATGAAATGAATTTAATATTCCACTAGCTTGCAAAGTTGTACAGAGAAGTCCAAGGCTGAGCCTTTCAGGCTGAGCCTCACACCAATAAACCTGTCAGATAATAACCACACTGTCATGGGTGGGGAAGCTGACTCTGCCATCTGCCAAGCAATGGTCAGAGTAAATAACCCAAGTCGTGATATCAATTGTGAATCATGGTACTTGTTCCTATATTTATCCACCACTACAACTGTCATCTCTACTCAACTAAGACAATGTTTTCCTTTCAGTGACTATGAATAGAGATCCACTTGGCCCTGGTCTACTGTGTGCTAAGCATCTAATTACAAAGTTTCAGCAGGGGGCAGAAGAAAGGGTGGAATCAGAGACCATGGGTCTGAATCTTAGCTTTGCTTCTTACTTACTTGTATGACTTTGCGAAAGTTGCCTCACCTCTCTGGGCCTCAGTTTCCCTTCTGTATAATGAAGGGGTTGTACTAGATGACTTCTAATGTCCCTTCTAGCTATAAATCTGTGGTCCTATGACATATATATGTGTATGTATGTGTATATATGCATATGTATGTGTGTATATATGTATGAGTATATATGTGTATGTATACACACACACACGTATATATTATATATATATGTATTTTTTTTTCTTCTGGCCTGCATAGTAGAAAGGAAATATCTGTCTCAATTGGAGACTGAAATGCTTTCTTATTCTTAGCCTCATCTGCACAATGGGGAAAATCTTATAAACAGAATACAGTAATTACTAGGTTAACTGGAGCTTTCTGGAGATTATCAAAGCAATGTAATGAGATACTTGGTCATGGAGGAAACTGAAAGCAGACTGTCTATGGCCTAGAGTGGAAGGGCATGAGCAAAGATGGCCATTTGGGCAGATTGCAGGGTACCAAGAAACCTGAATACTTGATTTCAGTCATTTGTTTCCCAAGGACAACGTCCTTCGTCTCACAATTAGAGGTGAAGCCAAAAATGCAACTCCTTAACCCTATCCCCTCCCTTTCCTGGAGGGAACATAGGGACATACATATATTCACATTGAAATGTAAATAAACACTCATAAGCCCCTTTCTAGAGAACAGGTTTTGATCATCAGGAAGGATGAAGGCATTTGATTCCCGAGGGTATGGAAGAGACCATCACTAGGATCAGACCAGGAAGGAGAAAGAGAGAAGAATGAACAATCAAGGGGCAATGAAGACGAACTTTGCTGGCTCCTGGAAATGGTATCAGCAAAGGCTCAGAGAGGGGAATGTAGAAAGTACAATCAAGGGAAAATGAATTCACTCATCTGACTATTAGTTCTTCTTTTCAAACTTTTGTTTCAGACCTGGGTTAAGACATTCATGTGCACTAAAAAAAGATTTAATTTTAAACCTTCATTATAAAAATTTGAAGTGACTTACCACAAGATAAATACTTATGAGCCATAGAAAATATTTTTCTGAGATTACAATGATTGTATCTATTTTCAAAAAATAATCCTCATTGTTCATGCGTGTCTGTTGTGTGCTAAGATGCTATGTCGCTTTTTTAAAAAAGCCAGACAACAAACAAAAAATTAGACCTGCGTTATCATTAATATAGCGGGCTCCCAGATGAGCAAACTTCCCCTACTACTGGAGACATGTAACTGAGGTTCAATTTTATAATCTTTAGAGAGTTGTCTGTGCCATGAGAATATAATGTGACTTACCTGCTTAGGTTCACAATGCTAAAAGGCAGGACTAGAATTCACATCATCTTGACTAGGGGGCTAAATATCTATGCCCTTCACCACACTGTTTCTCTATGTCTTGTCTTGTCTTCATATCTCCAGGTCCTGTCCTATATTCATGGTCATTGAGGACCAGTTTAAGCAGGAACCAGGGAAAGTCAATTAATTTTTCTAGAGACACATCTTCCATGAGTTTACTAAGGCTGCAGCACATAAGAGAACAGGAACTTATACTTATTGTGTGGAAGAGATTTCTCATTTAGACAACTTTTCAATGTTTTCCCCCCCAGATAACACCAGGATATGGAGGATATCCTAAGGTATGTGTAGACTTGTGTTGTGGTACTCTTATAGTTCTTTTAGAGGACATTTAAATCCACAGAATCTCAGAATGGGAAGAAACCTCTGAAGTAATCAAGAACAATCCATATCTTAAAAAAATCCTCTGTAACATCCAGGCCTTACTTTAAAATCTCCACTGAGGGAGAAAACATGACTTTCTGGGGAAGCCAATTTCATGTTTGGATGGCTCAGATCATTAAGGATTTTTTCCCTTATATCAAATTGAAGCTTGCTTCTTCCCAACTTCTGTTGTTTGGCTCTAGCTATGCTCTTTGGGGTTGTCAAGAATAAATCCAATCCTTCTTCCAAATGGTAGCCCTTCGGTTACTGAAAACTGCTTTCATTTCCTCCCTAGTCTTCTCTAATCAAACTAAACATACCCAGTTTTTCCATACTTTCCTGACATTGTTTGGTCTTTACTCTTTTCTCTGGGTGTACTCCAACTTGTCAAAATTCTTCTAACTGCACCTCAGCTTCCCTAGCTCCTCCTACAGAGATAGTTTTGTTTTCTATTTTTAAGATGGAATAAAAACTAGAAGAGAGATACTATAATTGTCATTTTGGGCTGAGAAAGACTGTGTGAGGTATCAGAAGAAAGGACCAAAAAAATTTCTTTCCTGAGTGATTCATCTGTCTTCTGTATGAGAGATTGAAGGACATTTCAAAAGAATAGAGTTTTCCTATTGAAAAGATACGCTATGCAAAAGATATCCTGAAGAGAATTATTTTTTTATTAATTTTTTAATTTTTAGTTTGCAACAAATAGTTCTACATAATTTCGAGTTCCAGATTTTCTCCCCTCCCTTCCCCCCTCCCTCCCCAAGAAGGCATGGGATCTCATATAACTTCCATGTATAACTTGGCATTGAATTAATTTACACACTAGTCAAGTTGTGGAGAAGAACCATGACCAGTGGAATGACTCATGAGAAAGAAGAAACAGAACAAAAAAAAAAA
>CM053622.1:302995956-303009473 GCA_028646595.1 Phalanger gymnotis
TCAAAAAAGTTGTTTTTGCATAACTAGGAAATAAGATATATAGGCAATGGGGTATAGAAATCTATCTTGCTCTACAAGAAAGTAAGGGGGAAGGGAGAGGATACTGGGGAAAGGGGCAATCAGAATATATGCCATCTTGGAGTGGAGGGAGGAGTGTAGAAATGGGGAGAAAACTTGTAACTCAAAATCTTGTGGAAATCAATGATGAAAACTAAAAATATTGAATGAATAATAACAATATGAAAAAAAGAATGGTCCTGGATTTAGAATCAGAGAATTTGGGTTCAAGTACTCTCTCTGAACCTTGTCCATGTGACCTGGGGCCAGTCACTTCCTATCTTTGGACCTCTGAACCCTCCTCTTTTTTTTAAATTTAATTTTAGCTTCCAGGGCCAGAACACAAATACAGAATAGAGAAAAGGAACAAAACGTATCATAAATTTAAATATTTAAATTTAAATACAAAGTAAGAAAAAAAGCATGTCATGTGCACAGCAGAACATAAGAGAAGATTCAAGATATATAACAATAGATTTTCATTTCAAGAAATCCTATATGATAAATAATATATGTTGAGAATTGTCCATCTTTGCTTCCTTGTGAGTTTTCTTTTGTTCTCTGCTGTGCACTTTTTTACTTTGTTCTTTTTTTCCCCTTCCCCCACTCCCCTGAAGGCTACAATAAAGTTTAAATATGTTTCTCTATAGCCATAGATATATACATACACATATATATGTATACATACATATATAGATATATACTTTCCCAAACATACTCTACTCCTAATCTTTGTTTTTATATTTGTGCATATCTCCTGTTTCCTATCCCTCCTGATTCTTCTACTTTACTTCTACCAACTACCTTGCCTTCCTATTACTGTCCTATCCCCCTCCAAGGATCTCTCCCCTATCTTTCCATTCCCATAAATTTAAACACCCTTCTATACTCCCTTTTACCTAGTCCCTCATTCTCCCCATTAAAATCCTTCCCTTGTCCTCTGCCTCTTTTCTATGCCCTTACCATTTTATTTCTTCTAAATTTAGAATCCTTTTATACTCTTCTAAATATATATATATATGTATATATATATATATATGTTTACATATACATATATCTATGTATAGATATATGTATTGTTACCTCTTAAACCCACTCCTGATGAAGTAGGTTACCAGAACTACCAGCCTTCCTTCCCCATCTAATTCCTCTGTATCCTTTCTTCCTCTTGCACTTCATTTGTATAAAATGGTTACTCTTTTTAGCTGTTTCTAAATGGTTTTACTTTTTAAATTCATATCATAGGTTTATCCTTCTCTTTCTTATGAGCTCACCAATTATTAATAAGAGCCTTAGACATACATTTTACATTTTATGTTATATAAAAGGTAAACAGTCTATCTTTATGAATCCCTTATAGTCAGTCTTTGGTAGGTACCTTATGTTTCTCTTCTATTAAGATCTTCTATTAAGCTCAGGATTTTTTTAAACAAAATTTTGAAAGTCTGAGAGTTTATCAAATGTCCATTTTTTTTTCATTCAAGATTATACTTAACTTTGCAGGGTATGATATTGTCGGCCAGAGCTCCAGGTCTTTCGCTCTTTGATATGTTGTGTTCCAAGACCTGCAGTTCTTTAATGTCTCTGCTACTAGGTCTTGTGTAGTTCTAATAGTGGCACCATAATATTTAAATTCTTTTAGTCTCGATGCTTTTAATATTTTATCCTTGAGCTGGGGGTTTCTCAATTTTCCTCATAGGATCTCTTTTAGTGGTGTTTGGTAGAGTTTTTCTATTTCTACTTCCCTGCCTTGTTCTAATGCTTCAGGACAATTTTCTTTAATTATTTCTTGTATTATTGTATCAAGGTTCATTTTTTGATCATAACTTTCAGTTAGTCCAATTATTTTTACATTTTCTCATCTTGATCTATTCTCCAAATCTGTTGTTCTTCTTATAAGATATTTCACTTTCTCTTCTATCTTTTCATCATTCATGTTTTGTTTAATTATTTCTTCATCTCTTATAATTTCACTTTGCCCAATTCAAATTTTCAAGGTGTCATTTTCCTCCTTAAGATTCTGGATTTTTTCTAATTGGTTGACTTTCCTTTCATAACCTTCTTGTTTTTCTTGGATTGTTTTTATTCATTCATTTATTTATCTATCTATCTATCTATCTATCTATCTATCTATCTATCTATCTATCTATCTATCGTTTCCTCCATCTCTGTCATTTGATTTTTAAAGTTCTTTTTAAGATCTTCTATAAATTCTTTTTGGGCAAGTGACCATTCGATGTTGCTCTTTGAGGGTTTCTTTACTTTGGTATCCTCCTCTGAAAATTAACCCTGGTTATCTCTATTCCTGAAATTGCTTTCTATGATTGGATTCTTTCTCCTTTGCTTGTGTATTTTTTGTGGTAATAGCTTGATTTTTTTTTAATCACCTCTGGTCCTGGGGTATGGGAAATGCTGCCTCTTGCTCCAGATCTTCAGTTCTACCCTGTAGCCTGGAACCAAAGCCAAACCTCCAACCTCCTGTAAGTGCTCACAGCCAGGGCCTTTCTGCCCCACTGCTTTTGCACTCACTAGGCATGTGCTGGTCCCTTCTTGCCACCACTGCTCTTCACAGCACAGCTGGGTCTGGAGTTCCTCATAGCAGAGGTCCCCTTCAACCTTTCTGGGCTCAAATGCCCAACTCCCTTCACTATCCTGGGGTGGAAAATTCCTGTGGCTGGGGCAGAGGCAGCCTCTCAAACCAACTAAACCCAGGATTTGCCACTAGTTGTTTAAGGGGCTCGCTGCTTGTTGTTAAAAGGGAATCTAGCCTGGAGGTGTTTACTCTTCTTAGGGACCAAACCTCCTCCTGGGATTTTTCTTGGGATCTTATCAAATTGTCCCAGGAAGATCCTGGTTGTGCCCCTATTTTTTGTCTCCAGCCACACTTTGTTCACCCTAAGGTTCTATTTTTATTCTTTTGTGGAGGAAAATCTTAAGAGCTTGGAATTCTCTGACCTACTCCACCGTCTTCCCAGAATCCTTTCCTGGACCTTCTTCTTTAAAGCAAAAAGATGCGTCACTTTAGCTTCTAAGGTTCATTCCAGCTTTAAATCTATTTTCCTGTGATCCTATCTAAATCAAGAAGACCAGCTAATATGTTAAAAGAGACTGAATCAAGCTTGTGAGGTTTTTAAGAAGCAAATGATCCAAATATAAAATATATTCTTAATACAAATCATGTAAAGTCCAACAAGTAGGTTCAACAAATAACTGCACAAATTTAACTTAGGGAATATGTACCTAGATAATATTTCATGTGAAAAAAGACCAAGGAATTTTTAGAGGTTAAAAACTCAGCATGACTTGAGTCAACATGATCATATGACAGACAGCAAAATGAATACCCATCTAAGCTGGATTAAGAGGAATACCATAATGGTGATGTAGTTAAGTGGCATGGTGGATAGAAGACTGAGGCTACAGCCATGAAGACCCAAGTTCAAATCAAGTCTTAGACACTTAATAGCTATGTGCTCCTAGGCAATTCAATGAACTTATTTCTGTCTAAATTTCCTCAAATGTAAAATGAGCCTAATAAGAGCAACGACCTCCCAGGGTATTTGTGAGAATAAAACGAGATAATAAAAAAATTAAAGTAAATAAAGTAATTTTTAAAAAGTAAAAGTAAAGTAAGTAAAGCATTTTGCAAACCTTAAAGTGCCATAGAAATCTAGTTATTATTATTATCATAATTACTGTCATCATCATCATCATCATCATCATCATCATCATCATCATCATCATCATTATTAGAGAGATAGTCCCATTGCACTCTGCTGTGGTGGTTGAATCATGTCAGTAGTATTGTATTTATTGTTGGGCACTGCTTTTTAGCTGGCATGAACAAACTGGAGTTTTCCTAGGGGCAGGCAAGTAAGATGAAGAGGGGACTGGCAATCATACTGCAGAAAGGGTTGAAGGAATTGGGGATGATCTATTTTGAGGAAAGAAGACTTGGGGATTAGGGAGAATGATAGCTGTCTTCAAGTATTTGAAGGATTGTCATGTGGAAGGACGGGACTTGTTTTGCTTGGCTCCAGAGTGCAGAATCAGGAGCAATGAATGGCTTGAGGTTGCAGAGGAATAGATTTTGACTCAATATCAGGAAAACTTCCTAATAATTAGAACTGTCATAATCTATCTTTTTCTCTGTCTTTCCTGCTCATATTTGCCTGAGTGATGATGGAGCCTAGATGTTTTACTGTGCCCTATTTCGGCCCCTTTCCTGCCTGCACTGACAGGTAATAAACAAGAAAAACATACTGCCTCTCAGGGACCATTGTCAACTTTGCTCCTGCCCAGCCCAAATTTGAGGGGTTTTGTTCTTCTTCCCATCATTCAGTCCTTAATAGCTGATAGAGTTCTGATTCCTCCCTTAAAACACAATGTGATAAATAGAATTGCCCAGATTTCCACAGGGACCACAGGGGAATATTGTAGAAAGGGAATGGACTCTGAGAAGAAGATGCATAATCTGTCATCACTGAAGCCAGTCTTGTGTATGAGAGATACAATCACATAAACAAGGTGATGTCATGAAGTCCCTATGCTCCCCTCAAATACATTGACCCCACTCCATCATTCCTGATATTCCTTTGACAGATAGCAAAGCTTTTTCATCCCATGTTAAAGTGCAACTTTCCCTGAAAGAACTACTTCTACAGTATCTAAAGTAAGGGGCAAAGGACTAGGATCATACTTTACACTGACAGCAAGTTTTGATTTTGATATCAGGAGTAGAACTGGTACCATAGGAGTTTGGTGAGAGGCCACAGGAAGTCTGAGAGTGCTACAAAGACAAATTTCAGGTGACGTAAAACCCACAAGAACATTAGCCCTAAGAGTTGTGTTTCACACCTAGTGGCAGCTTTACTGTGAGCCTGATATCATTGCTTTTTTCTTTGACTCTCACCTTTGCCTTACTCCTTTATGTGATGAGACCCCAAAGCTTTTGGGGTTATGGTCCTGCCTTTAATTTTCTATTACTGCTACCAATCCTTGCATGGATGAGACTGAACACCCCCGTCTTTCCCTTCAGCTCATTGAGAAACATAAATATAGCCTTTCTTCAGTTAGCTTGTCCTCTATTGACATAAACTTTAGATGTCCAGGGTTATGTTAACACCATTGTCAGGTATCATAGGTGGGTTTATTTAAGGAAAAGAAAATAAACTACAACAAGTTTACTGAATATTGAGTTATTCCATTCCAGGAATAATCTTATTTTGGATATACAAGTAGACCACAGTTTTGGGGTTAAATAACTGTCTTCTGGTAAACACACTGTTTTACCATCTTGCCACAGAGAAGTCACCCCCACCCTAAATCTATTACTCTCCTAGAAATGTTAGTGCCCAGCTCAGAGCTTTCTCTTTCCATTCAAAGTTGGTACTCCTCTTACTTCGAGGTCCTGCCCAAATTGATATGACATGACTTGCAGTTGACTTTGATGTGAGTGAGGGAGGGCTGTTCAAGGCGCCCAAATTAATAGAATCTTAATTCCTTGCTTCCTCTTTCCACAATACTACTCATCAAGCATACAGCAACATCCAGTCAAACTTGCATACAATTCTCGCAAATGTGAAGGCACATTTCTTTACAATTGCAAAAGAGAAGATTGTGGCTAAGTAGTGAAAACAAACTGAGAAAATTTCATATTTTGTGTTTTGTTTTTATTTGTGTGTGTATGTGTTTACATGTGAGTGTTTTTGCATGCATGTGTAATAATGGCCTTTATAAATGTACCTAAACCAACTAGTTTTCTATTCTCTTTCTTTCCCTTAAAGAACCATACATGTTTGTTATGTAAATAGTAGCTATTCTTTTCTCCCTATCTTTCATTTCTCTTTTTCTTTTCTTTCTCTGTCTTCTTCCTTCTTTCACTTTCATATCTCACTCTTTCCCTCTCCTTCCTCTTTCTCCTTTCTTTTACTATCACTTTCTTATTCTTTTTTTACTTCTTTCCTTTTCCTTCCATATTTCTCTTTTCTTTTCTTTCTTCATTCCTCCCCACTGCCTTTTCCTTCCTTCTTTCCTTCTTCCCTTCCTGTGGCAAATGAGTCTGGAGATATTTAATACAAAGAAGAGAAGAATCAAGGAATGGAATAATGGCTGCCTTCTATTACTGGAAGCTAGGGAAATTGTATAATGTATAATGTATACATCATGTAAGATGTAGTATGGCACAATCACCAAGGTCCCTTAGAAATCTAAGACTTCATAATGCTTTGGGAAGAGTCAACTTCATATCCACAGGGGAAGTATATGAGCATACCTATGACTTGGCATCTGGGCATGTCTGAGAGAGTACATTTCACTAAAATTGGAAGTCTAATCTGCATGTTGTTCTTTGGGAATTATTAACCCCTGTTATTTTTGTGGTGTTTATCTCTTGGTTCCCTTCCTCAGTCTAGATTACAGAATCATATACTTAAAAATGTAATCAGCCTTAGGAATCATCAAGTTCAGTGGCCTCACTTTAAAGATTACCGAACTGAAGATCAGGTGAAGTAACATCCAAGGTCACACAAGATAATCCAGAAGCAATTTATGTGAGGAATCAGCAACAGAAGTCTAGCTCTCCTGGGCTGTAGGAAAGATGAAGAATAAGGGTTACCTTACACTGAATGATTGGTAGTGAAGAGAGCTCATGTGTAAGTTCTAAAATAAATTATATAGGGGAAGAAGGAGGTTTCCACTGTGTTTGCTGGTAGGGCAGGGCATCTTTAAGCACAGTATAACTATTCAGAGAGATCTGCAAGTAGTAGGTCTTTAATGAACTCTTGTGGTATTGATAATGTCCTGTGTGGTGTGTTTTCTTTTTTAAAATTTATTTATTTTAATATTCTTTTTTTTAAAATTGAGTTCCAAATTTTCTCTTTCCTTCTTCTCCCTCCTTGACCAGCTGAGAAAGCAAAAAAATCTGCATAAATTATACATGTGAAGTCATGCAAAACATATTTTGATATTAGCCATGTTGCCAAAAAACAAACAAGGAAATAAAGAAAATGGAAAAAAAATATGTTTCAATCTGCATTTAGAGTTTGTCAGTTTTTTCTTTGGAGGTGGATAGCATATTTTCATCGGTCCTTTGGAGTTCTCTTATATCATTGTATTAAGCAGAATAGCCATGTTTTTCACAGTTAATCACTGTTACAATATCACTGTTAGTGTGTACAGTGTTCTCTTGGTTCTTCTCACTTCACTTTTCATCAGTTCATGTAAGTCTTCTCAGATTTTTCTGAAACTATCCAGCTTATCATTTCTTATAGCACAGTAGCATTCTGTCACAATCATATATGCAGTGTGTTTTCAATCCCTCATCAACCTCTTCATTGGTCATATCTATTCCACTTGCCTAAAAGTATATTCCTCATAAATCTTATTGCCCAAGTATCTAAATTCCTGCTGTCAGTTAAAAGCCTCTGCTAAAATACAAATTAAGTCCAAAGAATCATATAACTTAACATTAGAACAGACCTCTGAAGGTTTCTTATCCAATCTCTACCTAAAGTATGAATCCCTTCAATAACATAATTGAAGATTGGTCAACCAACTTTTACTTGAACACTTCCAGTGATGGAGAACTCATTGCATTAGAATGTATTCCATTTAATTTTTAGACAGCTTTAATAGTTAAGAAGTTCTCTGTGTTTTTGTCCAGCAGAAATCATTTTCCCTCTGGATCCCACCAACTAGTTCAAGTCCTGAACTCTAAAACCAGGTTGATTCCATTTGAATTCCACATGATAGTCATTCAAATGTTAATGTAGCCAATTACTCCTTTGAAAGCTGGATAGGCCTATGAGCTCCCTCCCTATTGAGCAATATCACACTCAGTAGTGAGTGGACCTCAGAGAGAAGGGAGATGGTATTAGAAGTGCACTCTATTCTCACTGAGACTCCTAAGTGGATTCTATTTGAGGAAGAACTATGAGTTTAGGGGAAGAGTTCTAAAATCTAAATGGAAAAGGAGTTCAAGGAGCTATTTTTATTGTTTTTCTTGTATCTATTAATAAACCTATTCTTTGTTAAATAGTTTTGAATCTTTCTTCTAGCATGATGTAGCAAGGAGCAGTGTTCTTAGACACATGAATTAAAATTTAAAATTTCTAGGAATTATCCTATGTTGGAGCAGATTATTATGAAGTGGACCAAACCAGTTCGTTATATTTGACATCCTGAGTCAAAAATTACATTTAGAAACATAATAGAAATTCATTTCCCATCAACTGTACTTCTTGGACTGGTGTTTACCATGCCCTAGAAAAGTTTGATGGGGTGCTTGGGTGCCTGTGCCTGAACCCCAATTCCAAAACCACATCCAGTTCTAAAATCACATCTCTCCCTAGCCTCAAAACACTATCCCTAGCAGTTTCTCTCTAGCAAAACAGGTCAGCATGCCCTAGCAAAACACTTACCTCTCTTCCTGATATTGCAGCCAGCTGTACCTATAGATTTATTAGTTTGGACTCTCTGTATATGTGCTAAAACTGGCTGTGTACTGGGTTGTAGAGATATTTATTACTCATTGACCTACTGTGTGCATGCTAGATCCAGACATACGTATACTCCTTTACATTTATCTTGCCTAATAAGACATTGATGGAAGCAGCCTGGATATTCCCAGTCAGCCCTGACCCTTAGTTGACTTAGTGACATTTCAGGGCTAAAACCACATCTCCAGGTAGGACCCCCTTGGGCTATTTCCCAGTGAACTCTGTGTAAGATACCTTTGCAGTAGATACAAAAAGCGCATGTTCCTTTAAAAACTGACCACCCCTCAATCACTTCCTGACCCCACCCCAAAACAACTAATTAACACACTTGGCATATGTTTTACCCCAAAATATCCTATATAAACCTTATCTGCACCCCTCTAAGGTTGCAGGTTCCCTAATATTTGCTATCTTGACTTAAAGAATGCTTGAGTCTGCAAATTCATTCCAGATGGCCTTGACCCTCTCCAGTACTCAAGTCCTTGAGGGGTACTTCCCCTCAACTACACTTTCCGGGAACTCCAACCTTGGGGTTCCTGGACCTTGTCTCCTCAACCCTCAACAAGCTCATTATTAGGAAATTCACTATCCTGAGAAAGAATATCACTTTTGACAATCATATCTCATCAGTACTCTCTGCCCCTCTGATTAGAGGACTTGAGGGTAGAACAAAGAACTCCTCTCGAAGTTTCTGCTTAAAGAAGTGTCTCAGGCCAACCAACTCTTCCTTTCCTTCCAATTTCTTTCTTTTGATTTGACTCCACCATGCCCCATGCCCCATATCAGGTTCCTTGGTCTCCTGTCAACTTCCTTTTTGGTGTTGTCTTCTCTCATTAGATTGGAAACTCTCTGAGGACAGGAGCTGTCTTTCTTTATCCTATTTGTATGCCTAGTACTTAGTATTTGCACATAGCAGGAGTTTAACAAATGTTTATTGACTGATTACCTAGAAGGAAAACCTGGGAAGCTACCAATCACCTATTAGCACTTTAGCAAACAACGTAGGAGAGACTATAAGTCTAAGACAAAAAATAGTCTAGGTGAGTCTTTATAGCAGTGGAACAAGGGGGATAAAAGGGTCTAGAAGAGAGGTGCCTGGACTTTTTTTCCGTATCATGGGCCTCTTTGGCAGTTTGGCAAAACTTCTCAAAATAACATGCAAATGTGTAAAATAAGATACAAATGAAATCAGTTATAATAACATATATTTATAAAAATATGAAGAAAAAAACAAGTTGATGGACCCCACATTAAGAACTCTGGTCTAAAGCATGGGGCACCAATTTTATATTTATTGTCAGTCTGATTTCATTTATACCACAAGATGTGGGTCAATTTACAACCTTGGAGTGCTCTTTTCCTATTCATAATTAACAAAGAGCTCAGTATTTTGCCATCCTGTAGATGTAGTCTGCTCAGGGTAACCTCATCTTTGCTTTCCAAAGTTAGCTTCATCGCATGAGCAAAACACAAGGATTAAGAGACCTACGTGAAGTCAACCCTATCAGGATTTAATATGAAGTGTGCACTTTCTAAAGTCTTTGTTCTCATCATATTCTCTTAAATAAAATCTCTTTCTCCTCCACAGAAACTCACTCCCACTACTCTATACTCTTCTGATTAACTCTTCTTGACTCAGTAGAGACTCAGCAATTATTCCACTCAAGAATTCTCATACAAAGAGGATCTTATCTATGCCTTCACTGACATTAGTGTGAAGGATACAACCTGACACTTCTAAACTAGGCCAGGGAATAGCTCACAGTTATAGGCAGCTGTGGGCCTTTATAGTCTACGGACATCTGTTTCACCTTTTACTATATTCCTCAAAAATCCTAACAGCTGCAAGGGACTATAGATTTGTTGGGACAGAGACTATAAATTTTGAAGGATAACATGATGCCATTAAGTGCCCAGAAAAGGTTATAGAAAGAACTCTAGAGAAGAGAAGACAGCAAATGCAACCTATAACTTTATCTTAGGTGGGTCCTGCTTCTGTAACCCTAAATAAGGTGAGCAAAGAGGCAGCATTATGTAAAAAGACGATCACTGGGCCAGGCCTCTAGAGAGCATGACCCCCATCACTTTTTCTAATACTTTGTTTTGTATTCATGGATAACTTGCTTAATGCCTCCCTAGGCCTCAGTTTTCTCATTTGCAAAATAAGAAGATTAAATTAGATCCCCCTTTAATCTTTAAACCTTTAAAGATCTCTAAAATTCTTTGGAGCTATGAGGTTTTTGCCTCTAAACCAACCAAGGCACAACCTCCTTACAATCTAGTACTCTCAGCTTTGCTTAGTTAGTATTAGAATGCACTCGTAGTTTCATTATCTTCACTCTCTACCTAGCTGTATTTATTTCCATTGTAATATGTTCAGACTTTTCAAATCACAGAATCCCAGAGTTTTTAGAGTTCGAAAGGGGCTCAGAGTCTGTCTAGTCCAACTCATACTGTGCCAAAGAAATACACTCTACAAGGTACTTGACAAGTAGTCATCCAGCCTCTATTTGAAGACCTGTAGTGAATAGGGAAGAGAACCCATTATACTTTTAGATAGCATTAATTAATAGGAAATTTCCCCTGACATCAAGATTAAACTAACCTCTTTGAAATATCTACCTGTTGACTCTGTTTCTGTCTCATGGGACCAAACAGAAAAAGTCTACTCTAATCACTTTTCCATATGATGCTATTACAGCTATTTAAAGACAGCTATTGTATCCTTTCAAAGCCCTCTCTTCTTGGGGCTAATCAGCCCCATTTCTTTCAACCTACTCTCATAAGGCCAGAACTTGAGGCTTTTCCTCATTCTGATTGTTCTGGTTCTGGTTCTGGATTCTCTGGTTATTCTCTAGTTGGCCAATATGCTTCCAACTTGAGATGCCCAGAACTGAACACGATATACTAGATGCAATCCAACCATAGAGTACAAGGGACTACCACCTCATTGTTACTCAAAATATGCCTCTCTTAATGAACTTCAAGGACATATTAGCTTCTTTGATATATTCGACATTATATGTACCCATATTGAAATTGTAGCCACCACCCTCCAGATCTTTTTCAAGTAAAATGGTGTCTAATTATAAATCCTTAATCTTATAATTACAAAACTTATTTGTTTAATCCAAACCCTATGAAATTTCACCTTAGCAGATTCATTGCAATGTTTTAAGCTGCCAAAATGCCCAAATTAACTACAAAAGACATATGATGGAAGATGCTATTTGCATTCAGAGAAAGAACTGATAAATAGAAGTGTGTGTAGAATAGTTTTAGATACACGTATTTGGGTCTAATGGTAGCCATCTCTAGGGTGGGGGTGGGAGGCGGGAAGAAAAAAAAAGGTATAGTAACTTTATTATATATTTAAAAGAAATAATAAGTTGTATATAACAGATTTGCAGTTTTTATGTACAATTATGTTTTTTTTTAAAAAACCCTACTCTGTTGTGGAAATGCTTGTTTTATTTCTTAAGTTCAGAATAAAATAAATAAAATTGAAAAAAGTGATCTTTTCTGTGACTAAGAATCTACGCTGTATGCATTTTATCTTTTGCCTTTCTCCTCTCTACTGATTCCATTCTCGATAATCCTTCCAAGTTAAGACCAAGCCCCCACCTCCTCCATGGAGTCTTTCTTGGCTTCTTGCACTCAAACTGCTAGTACTTTTTTATATCTTTTATGGATCATAGTTTGTACCACATTGTCTAGCACTTGATTATATGCCATTCTCTATTATTCTCTCATCGTTTTAGGTGTGTTCATCTTGCCACACAGCCGAGATTGAAAGTTCTTTGAGAGAAAGGGTCGTGTTTTCACCCTCTTTTGTATCCCCTTAAGTGTCTTACTCAGGGCTGGAACTTAGAAGGAAGTCATGAAATGCTTGCTGCCTTCAAACGGGTGAAATATTCTTTCTCAGAGTCATTCCATGTATGAGTATTTCACAAGAGGCAGTGGAACAAATGATTTTCTACTCGTGTAAGACACATACTGGACTGCATAAACAAAGACATACTCTGTTACCTGCTGAGAACAGATGGATCATCTCTCCTCAGAAGTGTCATTTTTCAATGCTCAGAGTAACCATAAAGTTTTATATACATCATGACTGTGGAAGGAAAGCCCAGCCCATCTTTTTGCACCAAACACAATTTATTTAATGATTTAAGCAGTGTGAGGCAGAATTTACTCTTCTCTTCCAAGGTGAAGAAACATTTGAAGCCTTGAACGAATCAGTCTGAAATATAAACATATAACATGCTTAGAGCGTGTACAGAATGAAAAGTAACCTTCCTCAGACAGGGATGCCAAAAAGAAATCACTGTCATGAACTCAGAATCCCATTGAGGACAGAATAAACGCACTCAGGGAGACCTTAAAGAAAGTGATTTTTCCCAGGGTCTTGAAGAGTGAGTGAAGATTACCTGGTGTGTATATATAGAACATCCTATCAGGTAAAGAAAAATATAAACACACCATTGCAGAATTCTCTCCTTGCTTATTCAACTAGTATGATAAACAGTTAGGCCAGGTAAGAAAGAATGACCAGAAGGGTTTTATTCTCATCAGTGCCCAAGTCACTCTGTAAATACCTTAGGAGGTTTGATCAATCTCTTAGGAGTAACTGAAGCAGAGCAGAAAGGGACTAGTGAGTATATATTGAAACAGTGCACTATACTTGTAGATGTAGTGAGTCATACAACATTAGATTTAAAGCTGGAAAGACCATAGAGGTCATCTAGTCAAACTCCCTCATTTTATAGAAGACAGAACTGAGGTCTACTGAGGTTAAGTGATTTGTTCAAGGGCACACAGGTTCTAATTGACAGAGCCAGGTTTGAAACACAGGTCCTCTGACTCAAACTTGCCCAACTATGCCCTATGACTCTCTCTCTCTCTCTCTCTCTCTCTCTCTCTCTCTCTCTCTCTCTCTCTCTCTCTCTCTCTCTCTCTCTC
>CM053622.1:303009573-303026004 GCA_028646595.1 Phalanger gymnotis
TCTCTCTCTCTCTCTCTCTCTCTCTCTCTCTCTCTCTCTCTCTCTCTCTCTCTCTCTCTCTCTCCTCCTTCTCTATCACAGGTGTCAAGTGCTGAAGCCTCATATTTTAATATCTCTTCCAAAGGCTTAAAATTCCAATTATTAGGGACTCAATGTTAATTTATCAGGATTTAAGTACAAGATCTATATGGCAATTTGTTTTGCTTGAGTATTTTTGTTATAGGAGTTTTGTTTTTATTTATCCCCCCCCCTCCAGTTTGGGAGGAATGGCTTGGAAATAGAGAAAACAAATGCTTGTTAATTGACTTTTTTAATGCAAGGGTAAAGGAAATACAAGTCATTCATACCTTAGCGTGAATTGATGTGATCGGATTGCTGTCTTCACAGATCTAAGTGGAGATCCAATGCTGAGCAAATGGCAGTTTTATTGAGAAGTAGGAATGACATGAAAAAAGGGAGCATTTTAGTAATTGTGAAGTTCATTGGGGAGCTTTTCGTGGCCAGAGAGAACCATGGAGTCTCTGGAGGACTGGGAGTGCAATGGAGAAGGAGATACTAGGAGGTTGTAGAGAGTGCTGAAAGGCAGGAAGGAGACTAATTTTTACCAGCATTGCAATATTACTGGCAACCTGTAGCAAAATATAGGTGAGGAGCTGGTGAGTGAATACTGCTCTGCAGAGAGGGGGCAAATGAGCTGAAAATGCCAAAACTGACAAAAACAGCTTTAGCTTAATTTATATTATCTAAAAGTAAACCTAGTTTGTTTTTTTATATCAATTAAAAATGGAGACATATTATGTTTTCTTTATTCAAAGATACCATAACTGGAATTTGTCTTAAATAATGTTTGGATTGTAAACAGATATTGCTGATTTAGGTGACAGATCTTTGAGGAAATAATTAGCAGTTCCAAAAGGTGGATTATAATGGAAATAACTAATTCTTGAAACTTAGTGGAAAGAATCATTTATACCCTACTCTGGCTGTCATTGATCCTAGATCAGCCACAACCCCAGCAATATTGTTAGAGAAGATACTTGTGTTATTCAGGATCGATAGCACTTTAATTAACAGTATTGTATTCTAAGCACTGGCAGGTGTATAAAAGTCATTATGATTTCTCTAGTTGTAGAATCTCCCCGGAGACAAAATACTAATGTAGCTTTGACCATTATCTTATTTAAACTTTTTCAGCATTACTGCATCCTGCAGTGTTCTGATTTTGCTACCTAGAAGGGATGGAGGTTGGAGAGAATAGTGGGTCTTTAAATATCTTCAAGGCATAGTCAAATGTATAGTACTGTTGAATTAAGCCCATGGATGATAAATAGCTTTCCACCCAGGAAATTTGAGTGGCATAGAATATTATTCATAGAATAGTTTCATTTTAAATCATTAATTTTTACAGCTATAAAACAGAAAAACATCATTGCTTTTTTGGTTCAATTGTTTTCAGTTGTGTCTGACTCTTTGTGACCCCATTTGTGTTTTCTTGGCCAAGATACAAGAGTAGTTTGCGATTTCCTTCTCCAGCTCATTTTACAGATGAGGGAACTGAGTCAAATATGTTTGTCACTTTCTCAGAGTCAAGAGCTAGTAAGTGTCTGAGACCAGATCTGACCTGATGAAGGTGAGACTTCCTGACTCCCTAGCTTCGCAGAAATATCATTATGAAAGTGAAGAACAAAAGTATGTTGGGATGAAGTAAATCTCCAAATGTAAATAAGAAAAATAACCTGCAGGCATATGATCCTTTAAATTATATATACATTATTTCATTCATTTGAGATGAATGCTATTAATATCCCCAAATTACTGAGATCTACTATTGTGCCAGTGACTGTTAGCAATTAACCCATAGCTAAGACCCAAAGAGAAGTGATTTGTCTAAAGTTACAGAAAGATTGAGTGGCGTTTGTCTTGAGGGTGCAGAAAGCACTCAGTCAAATGAATTTAGACTCTTTAGGAATTTAGCATATTAGATCTAGAAGGACTTTGGAGGTATTTAGTCCAAATTTCTTCTCAGTCTGTGGTTGTGTGTGTGTGTGTGTATGTTTTAAATTAGAAGGTCCAAAGAAATTATGGAATTTCTGGCAGACAGGTAGTAAGTTGTAGAATGAAACAACAAAGTCTAATGATCTTTCAGGTCATTAGACTGTTCAGTTGAGACATAAGTTTTGGCTCAGGGAGAGTAGATTTACAGTTTAGAAGGGAACTTTGAGGTCATGTTGTATAACTTTCATTTTATGGATGAGGAAGTTCAGGCATCCCAGATGTTAAGCAACTTACCCAAGACTACTGAGGTAATACCTGATAGAGCTCAGATTTGAACCCAGGTGGTTGGGAACCAAATTCTGGGTTTTTCCATTGAGTTAAATTCCTACTAATCTAAGTTATCTTTTTAGTCAACTTAAGGAGAAAAGAAGTACATTGAAAACTAGTCATTTAATTGTTGTCCTTGTTGTTTTACTCATGATTTGCTAAACAACCTGCACACCGTGCAGTGGGTAAATGATCACAACATGCAGGGACAAAAGTTAAACATAATGAAATGGGATTAGAGATATGAGAGTGTTTTGAAAACTGGAAAACACTATAGGGTAAAGAATCATCATTACTATTATTGACATTGTTTATTATTGATATTACTATTTTAAGTTACCTGGGTTCACTTGTTTTTAGGTTTTCCAGACTCATTCTGAACTCAGTTTAGCCAGAGCTAGAATTCTATATATCAACTCGATTGAATTCTACAAACATTCATAAAGTAGTTACTGCATGCGGAGAACTATACTAGATATTTGGTGGAATTGGGGGGTGTGATTAAGAGAGTTAAGGAAAAAATAATCCACCGAGGAAACAGGACAACACATTACAGCGTCCTTATTCACCTAAATAAATCATTTTGCCAGCATGGGTGTAGGGATTCTATGCTGTGCCAGTGACTTTTACCAATTAGCCCAGAACTTACTATGTCCTTCAGTGATTCATTTTGTAGGAAGCAGCAGTCTTGTCTTGCCAGTTCTCAACTTTATTGCCTGTTTATTGCTTCTCTTTGGATGCAATAAAGAAAGTGAAATTCACTTGCCTCGGGGGTACATCTGGTGGGGGAAACATTATCTATAAAGGTAATCTGATTAAGCATTTTTGGGGTGAGAAATATTGGCCATTTGTGTCTCATAACGTATTTATTACAAAACTTGTTTTAATGATAAAATTAGAAAGGTAGTTGGGTAGGGGAGCTGAGACAAAAGCTACAAACTACTGTATTGCCTTCAAGGTAAGAACATTGGACTGAGATCTCTATTTCTGACTGATTCTTGCTAGCTCTTGGAATTTGGGCCAGCCACTCTTGAATTTTGAATCTTGTTTTCCTAATTTGTAGAATAGGGATAGTGATGTTTTCTCTACCTCATGGCCGGTTTTTGAAGATTAAGTTAGACAAGGTATTGGAAAGCACTCTCAAAATCACAAAAAGCGATAGAAGTATAGTGTTATTATTATTAATAAAGTAATCTTACATAGTTGCTAAAACTGGTTCTCTATCAGTTGTCAGTCAATAAGCATTTATGAAGTACCTAATATGTTCCAAGCACCATGCTAAGTTCTGGAGATACAGAGAAGGTCAAAAGACAGTTCTTGCTCTCCAGGAGTTCATGATTTAATGATTGCAATTAAATGTCAGAAGCTTCCAAGGCTCTGGGGGACAATACCACTTAGAAGCTTCTCTTAACCATTTGTCACTGTGAGTAGACATGACCACAAAGTTTCGTCCTTTATCTTTTATTCACAAATAGAAACTATGCCTAATTTAAATAGATTGTATGAGTGATATTCAGTTGGATAAAATTATATTTATCACATGTAACCCTGGTACCTCCAATCCTGGATATTCTGCCACTGATAATGTCAGCAAGGATCACTTGGTGGGAGGATATATGTGGCTTCACTGCAGCGCTATTCCTCTAACATTTAGTTTGCCTTGGTGATCCATGGTAAACATCTGAACTCATTTAAATCACTTTAAGATCTAAAATAGTTTTAACCTGTACAAACTATTGCCATAACAATAATGGATCCTTATATTATGATTTTCTGTATATAATCACAGATATATAATATATATAATATAATATATAATATAATCACATAATCCCCAAATTCCTAAATATTTAGGGCATATTCAGGGCTGATCTATTTACTGTATTATCCTTTTCTAATTTGCTTTCCCTGTTTTTTCTTGCCATTTCACTATTCAGTTGAAACATAAGCTTTGGATCTGGGAGTGATAGATTTAGAACTTAGAAGTGACCTCTGAGGTCATCTTATACAGCTCTTTCATTTTATGGATGAAGAAGCTCAGGCTTCTGAGATGTTGAGAAACTTGTTCAAGGCTATCCAGGTAGTACTTGGCAGAGTTCAGACTTGAATGCAGGTGGTTGGAAACCAGATTCTGAGTTCTTTCTATTGAGCCACAGCTTATGAGAAGGAAATTATTCTTATCAGTTTCAGGCACTATTTGCCGAAATTTATTTTATTTTTCACTAGTGCCCCTAACTACTTATCTACCTTGAATTCTAATACGAAAGAGCAAGAAAACTGTGAATCCAGCCCCTCATCTTAGGCTTGTCTGAATAAAAGGAGTTTGAACTAAGTATAAGTCAGAAATAGTCTTTCTCCACTCTCTTCTCTTTACATCTGGGAAGAACTAAAAATCTATCTTTATTTATTTATGGATATTTCTCTAAAATTATTCTCCTGGTCAAAAAAATATAACCCTAAATTTTGACAGCTTTAATGGGAAAATAAGAGCTGACTCCCATAATTTTAATTTTGTTCTCTTTTCATCCTTTCTTTAAGTCAAAGTTTTATTAATGGCTTTTATTTTTACATCAATAAAATTTCTAGATATTGCTCCCACTTCTACTCAGTGATGGCTACCCTTGTTAAGAAGAAAAAATAAATAAACAATCACTAAGACTGATAATTTATGCAACATTCCTAACCCATAGTGACACACCTTTTCAAGGAAAATGGAGCAGTATATTCCACCCCCCACCCCCCGTTAAGATTTCTCATCACAATTATGTAGTATTTAGTACTGAAGGCAAGTGAATAAGAATGTTGGACTTTGAAGTCAAGAGGACAGGGCCTTGTATCTAATCATTGACACTTGCTAGCATTGTGGGCTTGAGAAATTCACTTAACCTCATTGAGCCTCAGTTTCTTTTTTTTTTTAAGTTTTTTTGATATGTTTTGTGGTTACATTACAAACATTTCCATGTTACCCCCATCATGAGAGCTTTCTTATAACAAATTAAAACAATTAAGCAAAATAACAATGCAAAGATATTTCATACCCATAGCCTCCCAAACTCTCCATTTTTAAAAAGTTGTTTTAAATAACTGAAATTGATTTTCTCTCCCTCCTAACCCCCACTTTATTGGAAAAATAAAACAAAAGAAAAAGAATTTCCTTGTAACAAATATTCATAGTCAAGCAAACAAAATTCCCTTCTTGGTTGTATACTATACATATATATATGTATATATATATATATATGTTTATATATACATATACATATGTATATATATACACAAATATATATTATATATATAAATGTATGTGTGTGTATACACACACATATATGTGCATACGTATATGTGTGTTTATACAAATACATATGTGAGTATATATATGGTGTGTGTGTTTGTGATTCTGTATCTTAAATTCATCACCTCTCTGATAAGGTGGATAGCATGCATCATCCTCTATCCTTTGGAATCATGAATAGTCATTTCTTTGATCATAGTTCTTACAACTTTCAAAGTTGTTTACTTTTACAACTTTGGTGTTATTTTATAAATTATTCTCCCCATCTGCTCATTTCATTCTTCAACTTTAAAAGTCTTCAAAATTGTTCATTTTTAAAGCCACACTATTAGTACAGGGTGTTCCTAAAGTCTGGACACATAGGCAAAAATGCATATTTTCAAGAAATGAAATGAATGAAATTTTCAACATTTTATTTAATTGGAATATTAACCAATAACATCTTCAATATGATTTCAATCATTTGTGATACAAAGGTTGATGCGCTTTGCAAGATTCACGTGAACTCAATGAAATAACTCCACATTGCCATCAATTGCCTATGTGTCCAGACTTTAGGAACACCCTGTATAAATAATTTTTCTTATTCTACTTAATTAACTCTATAGCAGTTCATACAAGTGCTTCTATGTTTCTTTGAAATAATCTATTTCTTCATTACTTATAGCATAATAATATTCTATTCATATTTATATACCTCATTTTATTGAGCCATTCCTCAAGTGATGGCCTTGTCTATAGTTTCCAGTTTTTTTGGTCACTGCAAAAAGAGCTGCTATAAATACTTTTGTGCATACAGGATTTTTTCCTTTTTCTTTGTTCTCCTTTGATTGGTGGACTAGCAGTGGTATAACTAGGTCAGGGCACGTGTATCATTTTGCTTATCTGTAATATGACAATAATAGTGATAACCCCACAAAATTATTGAGTGTCCAATGAAAACATATATACGTAAAACTCTTATCAAAGTATTACATAAAGGACAGTTAGGATGAAGCTTCTGTTTCTTCATTTTATAGATGAGGCATTTGGATGATCTGTTAGCCCTTCATCTGTAATTCTATAATAACAATGGTGATATACTTTAATATTTCTCTTGGAATTCCTCATATTTGTTGTTTCTTTCAGGACAATGATATTTACATTCACATATCACATTTTGCTTAGCTATTCAAAAATCAAGGAGCACTCACTTTATTTTGAGTTTCTTTTTTGTTGTGAATATTTTGTAATCAGTGGGACTCTTTTTTTGGCATTTTACCTTCCTGGGAGGTAGATTTAGGCCCTTTTTCCAGGAACAGCATACTGCTCTACTGTTGTAAGTTCAAAGACTGACCATCAATCTTACCCCAGCACCACCCACTGCAGGATCCTTTATATCTCCCATCAATTTTCTTTTTTCTTATCAAATTTCAGTTTAAAGCCCTCTAAAACAGAGTACCAAATCTCTTAACAAACATATTCTCCTCTATTCTTTCAAGAGAATGCAACTGTTTTTCTGGGAGTAAATCATTTTAGTATCTGAAGCCATGTTCCTGAAATCCCAAATATTGCCATCATTACTTAACATTTATTAAGCTCTTACTGCTTGCAATGTGCTTTGTTTGGCACTGGGGCTGTAGGAGAGGACATAAAAATATAAAAGTGACTACAACATGGTTTCTTACATGAAAAAATAATATGTAAGTAGCAAAAAGAAAAAAAAAACAGGCCATATGTTCAGAGAAGGGGGAGATCACATTAGGCTGGTCTGGTCATTGAGGATTAGCTTTTGAGGAAAAGAATTTTGATGGACAAAGAAGGGAGGGAGTGAATTTCAGGTAGGGGAAAGAAATTGTATTAAAACTCTAATGCAAGGAAGAATTTGTTCATTTAGGGGATACATAATAAACAATTTGGCTGGAGTAGAAGGCTTAGGTTGGATAAAAATGGGAAATATGCCTAGAAAATTAGTTAGGAGCCAGATTGTGAGGGCCGGCTCATCTGTTTTGATCAATTAGTTGGTTGTTATACCAGCAATGATGAATTGGCTAATATATCCAGTTGAGCCAGTAGCCTATGTACACAACAATTATGTAGCAACCTGTATTTTTCTAGTCCTGATGATATTCTTCCTGAAGCAAACCAATGAAAATCATATATTGCACAATAAGCATCTAAAACATGTCTTACCATGAGGCATTTCTGTGTAACTCTGGCCTGGACAGATCAATTTGCATGTGTGAAGAAACATTCTAGAGAGATTATTTGTGGTAGGTATAAATGATAGGGGAAAGGTCATATTCTCTTTCCATCTTTGTGAGTAGTTTCAACACTTGTAATCTATTCTGTCTTGTGATAGGATATAATTATCTTAATGGAGTTATGTAGGCTCCTGTTTAGGCAACATTCAAAGCCTATTGATTTTAGTGAAATATTGGTAATGGAGAAGCTGAAATCAATATTCATCTTTAATGAAAGCTGATATTTATTGGAACATAGGTAATATGAATACTATTTTTATAGTTATATGTGAATATCCCAAATATTCATTTAAATTAAATGGAATAAGATTTAGTTTCCTTCTGTTTAAATGTTTACAAAGGACAACCATATAGGTGATCCTAAGAAACCATAACACCCTTCACCCTCCCCCCCCACAAAAAAAATCCAACAATACAAGGAATTCTTCATTTATTTATACCTAACCAATGCTAGCCAACCAAACTTTTAAAAAATGTGAAAATGTAAATGTGAAAAATGTAAAAATACTTTAAAAAGCTATGTTTATTAAACTGAATTCTAAAGATACAAACGTGAGATGGTACCTACCCTTCAGGAAGCTTACATTCTATTGGGGATGAGTAAATAACCAGATAAGGAAGAAGATTTTGTCCATGTCATTTACTTTGTAGGGAATGGTGGTCACTAATGAAGATTTTCTCTTTTTGTATCATTCTGATAATTTTGACCACTTGGAGATAGAAATTTTGTGTTTTGTGGGGTGGAGTTGAGAGTAGGAAGCTGTGTTGAAATGTCCCCTATCTTAATGTTGTTTTGGTGGGAACTATATGACCAGAGGCAACTGATAGCTCAGTGGATAGAGCACTGGGCTTAGAGTCAGGAAGTTGTTGTTTGGCTCATTTTATACATGAGGGAACTGAGGCAAACAGGATTAAGTGACTTGTCCAGGGTCACAAAGCTAATAAGCATTTAAAACCGGATTTGAACTCAGGTCTTCCTGATTCAAAGCCCTGTCCTCTATTCATTGCATCACTTGGCTGTCTGGAGTCAGGAAGACCTTAATTCAAATCCAGTCTCAGATATTTCCTTGCTGTGTGACCCTGGGTAAGTCACTTTAATTCTGATTGCCTGATAAATCTACCAGATCCACTGGAGAAGGAAACACTACAATATCTTTGTCAAAAACCCCCAAATGGGGTTGTGAAGGGTAGCACATGATTGAAATGACTCAACAACAACAACAAAAACAGAATGTTATTGTATCTGTAAAGTGTTTGTGATATTAGGAAGTTGTACAATGAAACTCTGAAGGCCTATTCCCTAGAAGGCACTTGAATCGAGTTTCAAGATAAGCTAAGGAAATAACTGAACCTAGGAAGCCAGGTAGGAAAATGTATGAAATGTTCATTGAGCTCAGATTATATCTTTTATCCTGCTATGTCAATGAGTAGAGGACAAGAAATGCTCTAAGGCTAAAACCTGGAATTTGTATTATGGAAAGTGTAGTAGGGAGTACGAGACAGAAAATAGGGAAAAGGACCCAGCTTTTCCTAAGTATGAGAGAGGCAGCATGATCAGGGGTGGGGAACTTGCAGCCTCAAGGCCATATGGGGCCCTCTAGGTCCTCAAGTGCAAATAAATAGAGCCCCAAATAGTAGAAGTCTCCAAGTTTAAGGGGACATCTGATGGGGTGCTTGGGTGCCTGTGCTTGGACCCTAATTCTAACATTACATTTCTCCTTAGCCTCTGCTTGAGTGCCTGTGCCTGGAACCCAGTTCCAAAACCACATCTAGTTCTAAAACCACATCTCTCCCTAGCCTCAAAATACCATCTCAGTCTGTTCCTCTCCAGTTCAAGGGCAGCATGCCCTAGCAAAAGACTTATCTCTCCTCCTGATACTGCAGCCAGCTTTACCTATAAAATTTATTAGTTTGGACTCCCTATATATGTGCTGAATTGGCCATGTACTAGGTCATAGAGATATTCACTACTCATTGGCCTATCGTGTGCATGCTAGATCCAGACATATGTATAATCCCTTACATTCATCTTGTCCAACAAGACATTGATGGAAGCAGTTTGGATATTTCCAGTTGGCCCTGACCCTTAGTTGACTTAGTGACATTTCAGGGCTAAAACCACACCTCCAGGTAGCACCCCCTTGGGCTATTTCCCAGTGAACTCTGAGTAAGATACCTGCACAGTAGATACAAAAAATGCATGGTCCTTTAAGAACTGACCACCCCTTAACCACTCCCTAATCCTATCCCAAAACACCTAATTAACGTACTTGGTATGTTTCACCCCAAAATCTCCTATGAAAACTTTAACTGCATACCTCTAAGTTTGCAGGTTCCCTAAGAACTCTTGCCTGCTGAAAAAAATAATAAATCTTTGCCACCTTGACTTGAAGAATGCTTGGGTCTGTGAATTCATTCCAGATGGCACTGACCCTCTCCAGTACTTGAGTCCTTGAGGGGTACTTCCCCTCAACTACCTGTCTGGGAACTCCAGTCTTGGGGTTCCTGGACTTCATCTCCCTCAACCCTCAACAGATCCAAAGTGGGAAAACAGAAAGGTAGGGGAAAATAAGGTAAAAGAAAGTATTGTTCAACCAGAGCAGTCTCCAATTGCCTTTGAGACATGGAAAGGGGAAGGAAAATGCAGTGGGGTGGGGAGAAGTTTCAATTTTGGTCCTGTGGAAAGGCTGCTCCTTGCTTGCCCTTAGAATTCCTTATCATCTGCTATTCATCCCACTGCTGAACTGGGTAACAGAAATGCTAAGCTGTGTCTCTATTTTATTAAAGGCTTTAAGAATAAAGAGGATAAGAAAAGAGCATTCTTTATTTTATAGAAAGGAAAAGTTTGATCAGCAGGAGCTATCTGGGGGCATGTAGCTCTCTGTCTCTCTCTCTCTATCTCTCTCCCACTCATCCTCTCTTTCTCTCTCTTTTCTCTTTCTGTCTCTCTCTTTCACACATACATACTCACGCACACATACTCTCTCATACACACATGCACACACACGCACACACACACACACACACACACACACACACTTGAATGGTATTAGGTTGTACAAGTCTCACAAATGCATTTGGGATAGGATCAATCATAAGCCAATGGGGATGGCAGGCTTCTGAGAAGGCTGCTCTCTACACAATGTAGAGAGGATACTCTTATTTTTCAAGCTCTTACCATCATCTTTGTCAAGGTTTGAAAGGAAAGCTACTCCCCTGAAGGAGGGAGCTGAAAGCAAGCCATACCTCCTCTTCCAGCCCCCTAAACAGACAGAGCTCTGTCTTGTTTGCTAGCATCACTGTTGCCCACACAGGCATCAATTATAAGGAAGACAGGGTAAGAGGTATCTTTGAGGGGTGGAAGAACAGGAGATGGGAGTGGTAATTGGTCTTTCCTAAGGCCTCTGAGGCCATAGTATGTAGTAGGCTTACTTCAGCTATGGAAAAGATAGCCCCTGGGTGGAGTCCAACAATGGGGAGTCCCTGGCAGGCCACCCTCTGGAAAGAATGCCTAAGTAGAAATTTCTCAACGATCCTTAGAAACTTGAAGCTAGAGAGTTCAGCAAGGGTTCATAAGGAGGGTGATTATATGCTGAAATGTAAGAGGAGAAGATCCTGAAGACACATTTTTTTCTAATTCTCCAGAGCCAGTACTATGGCAATACCTCTCTTCAATGACGTGCCAAAATGGCTTGAGAGACTGTAATAATAAAATACTGAATTTGGACACAGGAAGACTGAGGCTTGAGTCTCAACCTTGAAATCTTTTTTTTCATTGAAATATTTTATTGCAGCAGTCAACATTTGTGCTGTATCTCATGATACAAATAATCAATTACTGTTTAAGAAACTAAGAAATCTCCAAGTGGCAATACTTGAAAAGATTAACATACATTTAGAAAGGTCCAAGACTATACATTTAAATTACTAGAAATTTCCTAAGGAACTAAAGAAAAAAAATTGCCTACTGTCAAGTGTCTTTTATAAACTACATGACTGATGACAGTGTATTGATTTTATTAACAGGATACAAGCATCTACAAATGTTGCACCCAAACGTCAGATCAGTTGTAAAACCTGAGCAATTATTTCTTAAACAAAGTTAAGTGCTCTTTGTGGGAGATGGGTTATTCCTTGGTCTTTATGGATGAATCTCAGAAATTTACTGGTGTGTGTGTCTAGATAAATTACTTAACTTCTCTGAGATTCAGTTTCTTTATCTGCAATATGTCCTGCTTTATAGGGATAATACATATAATAAAAATGCACAGTAGATAAAGATCTTAGGTGGAATTCAAACTCAAGGCGTCCTGACTCCTAATGCAGTAGCCTTGCCCCTCTACCAGTGTATATCAGACTAGATACTGACCTTGAGAAAGTCAGTTCCACTATTTGGGTCTCTATTTATCTGTGAAATGAGGCAGTTGGGCTAGGTCAGGGGTGGGGAACCTGCAGACTCGAGGCCATATGGGGCACCTTAGGTCCTCAAGTACAGCCCTTTGACTGAATTCAAACTTCAAGATCTCTTAGGTACCTTCCATCTCTAAATCCTAGGAAACTTTACAAATTCACAGTGCAGGGGCTGACACTTTGAGTGTCAGTGTCAAGAGAAGGAAAGCCAAGATACATAATTCCAGCAATTAAAAGCGCTGCTGAATGTCAATAATGGTCCTTTGCTCCATTTTAAATAGTTTCTCCCTTGGCTGGTCTGATCATCTAGCTGCTAATGTACAGTTGTCAAAACTCTTCATCCTCCCTTAATTGTTGAGTGGCCAAGCTATACATATTTAGTTCTTTAAATGTTTTCTCATAAATCAAATTCTCCAGCCTTTTAATCATTTTAGCAGTTCTCAGACTTTGCTGCAATTTGTCAACATCTTTCCATATCTAAGAAGCCTCAGGATTGAATTCAATTTTGCATGAGTGGCCACAAATATTATTTACAGGATTTAAAATCCTTTAGGTTATGTGATCGGGACTAATAATTAAACACCTCTAGGTAGGGTCTGCTGCAATGTAAAACAAACAGTTGGAAAGTAAAAAAAAATACAATTCAACTAAGCAAATATTAACTAAATGCCTACTATATACATTGCAGGGCACTTGGTGTCTTGATATTTTGGTTCTTATTGTCAGCTTTTCAAATTTGTTGAGCTCTTGCTATGTATAGGGCATGTGGGGCATACAGAGAAGTATAATCAATTAGCATTTATCAAGTACCTACTGTGTTTCAGACACTGTGTTCTAGATACTAGAGATGTAAATGATAGACCCTCCTTTTAAGGAGCTTACATTCTAAGAGGGAGAGTGAAAGTGTAAGACAGAATCCCTGTCCTCCAGATACTTACAATCCAACTGGAGAGAACTCATCAATATCATGGAATTGATTCTGGAGTTTGAAAGGCTCTCATTGGTGTATAAGCTATGTGGAATATTATTATTGCTGTTAATTCATTATTATCATGGATTTGTAATATATTTATATCAATAAGAGTGATTAAAAACCACTTTTAGTGTCATTCCAGCTTCACCACTCAAGTTGCTCTCTTCAAAGTTACAAATGGTATAATTGCTAAATCTAATGGCCTTTCCTCATTCTTCATCCCTCTTGAACTTTCTATACCACTGGACACTGTTGCTCCCCTTTATTTCTTGGTTTTTATGACAGTTACCTTGTTGGTCTACCTCCTACCCATTTGACTATTTTTTTTTCAGTTTCCATGGCTGTCTTTTTATCTATACCCTACCCACTAACTCTGGATTTTCCTTAAGGTTCTACCCTGATTTCTTTTTTTTTTTCACTAAATATATTTTTTTTTACTCAGTGGTCTCACCAGCTCACATTTTCAACTATCATTGAAATGCAGATGAATCCTAGATCTACATCTCCAGCCCCAGTCTCTTTTCTGTGTTCTGGTTCTGCATCACAAACTTTCTATTGGACACATTGAACTGAATGTCTCAGAGTCATCTAAAACTCAACATGTCTATGAGGCATACAGTACCTTCCCAACTCACTAAAGGAAAAAACACTAGGACAGCTCGGAAACCTCTGACAAGAAAGCTGAGTCTCCCTGTCAGAGTAAGATCAGCAGAAATGGCCCAAGTTCCCTTTCCAAGTTCCCTTTCCAGCTGCTGAAGAGTTCGAATTCTCTCTCTCTCTCTCTCTCTCTCTCTCTCTCTCTCTCTCTCTCTCTCTCTCTCTCTTCCTGCCTCCCCCCACCCCCCATCACACTCTTCCCTTATGCCTGGTTTTGTTGGACCCAGACAAGAACCCTTCAAAACCCACTGAACTCCACTGGTTTGTGGGGACAATGTGATTACCAAGTTTCTTTGGATTGGACTATTAGTATTCTGAAACTCTTCAAGTCTATGTTAAGAAAGTGTCTAAAATAGAGCTCATCATCTTTCCCTCAAACTTGTCTTCCTTACAAACTTCTCTATTAATGTCAAGGGCACCACCAGCCTTTCAGTGACCCCAGTTTATCACCTTATCATCTTCTATTATTCATTCTCACTTACCTCATATATAGGGCAACTAGGTGGTACGCTGGATAGAATGCCAGGCCTGCAGTCAAGGAGACCTGAGTTCAAATCTGGCCTCAGATATTTACTTGCTGTATGACCCTGGGAAAGTCATTTAACTTCTATTTTCCTCAGTTTCCTCATCTGCAATGGGGGATGATAATATTAGTGCCTACTATTGTTGTTGTGAGGATCAAATGAGATAATTGTGAAGCATTTATCACAGTTCATGGCACATAGTGAGTGCTTTATAAATGTTAGCTATTATTATTATCATTATTATCATTGTATCAAATCTGGTGTCAATGTTTGTTGTTTCTATCTCTACATCATCTTTAAGGTATGTTCCCTTCTCTCTGTTCACATAGATACCATGTTATCATCTACTTGATAAAGACTAGTGGTTTCTAATATTTCCAGTATCCATTATAAACATCTATTTGGCATTTAAAGCTCTTCACAACCTAGCCACTTCAAATATATTCAATATTTTTAAATATTACTATCTTCTATTCACTGAGAGAGAATGTAGGCAAGCAGACAGTTAGGATTTGTGAGTGTTTATGGTGAGGCCCCAGCAGGGAGGAAGGTTATATAGGATGATTTGGTTCCTTGCTATAATACTGTGTTATAATTTCTTTGTTGCTACATTGAGGTGGCCTTACTGGTTTTGGAATATAATTACTGCTATATCAAATTGGAGTTATTGGTCTTGGGGTTTGATCCTCTGGTGTCTAGATAAATGTTATACTTCTACCCATACAAGTTCATTTGCTTTTCTTCTCGTCCTATGCTCCATCTCACATCTCTATGTTTTCTCACTTGCTGCCTCCCTTCCCCCATCTGGAATATTCTCCCTCATTTCTCCCCTTAGAATACCTGATTTCTTTTAAGTTCATATGCATGCTTTTGTAGGAGGGCCTTTCCTATTCTCTTTACTTGTTTCTGTCTTGCCCTGTGATGTTACATATGTGTCTTCCATAAACTGATATAGATAGATGTTATCCCCATCATTAGAATGTGAGTTCCTTGACATCAAGGAACACGGTTTTGCCATTTTTTGTATCTTTATCACTTAACATAGTGCCTGGCATTGAGGAGAATTTTAATAAATATTTGATGATAGATTAATAGGTCGTTGTGGAGTGCTTACCCATAGTACTGAAGACCTGGCACTATCATACCAGGCTCTTCCAGTTTTAACTTCCTCTCTAATACTTAACATATGCTTCTGTGCACAGGTACTAAACAGATAGATGAATCAATTAATGAATTTGTACAGAACTTTAAAATTTTCAAAGCACTTTCCTGAATAGGATATCCCAGATACTTATCAATAATTTTATGAGATAATGAAGGTTGGAATTAAGGCATTTTTTGATATGTGCTACAATTAATCAGTCATTAAGCATTTGTTAAATGTCTGCTATGTGCCAGGCACAATGCTAAGTCCTGGTGATACAATGTTTCCACAATTTGGCTAGCAGCTTCTGTGGGGGTCCAAATCCACCCACAGCCAGCACCCAGAAAGCTGCCAGCATGCCGCAAAAACACAAGTTCTTTTGATCTGCTTAACTAAGGAAAGCAGGGGGAAGGGGTTGACATGCTTACTTTAATTTAGCACACAAATATCATTCACTTAGTTCAGGGGAAAAAGCCAGCACTCTGAACTTCAGAGCAAAATACAAGCAAATTACAAACATCAACAGACAGACCTTGTCTGATTCAAATCCCAATACATAGTTACCAGAGTTCAACAAAAGCCTAAACATCGGGGTTTACAAGCTGGAGGGCTCCTTAGCTACAGCTGCCCAGAGTCTCCTCATCAACACCATCTCAAGAGCCCTGCAGAAATAGCTCTGTCCTCCCTTCTTAAAGGGCTTTAGACATCATCAAATGTCATCTGAATGACCAGAATTTAGGCTGCTAGGATAGGTTCTTGAGTTAGCCCCTCCCCTTAGGACCCTGGGAGGTTCACATCCACATAAGATAGGTTAACACCTAATGGGGCATGGCTCTGGAGTTAGCACCTCCCCTTAGCCAGCCCTA
>CM053622.1:303026504-303045976 GCA_028646595.1 Phalanger gymnotis
GCACGCTGGGCTGTGCTCGGCTCAGCTCCGCTCCCCTCAGCTCCCAGCTCCGTGCAGGACAGCCCTTACCCAGAGACCATCCAGGCTGTCCTGGGCTGGAGCCCTGCTTCTCTCTGCCACTTTGTGGGTTCTGCAGTTCTAGAATTGATTCAGAGCCATTTTTTTTACAGGTTTTTGGAGGGACTTGGTGGGGAGCTCACGCCAGTCACTGCTTTCCAGCCACAATCTTGGCTCTGCCCTCTTTTCTTTCTAATCTTACAAATTCAAGCAAACCATCTTTTGCTATAGAGGAATCAGTAGTAACTATTTTAATTGCTAGGTCCCTTTCAAAGGCTTTGATTGTGTGATGTTTAAAAAGGTTCTAGAGACATATTCTGGATAGTTTAATCATTTTATTAATAAAAGCAGTAGGTTATTAATAAAAGGATGATCATTTGGCCATCTCTTAGATCAAAGACAATCATGGCAGTGGACTCACCGTTTATATACCCTTCAAAGCAGTAGGTGGTCCATCAAGGGGATTGGAGGTGGGCTATATTAAAATGAAGGCCTGAGAATCTCTTGGGAAGGGAAAGTATCTCTATACCAGACCACCCATAGCTTTAGGCTATCAATTCAAAGAATGTATACCTTTTTCAATGGGTGCTTGAGAGTGACCCCTGGACAGAGAAATTATCTCTACTCAGATCACCCCCAGCCTTCCCTATCTAGACCAAAGAGTCTGTCTCCCCGAAAGCTAGAATTGAACACAGCTGGCTTCCCCACCTTATGAATTCCTTGAAAGGTTGGGTGGGGTCTGACCAAGATGAGGAGAGTTAATGAGATCTCATTATCAGCAATGTCCTTAATGAAAAACTGAACTTAGTCAGGACTTTGGAATAAGGAAGGGGGCTCTGAATCTCCCCAAGATATTGATTATTAATAATCATTTCCCACAATTGTTTCCTGCAGATTAGATTATTCCACAGCAATTTTTGTCAGTTCTTGGAGTTTTCATTTTTGATCACATTTTGCGTTTTGATGGAACTGGTCTTATTCCATTATAAGCTCCTTTGATCCCTGAGTGTCTTGACTTTGCTACAACAACAGGTGCTGCTTTTACCAGCTATTGAAATGTGCTTCTTAAGAGCTACAAGTTTTTGCACTTTTCCTGAGCAAATGATTTTAAGTAAAACCATAGTTAAAAAAAATAATTAAATATTTTCAAAAGAATTAAAAAAAACAAAGGAGACCAGTGAGGCATATGTAAATAGCACAACATCTAACACTCAACTGACAGAAAACTAACTAAAGATGGGGCAACCAAATTAATGTGGTTTGATTAGTGAAAGGTTAAATGTTCTGAGTCAACCTAATGTCAGCAGAAGTGAGGTACCCACACAAGCACAAACACAGACACAGCCATTGCTGTTTCAAATTGTATCCCAAACATTTCCCATACTAATGTAATAGGCATTTAATAAACACTTATTGATTAATTGATTTAATATTGTTATTATTACTGTAACAATGATGATGATAAGGATGACAGCTAATTACAGCTAATTAAAACATCGCTGATTCTGAAGCACTGTTTATGCACCAACCCTGTGAAGCAGGCAGTACAAGAGATCTTATCTCAGTTTTACACATGGGGAAACTGAGACTCAAAGTCATACAGCTGTTGAGTTGTGATAGATATGGGATTGGAGCCCAACTTGATGGGAATTTCTTTTGGCAGTGTGGTGGGGTGTCACTTAAAATTTGTGATAAAAGGGAAGAAAACCAGGCACAGTTGGTAAATTAGAGGAGAACAGATTTCAAAGGATTTTAAGGAAGGAAATTTTGGATCCCATGGGGGAAAATGCTCTAGGGTAAGACAGCCTAAGTGGGATAGGACAAATGAAATTCTGAAGACAGAAAGAGAAACATAACTGATGAGAAGGAGAAGAGGAGTATGGTCATTTGCTGCTGACCAACCTAACCTCAGGTATTGAGATGATATAAGTGATCCAATGTAGTCAAAGTATATAAAAAAAACACATTTAACTTAATTTGTAAAGATGCAGTTATCTAACACAGGGCAAGGATACATATTGATAGTTCTAGTGATGGCTTAGTTGAGTTGAGTTGAGACCCAAGACTGTCTCCTGTCCACTGAGACAATGCACGAGTGGTAGAAACACAGTTAGCACAGAAAGGAGAATTCACCAGTCTGAGAATTCAGGAAGTTTCCTTAATGATTGGTTTTTTTTTAATAGGGTTAGAAGGATGTTCACCTCTTATTTTGCTTCCATTTTCTTTGCCATATAATAAATATGTAATATACACATACACATGCATGTACACACACACAGATAGATATTCAGTAAGCTGCATTAATGGGGATAAATGTGAAGTCATACCTGGGTTAAAAACAAACAAAACAAAACTCCTAGGGGACTGAATATGAAAAAAAGATCTAGGGGTTTTAGTGGACTATAAGATCCTTATGAGTTAGTGGCATGATATTGCAGCCAAGAAAAAGGAACTTAATTTAAGCTTATGGCATATTAAGAGAGACATAGTGTCTAGAACTAGGGAAATGATATTTTTGCTTGTACTCTGCACTGGTCCTGAAGTATTGTGCTCTGTTCTTGAAGCCACATTTTAGGGAGTGATTCCTTAGGAGGGCTTTTGGAAGAGAACAAGCAGTCAAAGAAAGGTCCTTCATTATAGGTCAAATGAGCAGCAGTTGAGGAAACTCAAAATGTTTATTCTGAAGATGGGAAGGCTAAGTGATGTGATCATGTTCTACCAACATTTGATACATTGTCACCTAAAAGAGGAATTCAATTAGTTCAAGTTGACCTCAGAGGGCAGAACAAGAATCAATGCGTGGAACTTGACAAAGGTAGGTTTGATAAAAGGAAAGCCTTCCAAAAATTAGAGTTGTCTTAAAGTGGAGTATGCTTCTCACTGGAAATCTTCAAGTCAACCAGTCACTGGCTCTTTTGTAGAGAGGATTCATTTTTAGGCACAAATTGGACTAGCTGACTTCTGATGTCCCTTCCAATTCTAAGAAGCTGTGACTATCATTCTTTGGCTCTCAGTCATGTTCTATTTATTTCACCAGGAAGGGAAGCATATCTAGAAATAATGCTGGGGATGAGAATGATTAAGAACATGAGAATCCCTTACATTTGTGTATCACTTTAAGCTTTTCAAAATATTTCCACATTTATTACATCATTTGATCTTCACAATTGTCCTCTACATTTCCATTATCTGGAGGGAGAACTGAGGCCCAGGGTAATTTGATTCTTATACTAGCCTTCTGTATCTCCATTTTCCAGATGGGGAAACTGAGGCCCAGAAAATTAAAAGTCTTTGGCACATTATTGATAGAGTGACTAGCACCCATGTTTGGTCCCCATATTGAAGGCCCAGAGGTGTCTACAACAGAATAAGGTGTTCTTATCTAAAGGCACCTGCCTAATTTACTAGAAAATCTACATAATTCCAAAATACATGTCTTGTGCCTTTTCCACTGCATGTGGTCTAGTTGCCATAAATTATCTTGTTCTCAACTAAGTTGAGAAGTCTTCATAAATCCATTTCATTCAGAAGTTCCCCACCTACTCTTTCAACAGAGTTGTCTGTCACCTCCCAAGTTGGAAACAAGGGTCTTTGGAGCTATTGCAGCTCAAAATCCACAACTGTTATTTTTTGTAGCAGATGGTGTTACAATTATGTTGCAAAATTATCCTGTTTTAATTGGGCATCAATCAGCTTTTAGGAGGGCAAAATCAAGTGATTTGGAACAAATGAGGTTTATTCTTTATCTATTAGGTGTAAAGCATTTTGTGTTTGTTTGAAAATAAACTTTTTGTAGGTCATGTGGATAATTGACCAGAAACTTCTCAAAATGTGTGTTTGTTTTCCCTTGGCATCCATTTGAAAGAGTAGACTATGTTACCTAGTCTTACCCAATTGGTCTAGCACTGGAATTGCTTTAGGAAGGGTACTGGTGAAGCTGAAGCACGTAACCATGGACAGAGGCACAAGATATGTCTTGTGGAGTGAAATGAAAGAGGTGTTTGGAAGGAACCATTCTCTATCTAAAAACGTTTCCTTGATGATGCCTGGAATTCCACTGTTTCATTTATTGTAGCTTACAGCTTCAATTAATATGCAAAGGAATCTTTATGAAGTCACTAATAGAACTAACATGGTATAGTGAATAGAGAACTGCTCTTGGAGTTAGGAAGACCTGGGGTCAAGTCCTGCCTCTGGTACATACTAGTTATGAGACCCTAGGCAATCTGCTTAACCTCTCGGTGCCTCTAGACAAACTCTCTATGACACTAAGCTTGAGATGAGTTACAGATCTGAATTAGTGTAATGACAGGGCACGTCTAAAAAGAACCAAATAACTGTTTTAATGTGTATCAGATCCTCATGCTCATTCCCATCCCTGTACTTTTGTTCAAGCCATTCCACTCATGTAGAATGGTCTCCCACTTTCTCTCCTGACTGCCAACAGGGTAGGTCCTATGCATTCTCAGGCAAGTCTCAGGGAATAGGTGACATCTCAGATGTTGTTACCCAAGGTAATGTTGCTTTTGATCACAAAGGCTTCATTGCCTGGATCTTTAGTATACAATGCTTTGCATACCTTACATCTCAGCCCAGTGCAAAGAATATTCTGAAGAACACCCCTTGGAACAGGGAACACAAAGGCAGGCAGGCAAAGAAAGCTTGACTTTGATTCCTAAAAGTATTCAAGAATATATTATCAATAGAATTGTTTGTGAGAATCTAAAGAATGCAATGGTCAGTGATCGCTAAAAGGCAGGAAAGCTGCATTAAGGATAGTTTATCTAAGGGCAAAGCATTATTGCATCAGGCAGCAGTAAAGAAAATGATGAGTAAGATCTGAGATCAGGTTCTTAATTTGGCACTTCTAAAATGGAGAGAACATGGGCAGAGATCATTGGTGGTTGGAATCAATGACATCAGAGGTCCTTGATCACAAGGTCACAGCTTTAGACCTGAAAAGGATCTCATAGGCCATTAAGTCCAATTTCAGTACACATACACACACATGCACATATCCATATATATATATATATACATATGTATCTATACACACATATGTGTGCGCATGTATGTATGTAAACTGAGGCATAGAGTAGTTATAGAACTTGACCAGAATCACACAGCTAGTAAGTGTTGAGGCAGGATTTGAATCCATGTCTTTCTGACTGTAAGTCTGGTGCCCTGTCAACTTTGAATGCCATAAGCACAGTGTACTTGAAATTAAGCAATACATTTGACAAAGTCTTTTGTGATACCCCACATGTACCAGATGTAGAGATGTCACTTTGATCAAAGTTTTTACCCTCAAGTTGATTTACAGCCAGTTGACTATCTGGACCCAAAGAGTAGTGATTAATGAATGGATGTCAACCTGAAGGGAAATCTCTTGTGGAATTCCCCAGGGAACTGTCATTGGCTCTGTTCCGTTCAATATTTTTTTTTTATTAATGACTTAGATAAAGACACAGATGGCATGCTATCAGATTTTCAGATAATTCAAAGCTGGGAAAAATAATAAACAGATTGGATAAAAGAATAAGAATCCAAAAAGATCTCTATAGTTTGAACAATGGGCCAAATTTAATGACATGAAATTTGATAGAAATAAATGTCTTGTCTCATATTTAGGTTTTTAAAAAATCAAGTGCCGCTGGTACAGGGTCAAAAAGATGTGCCTAGTCAACAGTTCATGTGCCAAAGATCCAACAGCTTTACTGCACACAGGCTTCACAGGAGTCAATGGTATGGCATGAAGGTCAAAAAAGTTAATTTGATCTTAAGTTGCAATATGAAAGCCTAGGAAGCCTAGAAAAGGTAGATGATAATCTTATTGTACTATAGTTGCTCATACCAAATCTAGAATATTGTATTCAGTTCCAGGTGCCACATTTTAGGAAGGATATAGATGGAAGAGTGCATCAAGAGGGGGATTACTGAGAGAGTAAGGGACTAGAACTCTGAATATCATTTAAAGGAACCAGGGAATATTTATGATAGACACGAGAGTTGCCTCGAATTATTTGAAAGGCTTACATGTAGAAGAGGGATCAGATTTGTTCTGTCTGACCCTAATGTGTAGAACTAGAAACAATGGGTAGAAATTTCAGAAACATATTTTGTCTTGATATGATCCATCAGTAAGTATCTATTGCCTACTATGTACTAGGCACTGTACTAAGTGCTGGTATATGCTTGGCAGCTCTGACAGTCACAACAAATACTATTTTCTAAAACCTCGAGTGCATATTTTACCTCCTTACCTACTTCCTAGCTATGATGCTTGACCGAATATACTCTTTTTATTGTTGTTCAATTGTTTCAGTCGTGTTTTACTCTTCATGACTCCATTTGGGAGTTTCTTGATAAAGATACTGGAGTGGTTTGCTATTTCCTTCTCTAGCTCATTTTACAGATGAGGAAACTGAGGAAACATGGTTAAATGACTTGTCCAGGGTCATGTAGCTAGTAAGTGTCTGAGGCCAGATTTGAACTAAGGTCTTCCTGGCTTCAGGCTCAGTGCTCTAGCCACTGCGCCACCTAGCAGTCTTCACCAAATAGAAAAACTTCGCTGTTGTTTGGCCATGTCCAATTCTTTGTGACTCTGTTTGAGGTTTTCTTGGCAAAATACTGGAATGGTTTGCCATTTCATATTTCCAAATTTTGCCCTTGCCCCAGACTACCAACCAGGCTACAACCACTGGTTTCTGGTCCTAGACTGCCAACTTACCTGTCTATCTGCTTGACTTGTTTTGGCTCTTCTGATACAGCTCTTCACTCAGCAGACATGGCACACTAGCCTGCTACCTAAGGCTGGACATTGATACCTCTACCTTTGACACTCTCACCCCTGTCTCAGCTTCCTCTATAAAGGATAATTTCTCCTAAACAATTTCAAAGTGGGTTGTCTCTACCACTTCAGAGAGAAGAGTTTTGACAGCTGATTTCCTCTTAGTGAATTTCTTTCTTAGCTTCTTCTGACTGACATGCAATCCATATAGGATGGAAGACCCCCAACCAATGGCCCACATCTTTATTTTTTACCAAGCTTGACAACTGACTTATCTCTTTCCCCTTCCCATCTGGCCTGTAGCTAACCCATTCCCGATTTCCTGAGAACATGGGAGACCTTGGTGATCTGCAGGTTGATAGGAAGAAAAACACGAACACAAGGCTGCACATCTGGAGATGGCTGTCATGTATACGTATCCCCACCAGGAGTGAACTCAGTCAGAAACAGCAGATGCACAAAGGCTGGATCCTGAATGCCTCCCTAGCTGTTGCTCTCAGATCCCCAGGCCATGACCTGCCTAACCAATACTGGAGATGGGGGTAGCAGAGCATGGCATCTTCTATGCTCCAGATACCTCTCTGTAGGACTCTTGAGATGGCTCATAGAAACGGCTGGCGGTTTATTAGCAAAGTGGTGGTCTTCTTGCTAAAGTGGTAGGAAGAATAAATAAGGTGCTTTTTTTTTTTACTTTAGGGGTTGGCATCCAAAGACAAAATACTTTACTCTAAAATATATTGTATGACATGTTGACTTTAAAAAGCACTGGGCTATTAGTAAAGGCTTTTAAAAATTGTTTTAAAGGTCTTTCTCTCACTTTGACTGAGGCTCCTGCCATGAGGGGTGCCATGTATATGTACTATGGAGTAGAAAAAACAGGAATTAAAGGAAAATCCACTATGTTTTTGCCATTCTCCAACATGATTGCAGAAGTCTGGGGAAAATGAGTGAAATATTAGAGTCCATCTCTGATCTGTTCTACCTATCTTCCCTATGTATCCTGATGTGGGTAATGCAGTTGCCCTGATAACCACACTATCCTCAGTGCCTGGCTCCCCTCTTTCTATCCAAATTCTTCCTACTGAGACCAATTCTTGGCACCTGCAAGGGTATCTCACTTGTCTAAACAATATTTTGTGGCCATTATATTATATAGTAGTCACTTGTCACCAAGTTGTATAAGCTAGCACATTGATGTTTCTCGTACCTTCTGGTTGTTCTTGTTTTGACTAAAGATACAACTATTACTCATTCTATTATTCATTTTCTCACTTGTGCATATCTGATTCTGCTCCTACCCCTCAATCCAGTCTCCAACTAGTAATTAGTTTGGAAGTCCCTAACATATGGGTTATTATACTTATCTGTTATTTTTACAATACTAAGGTTGTACAAGGTACATAATTCAACTAAATTAAATAAGTTTTACTAACTACCAACTATGTGCCTGGTACTATGCTCAGTGCTGGGGGAAAATGACCAAAGTTAAACAGTTCCTGGCCTTAAAGTTCTTATTTTCCACTAGGGGGAGTTGGGAGAAACAAAAAGGATGTAAAAAAATACAAAATACATACAAAGCAATTTCCAGGAGGAGGGCACCAGCAGCTGGAGCCAATTGGGATAGACTGATTGTAGAAAGTGGCACCTGGGCTAAGTTCTGAAGAAAGCTAGGCTTCCTATGAGATAAAAGTGTGGAAGGATTCCATGCCAGGCACGGGGACAACATATCTCCTTATTTCCATTTATACAGCTACAACTCTGGTAGATGGACTCATCACCTCATCTGGTTATAACCATTACATCACCTGGACTGTTACAATAGCTTTCTGGTTGGTGTGCTTGTTTCAAGTCTCCTTGTTTCAATCCACTCCATCCATCCTCCACTCAGCTGTCCAAGTGATCTTCCTAAACTTCTGTTCTGACCATGTTACCCTCAATACACTCCAGGGGTTCCTTAATACCTCCAGTATCAAATATAAAATCCTCTTTTGGGCTGTTAAAACACTTTTAAACCTACCGCCTTCCTACCTTTCCAGTCTTCTGAGACTTTATTTCACCCATCTACTCTATTGCAATCAATAGATTTCTTTACTATTCCTCCAAAAAACACTCTATTTCCTAACTTTGTGCCATTTCTTTGGCATGCTTGGAATGCTCTGCCTCCAACCTCCACTTCCTGGCTTCCTTCAATATTCAGTTCAAATTCCACATTCTGCAATAAACTTCTCCTGGATACTCCACCTCTTTGTCCCCCAATGCTAATACCTTCCCTCTGAGATTACCTCCCATTTACGTTGCATATTGTCAACAGGCATTCACAATGTCATGAAACTTATTGAAAACCAGGTTTATTACAAGAGAAATGAATGGGCATGTGGAATCCAAAGAGTTCACAATCTGTACAGAAGTTTGCATTTTTATAACAGCAGGACAAAGGACGAAGGAGATATCAGGAAAGGACATGGCATGGGAAGGGAAAGGTGCAGTAAAGGTGAAAAAAGGATGAAACACTTCCAGAAGGGGAGGAGCAAGCCAATGGCAAAAGCCACAATCTTTTGTCTGGAAAACTACTGGACTATGAAGATAGGAGGGTCAATTTATCTGCAAAGGATCCCAGATGCACAAGCATTTTCCCAACCTGGCACAGACTGGTTGACATCTTGCCTCTCAAGGACACACAAAGAATCCAGCTTGGGGTGCAAACAACAAATCATGTTAACTAGGGTCGGGGGGAGGGCTTCATCCTTGACAAATTCAGGGCCTCCTGCATGTTCTGGGTCTAGTGTTTCTCAAAAAGACAAGTTCGGGGGACCCCTTAACAGGTTTTAACAATAGCTCTCCTACTGTTTATATGTTATCTTCCCTGTTAGAAGGTGAGTTCCTTGTTGTTAGGTACTGTTTTTACTTTTCTTACCACGCCAGGCATGAAGTAAGTGATTAATAAATGTTTGTGCCACTGCTACATTCTCTCCCATCTCCTCCCAGCAATCCTTCCCTTTTAGTGATAAAGAAAAGAAAGACAAGAAAAAATGCAATTCAACAAAACCATACAGCATATTGAGCAAGTCAGAGAGTCTAAGCAATGTATTATATCTGTAGAACCTTATCTTTTCAAAAAGGGAGGGAAAGGCATTTTCTCATATCTTCTTGAGGGTTAAACTTTGTAATTATAATTACATAGTATTCTTTTTCATTTTTTGTTCTTTTCATTTAGATTTTTATAGTTATTCTATATATTATTTTATAGGCTCTGCTTATTTCACTTGTTATTAGTTCATATAAGTCTTGTCATGCTAATTCGTAGCCTTCATTGTTTCTTACCAGCAGTAATATTTAATTGCACTCATATACTACAATTTGTTTAGTCATCATTCAATATGTGGGCATCTACTTTGTGGAAAGAGTTCATTATGTATTTGTAGAATCAAGGATTATGTGGATTACATTAACCATAACTCCTCTTTGGGACTAGAAAGTGAAACTTTTATTATTTCATTTTTAATATACAAAACATTGAGTTATATACACCAATAATAAGTCCACACAAAGTGTTTGACATATGAAATGGTCTATATCCTAGTTTTAAAGTTATACTGTGGAATCTATTTTCCCCATTAAAGTTGGGAAGGTGCTATCTGTTAGAGAGGATAGGTTACATGCATAGTGGACCCTTAGTCTTGGATATCATCCTGTCTCCAGGTCCAGTCAGAGCCATATTTATCAATTCCAGTACTTGTTTTTACCTAAGATAAAGGATCATGAAATTGACACACAAGAACTGTTGAGGGAGAAATAGAAAGACACTATTCCATGAGGAGAAGAGAGAATTCCAAGGACACTAGCCCATTTGAGTGGGACACTGATAACAATTATGGGGAGGCATCTGTTCAGGAGGAAGAAAGGTAGAGATCCACCATGGGAGAAGCTTACCTGGAATGTGACTGTTTTAAAAGACAGAGTAAACCAGCTGGTAGCTTCTACTTTAATTATCCTTGATAGCTAAGTGCTAAACTAAATTGTTTCTGCTTTCTGCATGAGTAAAAGTACTATTAGTGGTGTCTAAATTTTGGCTCCCTGGTGCAGTGTACCAGTCTTTCTGCCTTAGTTATGGCTCTGGGTCCATATAGATATAAACCAATTCTAACCTTTGGAAAAATGATGAAATTAATTACTTTTCTCCTCTATTCCACTACATTTCATTTTTGCTGCTGTTGCCCCTTCCACACTGCTGATTTCTTCTATGTGCCACAACCTCAAAAACCAGAATTAATGTGTTCTTGTCCCATATGTTGATTTCAGAATCTACTATCATCTTTTTTTTTCTCTAAGATTCAAAAGACTGAGAACATCTTAGAGTATGGTTTCTTTTAGTGGAACATCATCAAATATTTAACTCCAAAACCAAACCAAACTAAAACAGCAACATTAAAATCCTCCAAAATGAAGCTATGAATCACAAGCTCCTTATTCTTCCCAGCTTAACACTCCAAATTACTTCTGCACCATTGTCCTCAATCTTGTCATTCATTCTAGACCTCCAAGAAAAAGTAGCCCCTCATTTTACAAATGCCAACTAGTCTACTAGTGCCATCCTCCCATTTCCTCTCAGGCATTTCTTCTTTAATCACCTTGTTTTCTCCTTAATTTTCAATCTCTTCTCATCCACAGTTTTTTTCTTTCCGGTTACTATAAATATGCTCAGTTCTCCTTTATCCTTAAAAAAGAAATACAACAATTCACTTGATCCTACCCTTTCCTCAAGCTACTATATTATATCTCTGCTCTCTTTCATAGCCAAAGTCTTAGCAAAAGTTGTTTACACTCATTGAATTTACATGATTTTCTCACACTTGCTTCTCAATCCCTTGTAATTGTGCTTCTAACTTCCTCACTCTTCAAGGCTACTAGTGATCAATTAATTGTCAAATCCATTTCTTTCAGTACTCTTCTTTCTTTACCTCTCTTCTGAATTTAGCATTGTTGATAATTCCCTCCTCCTAAATTAGACCTTCTCAGGTCTGAGGCCGTAAAATTGGCCTTTTGCTCTAGCCCATTGAGATCATTTTGGACTCTGACTCTTATATGTTAGCCCTCTAAAGTCCACACCATCAGCAAATTTCATAAGTATGAAATTTATATATTCATCAAAGACATTGATAAGAATGTTGAATAGCACAAAAGAGAAAAGGACAGATCTCTGAGGAACTCAACTAGAGACCTCCCTCCAGGTTGTCATAAATCCATTAATTATTACTCTTTGGTTTTTGTCATTCAAACAGCTCTGAATCAGCCTAATCACAAAATAATACAGCTCACATCTCTCTGGCTTTCACGCAATGATATTATTATTAGACACTGTCAAATTCTTTGATGAAATCCAGGTGTGCTATTTCTATGGAAAAAAATCCTTAAAAGTCAGTTTAATAATTGTGACAAAGAGAAATAGGATTCATTTGGCAAAAGAAACCACACTCACTACTAGTGATGTAAATGCTCATAACTTATTCATTTAACAACCCATTCTGGAATTCTGTCATTTATTGAAGTCAAGTTCATGTACCTACAATTTGAAGATTTTACTCTCTTCCAAGTTTTGAAGGTTAAATTTTCCTGTCAACAGTCTAGAGGCATCCCTTCTATTCTTTTGTATTTCTCAAAGATTGCTGACTGCCACTCAACGATTACCTTTGTCCATTCTTTCTCTATCTCCGCAATGTAATTTATTCTAACTTGGTTACTTGAATCCATTGAGCACATATTTGGTATACTCTTATTGTCTCTAAATTCATCTTCAATGTTGATTCCGTGTTAAGCATTTTCGATATTTTTTACCAGTCCAAAAATTGTTCAGAGGATCTAAAGATTGTCCAGAAGCCATATGGAAGCATATTAAAAGTTCAGTAGTTTTGTCTTCTCACCATAACCTTCTGTGGTCGTCCTTTCCACTATGATTATGTTATCCCTTTGTTCATTTTCCTATTGTTTTGAAAAGCTCTTGTAAAAATCATTATCGTTCCTCATCTGCCTCAGCTCACTCTGAACATTAATATTCACAACCTTATTTTACACAACTCTGCCAAACTATTTGTCTGTGTTTATGCCAGTTATATGCCATTTCTTTCATCTTCTATTCTTATCTTTAAAAAAATCTAAGTTGGTTGCTAACTTCAATACATTTTCACACTGATATCTATAAACAACTCCCCTGATTCTTCTTCATTAGATTTGTTTGTGATTGACATAACAGAATGTTTTTTTTTTTCTGGAAAGCTTCCCAGGCTCTTGATCTGAATTCCACTAAATAATTTACCTGAGAGGATACTACCTTTCTTTAAATTAAAAAAAAATCTGTTCTTTTCAAATCTAGGGTACATGTGAATTATCATGGACTTTCAGATGGAGTAGTCAATTCTGTCTTAATGTTCACAATGATTCTCCTTTTTAAACTAGGTCTTTCTTATTCATTGGAATCAAGTGTAGAATAGCAGTTCTCCTAATCATTTCCTCCAACTCGAAAGAATAAAATAGTCATTAAGGCAACTTAAGATGTCATTCACAGCTCTGCTTTCAGTAGAGATCAATCTCTAGCATATAGTCAAATATTTTTTCTCTTTTTCTATTACATAATGTCTCAATATCAGAATTATAATTTATCTTCCTAATTCATCATCTGTTTTTACCTTTTGACTAGGTGGTCTATCATATCTGCCCTTCATTGATACTTATCTAAATACTTTCCAACACACTTTGCTTTCTTGGACTTAGATGACAATATCTTAACAAAGACCTATTTCACCGCCATTTTTTTTATCTTGTCTCATTCAGTCAAAAAACATTTATGAAGTACCTGTTATGTACCAAAACTGTGGGAATACTAAGAAAGGCATAGACGGTTTCTATTCTCAAGGAGTTCACAGTGTAACAAGAGAGACAGCATGTAAACATTACGTACAATCAAGCTCTAGAAAGGATGAACTAGAAATAATAAACAAAGAGATGAAACTAGAATTAAAGAAATCAGGAAAAACTTCTCATAAAAAGTGAGGTTTTAGCTGAGATTTGAAGAAAACCAGGGAAGGAGCAGGCAATGATGAGGAGGGGGAGGCATGCAGACATGGTAAATTGCCAATGAAAATGACAAGAATATCTTGTGTAAGGAATAAGATGGAAAGCAATGGCAATACCACTAGATACCAGAATACATGGTAGTGGTAGTGGAGTGTGGGGCTATTGGAAGGGAGTGTACATTGTGAAAGGCTTTGATGCCCAATAGATTATCTTATATCTGATTCTGGAAGCAATAGGGAGCCACTGAAGTTTGTTGAGTAGCGGGGAGACATGACTAGATCTGCACTTTAGAAACATAATTTTGTCAGTGGAGAAGAAAATGGACTAGTGGCAAGAGATTTATTGCACGGAGACCAATCAGTAGATTATTTCAATGATTCGGAGGTGAATTAATGATAACCTGTATCAAAGAACTGTCAGATGAGAGAAATGAGTGAATATAAGAAATATTAACATAAAATCAATAGACCTTAGCAACAGATTGGATATGAGTGTTGAGAGACAATAAGTATTTGAGGATGATGCCCAGTTTGTGAACGTGAGTGATTAGGAGGATAGGAGTAACCTCAGCAGTAGCTAAGATGATAAGAAAGTTTTTGGGGAAAAGATAATGAGCTCACTTTTGGGACATATTGAGTTTAACATACATACAGGAAATTTAGTTTGAGATGTCCATCAGGCAACTGGATATGTGAAATCCAGGTTATCTGAGTTGGATAAGTAAATTTGTGAACCATTAGTAGGTAGGTGATAATTGAATCCACAGGAGCTGATGAGATTACTAAATGAAATAATATAAAAGGAGAATAGACGAGGATCCAGGACAAATATCAGTGAGGCATCCATAGTTATGAGGTATAACCTGGATGACAACCAGAAGAAGAGACTGAGAAGGAGCCATCAGATAAGTAAGAGAATTACCAAGAGAGTTCAGTGTTGGAAAAATATAGAGAGAAGAGGGTATTAAGAGGAACAGGGTCATTGGCAGTGTCAAAGGATATAGAGAAGTCAATAAGGATGAGGCCTGAGAAAAGACCACCGGGCAATTAACAGACCTTTGGTAACTTTGGAGAGATAGATTTCAGTTGAATGATGAGGTCAGAAACCAGACTGCAGAGTTAAGAAGAGTTGAGAGGAAAGGAAGTAGATGCACCAAATACACATAACTTTCTCAAAGAATTGACCAATAAAAGGTAGAAGAGATATAGGATGATAACTAAGAGAACTGATGGATCAAATGAAGGTTTTTGCAGAATGGGTGAGACAAGGGGAGTAAGTAAGAAAGCAGTTGGTAGTCAAGGGGAGATTAAAAGTAAGTGAAAAAATGGTAATGATAAAAGCAGCATTCTGCTGAAGAAAACAGGATGGAATACTTGTTATGTAGATAGGTTTGCCTTGGCAAGGATAATTGCCACCTCATTGTGTGTGAGAAGCGTGAAGGAGATAGTGGCAGAAGGTATCTGGGAGATATGAGCAAGAGGGGAAAAGCGGAAATTTTTCTCTTTCTTTCCTTTTTGTCCCCCCTCCCCAAGACAGCAAGCAATCCGATATAGGTTATACATGTGTGATCATGTTAAATATATTTCCACATTAGTCATGTTGTAAAAGAAGAATCAGAACACAAGGGAAAAACCACAAGAAAGAACATAAACAAAAAATGAAAATAGTATGCTTTGATCTGCATTCAGACTCCATAGTTCTTCCTCTGGAAGTGGGTAGCATTGTCCATCATGAGTTTTTTGGAATAGTCTTGTATCATTGTATTCCTGAGAAGACCAATTCATGTTGGTCATCACCCAATGATGCTGTTACTGTGTACAATGTGCTTCTGGTTCTGCTCACTTCACTCACGATCAGCTTGTGGGGAAGCCTAAAGGTGGTAATGGGGAACAAGGGATATCCTAACTCTCCAAAATCAGTCAGTGATTTGGGGAATAAATGAAAGTGCAATCAGTACTAGAAAGGGAATCCAGGGCCGTGCCATCAGCAGAGCCAGATTTCAGTAAGAAATCACAAATGAAGTGAATATGAAAGAAAAGATTTAAGATGAAAGCAGTTTGTTACTTATGGAGCATGCATTGCAGGTTGTACGGTGAAGAAGTGGTTAGCCTTTGAATGGACATTGGAGAGGTTAGGACATAGAGGGTGAGAATAAGAGTAGTGGATGTTGGAGAATAGAGTTTACATAAATGACAACTTGAGGCTCAGTATCACTGGGATGGGCTTGACTGAGTATGAGTTTATTAATAAGTGCTGAATGAGTTCAGGGTGGGTTATTTATGCCACTAGGGGTTAGGCCATAGGATGTATCTTTATGATCTCCTGTAGGCAGGAAGGGTTCCCTTCAAGTGGAAGAAGCCAGTTGAGAGGATCAATACACAATGTATTACATCCCTCTCCCTCTCCCTCTGCCGGCAGGACCAGCCAAGAGGACCTGCATGCCACAGAATAATGTTTCTCAGATCATGTACAGGCAGGAAGGGTTTCCTGCAAGCAAGAAGAGGCTGTATCAAGAGGCTAGTCTGTTTCTTTCGAATAAGGCAAATCCTTCCAAACATATGTTCCAGTTATGAGTGTGATCCCATTAAATCTCAGCCATACCTTTGAGGTCCAGTTTTCTTGGTATCAGGATCTTCAGATCACTTGTTTATTTTCTACATGTTGCACATTTGTGCATATTCATGAGGTCACGGTTTGCTATCTTTTTCTTTAATATTGACTTCTCCCAATCATTGGTGGTCTCTTAAGTTATACTATCTGCTGCATATGGTATCTACCTGTATACAGTTTCTTCTTCCCTATAATTTTTCAGGTTAATTCCTTCTTGATCCAACTTACAAGTCCCCAGGCATTTTTTTTTAGCATCTATTAGATGCACTTCTCCTATGGCCAAGAGCTGCATTGTTCTATGTCTTAAATAATGGTTGAAAAATCTAAACCATTACCAAACACCATTTTCTTAATTAGCTGTTTAATCCTCGCATCTGCTTCTTCTACTTTCAGTTGTCAGCAGTGAAGAAAGCCCTGTCTGTTTCCCTAGTCTTTAGCTTTTTGCCCAGGTTTTCACAAGGCTAGCTGAAGGGGTACAAATATGTTATTACAGAATCTTAGAGGCTAAAGATATGGGAAGTCCACTAGTATGACCGTACCCCATTCCAGTGTCCAAATCCATCCCTGATAAATAATTATATTGCTTCTCTTTGAACAATTTTAGAGATTTTCAGATTAAATCTGCTTCTCTATAATGTCTAGTCATTAATATCCATTCTGCTCTCTGAAGCAGGTAGGTGCCTCAGTGGACCTGGAATCACCTGATCCTGGAACACTGATTTCCAATCTGGTCTCAGATACTACTAGTTTTCTCATCCTGAAAAATCCATTTAACTTCAAACTGCCTCTGTTTCCTCATCTGCAAAATGGGAATGACAACAATACCTAACTGCCAGCTTTTTTGTGAGGATCAAATGTGACTATGTTTGTGAAGTGCTCTGCAAACCTTAAAGCACCATACTAGTAATTAGCTACAAGTAATCCTTCAGATATTTAAAAACTAATGCCCTATCTACCACAACTCATCTTTTCCACAATAAACACCCCCAGTTCTGGTTTCCAGGCTCTTCACAAGCCTGTTTGCTTGTCTCTAAGCATACTTGCTGTTGTTCAGTTGTTTTCAGTCATGTCTGACTTTGGGATTTTCTTGGCAAAGATACTGGAGTAGTCTGACATTTCTTTCTCTAGCTCATTTTTGAGGAAACTGAGGCAAACAGGGTTAAGTGACTTGACCAAGGTCACACAGCTAGTGAGTGTCTGAGGCTAGATTTGAACTCACAAAAATACAGCTTCCTGACTCCGAGGCCCAGCGCCGTACTACTACATCACCTAGTTGAGCACACTACAGCTGGTTAATTTTGTTCCTGAATTCAACACAATATTCTACACCCAGTTTCAAAATTATATGATACCATGATGTGACCAGAATTCTATAGAGAACTGTGAAATTAATATGTTCTTTGTTCTGGGTGCTGTATGGCTGTTAATTTACCCTAAAATTAAATGAATGTTTTTGTCACTTGTAGAATGTAACGATCTCATTTTTTTCTTCATTGTTCAGGAGCTTTGTTAGAGTAGAAGAACCTTATAATTCATAATGTCTGTTATTTCTACTCCTCGTTGTTTTTCTTTCTATTCACCTTCTCACCATCACAATCCAGGCCCTCCTCATCTCACAACTGGAGTGTAAATCTAGTCATCTCTTCTTGAAGTCTTTTCTACCTTAAATCAAATCTGCACACAGCAACCAGATGAATCTTCCCCTCACACTGCTTTTGACCATATAACTCTCTCATTCTAGAATATACAGTGCTTCTTTTGCCTATTAATCTTGCCAAATCTTCGATATGACTTCTAAGTATGGATGCTGGGTGATTTGTTTGTTTGTTTTAGGTAGTAAGTAATGCTTTATTCATATTAATGAGTATTTTCCTTTACTATAGTTACCAACTAAGTGGAGAAGTGAGCTAGAGCCAGACCAAGGGTCAGAAAGATCTGAGTTCAAATCCAACCTTAGACATATACTGGCTGTGTAAATCATTTAACCCTGTTTGCCTCAGTTTCCTCATCTTTAAAATGAACTGGAGAAGGAAATGGCAAACCGTTCCAATATCTTTGCCAAAAAAACCCCCAAGAGGATCATGAAGAATCAAACATAACTGAAAATAACTAAACACCACCATGTAATAACCTTATGATACAGGCCAGTTAGTTCCTTTTACTCAAATGAGGAAGAGGAGTATGTAGATAAAGTTGAAAGAATACCTGATGATTATTAATGCAGCTCCTAGCTCCACATGAATTATATCAGTCTCTGTTTTTATCTTTATTAGATCTATTCAGGATTGGGGGAATACAGTGTGTGTGTGTGTGTGTGTGTGTGTGTGTGTGTGTGTGTGTGTGTGTAAGGGACTCTAGCTCCTTTTGCCTGACTCTGTTTAAATGCTGCTTTCTGAGCTTAATTCTTGTGAATTAGCTGGAGATTGGGCCACAGCTGGATGATCCAACTACTGAGAGATACATATGCAGCTGCATTTCCCCATGTCGGACTAAGATGGGGGACCTGATGATTTTTGAAGAAACATATATGTATATCTTCTTATAACATCCACAGACAAGTGAGTATGTTCACAAGGTTTTCACATTATTCAAAAAACCTACCATGTGCTTGGGAGAAAATAACTTTTTTCCATTAGCTGCAAAGCTGGAACCGATTCACCACCTGCCTGGCCTCATGCTGCAATTGCGTCTGAAGGTAAAGGTAATTTTTTGACTCGCCCCATGTATTAGGAGGGGAGTTCTTGAGGGTCTCTGCCTATCTGTCCCCCTCCCCTCCTTATTCCAACTGGGGTCAAGAAATGGGCCTGGGGGGGGCGGAGCCAAGATGGCAGCTGGGAAGCAGTGACTGGCGTGAGCTCCCCACCAAGTTCCTCCAAAAACCTATAAAACAATGGCTCTGAACCAATTCTAGAGCTGCAGAACACACAAAGTGGCAGAGGGAAGCAGG
>CM053622.1:303046476-303066164 GCA_028646595.1 Phalanger gymnotis
AATGCTGAAAACCAAACATGTCAAAAATAAATTAAAATTAAAAAAAATTAAAAAAAAGAGGGAATAGAAGTACTTGCAATAGAAACACCAAAGAAGGGCAAAAGATCCTGGTCTTCTTAGAGTCACAGGATAATGCTAGCAAAGTTTAAAAAGAAACAAACAAAAAACACCAAACGGTTAGTACCCATATAGTCCAAATTATTTTCAAAAATAAAAATGAGAAAGTACTCTACCAGTTAGGTAACCCAGTGGATAAATACTAGGGCTGGAGTCAGGAACATCTAAGTTCAAATACAACCTCATTCACTTATCAGTTGTATGACACTGGGTAAGTCACTTAGTTTGTTTGCCTCAATTTTCTTAACTATGAAGTAGGGATAATAACGGTACAGATTTTTTTGTGAGAATCAAATGAGATAATATTTGTAAAGCATTTAGCACAATTCCTGGCACTTGGTAGGTGTTATAAATGTGTAATTACTTCCCCTTTACCAGCCTCTTAATTCCTAGACTCCCACTACCCAGACCCCCAAAGGATAAAGCACAGAAGGAAAACTGTAGACCAATATCATTAATGCATATTAATTTTAATATTTTAAATAAAATCTCCTGTCAAAAAAGACATTTCTTCATGCAAGAAATCCTTCATTAAGACCAAGTTGGATTTCTGTAAGGGAAGCAAGGATTCAACATAAGTAAAATAACATAATCAAACTAAAAACAAAAACACTAAAAATTACATGATTAAAAAAGCCTTTTGAAAAAGCACAACCCTTATTGATGCTAAAAAAATCCCTCCAAAATATCTGCATAGAAAGAACTTTTTAATACCACAAAAATATCTATATAAAAACAAAACCATACAAAATGAATATACATTAAAAGCTTTCCCAATAAATATAGTCACATATTGAGGGTGGCCACTTTCCTCCTATTATTTGATACAGTTCTCGAAATGTTAACAAAAGACAGAAGAAATTTAAGAGAAAGAAATTAAGAAAGAAATTTAATGAGTCAAGATTGGTAGAGAGGATATAAAGTTATTCTTACTTGATGATGACATGATGGTTTATATTGAAAACCCTAAAGAATCAGCAAAGACATCAATTGAAAAAAATAAAAACTTTGTCAAAATTGAAGGCAAGAAAATAAACCTCCAAAATCAAAGAGTTTATAAAAATAAATGCAAAACTCAAAGAATCATATAACATAAGATATCAACAAAATTTTACTTTGAAAATTAGACATTAAAACAAAATAAAAAGATGAGGATCTAAACGAAGATGATGACTGTGTAAATAAAAAGATGGGTCATATGCAAAAACTTTTGTTGATATAGAGATGCAAGTATTTGGCTCCTTTCCCTTGTCTTTCCTTCTCTTCCCTTCTCTCTTCCCCAATTGTAAGAATAGATACCACATTAGTTCAGATCTTCATCACCTCTTTCCTAGATTATGGAAATAGACTTTTAATTGATTTTTCTGACTGAAATCTCTCACCACTCATATCCATCCTATGCCTTACTGCCAAAGTAATTTTTATTAAGTGTAAATCTTATCATGTGAATTCCCTACTCCACCAAGTCCAGTGAGTTCATATTGGCTCTAGGATAAAATATAAACTCTTCTTAGGTTCCAAAGCCCCACACAACCTTGCCCTGGCCTTTCTTCCCAGACTCATAGATTATAACTCTGCTTCCTATAATCTGTGACACAATCCAACTGGATTTCTCTCTGCTCCTCACTCATAGCAACAATCTACCACCCATCTACGTTCCTTTGTACTGGCTATTCACCATGCCTGAAACATGCTCCCTCTTTATCTGTTGTTCAAAATATTTTTCTTTTTCTTTAAATTATTGTTCAGGCACTATTTTCTGTATGAAGTTTTTTTTTAATCTCAATTGCTAGTGCCCTTAATTTCAGAGTATATTCTACATTAATACTTTGTGTATATGCATATAGTCATATATATGAATTTATGCTGTATTTATGCTGAATATATATTTATATGCATTTATCTCCTCCATGAAAATGTAAATTTATTGTGAGGAGAAATTATTTCATCCTCCGTGCTTGTATCCATAGCCCCTAGGATAGCACCTGGCACATAGCAGACATGTTAATAACAATAATAGTAATATCTAGTATTTATATATGACTTTAAGGTTTGTAAAATGTTTTATGTATGTCAACTCATTTGATACAACAATTCTGAAGAGATGGCGCTATTGTTAACCCCATTGTATGGATGAGGAAACTGAGTAACGCAGAAGTTTAGTGACATACCTAGGGTCTCAGAGTAGAAAGTGTTTGATGAAGAATTTGGTCTTTAGGTCTTCATGATTTCTAGTCCATTGCTCTATGCATTATACTGCCTAGTTGCTCTTAATAAATGCTTATTGATTCATTAATTGATTGATGAATTGTCGGGTGGGGTGAAGTAGAGTAAAGAGCTAAGAATGACTTTGAAGTTTCATATCTGAAAGACTAGAGGCATGGTGACATTTTTGACAGAAATAGAAAAATTTAGAAGAGAAGTGGGTTGGGGGAAAATGGGTTGTCTCTGGAACATAGTGTTTGAAATGTCTGTTAGGCAGTTGGTGATACCTAACTGAAGATCAAGGGAGGAACTAGAGTTGTCTATATAGATCTGTGACTCAAATGCCCTTAGATAATAACTAAAGCCTTCCATGGGAGCTGATGAGATCACAGAGAGTTTAAAGAGAGAATAGAACAGGGCCCAAGACAGCTTTGGTAACACCAAATGTTAGGAGGCTCTGGCTCGCTCTCTCTGTCTCTCTGTCTCTCTCTGTCTCTCTTTCTCTCTTCTCTCTGTCTGTGTCTGTCTCTCTGTGTGGTATCTCTGTCTCTGTCTCTCTGTATATCTATATATATGCATATATATATACATTATATACATACAAATAGAGATAGATGTATATGTATAAAAGTTTAGGTAGGCTAGGAGGCTAAGGAGTAGGACCAGAATGGGGAGAGAGAAGTGTGTCATGAAATTCCAGAGAGAAGAGAGTCTAAAGCAGTAAGTGATCAGCAGTGACAAGCATAGAAGAGAAATCTAGCTGTATGGAGACTTAGAGAAGACCAGGAGATTTGACAATTAACAAATAACTTTGTAGAGAGCAGTTTCAGTTGAATGCTAAGTTTGGAAGTTTGAGGACAGTGAAAGGAAAATGAATTAGAGTCAATAAGTCTAGGCAGTGAACCTTTTGGTTTGTTTTTAAGGATGGGTAAGACTTGCGAATATTTGAAAGCCATAAGGAAACATCTAGAAGATAGGGAGAGATTGAACATGAGAGAAAGAGGAGAAATGATTGAGGGGGCAGTTTGCTGGAGAAGATGGGAAGGGATAGAATCAAGGGGAAATGTAGATGTTTAGCCTTGTGGGGCAGAAGGGCTGCTTTATTGTCAGATACTTGGGGGAAAGAAGAGAAAGTTGGAGATGATGTCAAAAGGTTTTGAGCTTAAGAAAAGAAGGTAAGAAGGAACTCTTGGCAAATGGGCACGTTTGTTTTTTTTTTTTTTAGTAGAATGAGAAGAGAGATCCTCAGTTGAGAGAGAAGTAGAGGAGGGGATGTAGGAGACTTGAAGACAGTAGAGAAAGTTTGGAATAATTTCTAAGATAAGCAGGGTAGGAAATCATTTTAGGAGGAATATAAAGTTTACTTTGTTGAAGTGAGGGCTCAGTGGAATGGATAAGCGAAATTTATAGTGGACCAAAAATGTATTGGGAATAACCCCAGGCTAGAGTTTTCTAAGTAATGACAGGTGATAGGAAAAGAGCATAATTGGTTCAAGTTTTAATTACATGGTGGAGATGATTTGTATAAAGATAGGGTCAATATTAGAAAAGGAAGTGTTCCATTAAACCCAGCCATGAGGGGAGGTCCCCACCTGGAGGGACACAGGATTCTTCATTGGCCCTTTTCTACCAATGAGTTCTTAGCACTATGCTCCCTCTCAATAGGTATACCTGTTGACAAACTAGTCCTAGGCCAGATGTCCAGTTTATGGGCAGATCATGAAGGAGTCCCAGTTGGGTGAGAACAAAGAAGTTTGGTTCTTTGGATACTTGCTGGGAAAGATCACACTGGCAGTAAGCAGGGGACAATGCAACAATCACACTTTAATAAGGCACAGAAAGTACAGAGGCAGATGGTGTGGGATGGTAAGGGAATGGGGTGGGAGAGGGAAGCAGGCAGTGGCTGAAATGGTCAGAGGAAGCAGAGGGGCACATTGAGTCACTTGCCTAACTGTGCATTGGTGTTGAAAGCCCTCTGGAAGTATAGATCTATAGACCATAATAGTCGGAGGAGTGCTTGAAGGGCAGGGTTGCGGGGTCCCATTCTTTTAGGGTTCTAATGGAGGGGATGGATTGGTTTATCTGCCTCACCTTAGGGTTGCCTTATTAGCACAACACTTTTTTTCCTGGTTTTATTGATCATGTCTGGTGTGTACCTGCAAATTGCAGGGTTGTTGTGGTGGGTGTTTAATGGGGCCTTGTTTCCACAATCTGGCTAGCAGCTTTTGTGGGGCGTCCAGATCCACCCACAGCCAGCACCCAGAAAGCTGCCAGATAGCCAGAAAGCCCAGGTTCTTTTGATCTACCTTAATAAGGAGAGCAAGGTGAAGGGGTTGGCAAGCTTACTTTAATTCAGCACATAAATATCATTCACTTAGTTCAGGGGAAAAAGCCAGCACCCTGAACTTCAGAGCAAAATACAAGCGAACTACAAACATTAACAGACAGACCTTGTCTGATTCAAATCCCAATACATAGTTACCAGAGTTCAACAAAGTCTCAGCATCTGGGTTTACAAGCTGGAGGGCTCCTTAGCTACAGCTGCCCAGAGGCTTAACATCAACACCATCTCAAGATAGAGCCCTTAAACAAATTACAAACAGACAGACCCAATACAATTCATAGTTACCAACATCTAGGTTCAGGCTGGGAGCTCAGAACAAGGGCTGGCCCAGAGTCACTGTGCCACCACTGCTGCAGCAAAGAGCTCCCAGGAAGAAGAGGCCAACCCCTGGCTTTTATATCTTTGTCAGTATCAGGGGTGAGTCACACATGCGATTCACCCACGTGACCTAAAATCATCACAGAGGTGGACTTAAACCCATATAGTCTAAGAGTCTCTGCTGTCCCAGACATGCAAACTAGGCCCTCACTGGAGTTAGCCCCACCTTGGGCCCCACCTTAGTTGCCAATCCACACCCACATAGGTTTTACACCTAATAGGGGTTTGGGCCTGGGGCTTAGCACTTAGTAAGACTCAATGAAATACACTGAATTACTCAGCAAAAACAAAAGCCAAACTCTTCAAAGGCACTTGTTGAACTAAGTGCTAAGGAGCCCATTTTGCTTACCAACACAGGCCTAGGTGGCTTATTTCAACTTAGTACAAAGTCTCTGGGTATGGTCTAACACTCTTAGTTCCTATTTCCTATTTATCATTACTTTATGGGGTGGTCATGGGGACCTCAATAAGCATATAATGAAAAGGGGAAAGTACAGAAATAGGAGGCAGAGAGAACCATTCACAAACTTTTCCCTCTTCACAGTGCTAAAAACCAGTTCTGGAAATGATGAAATAAGACTATATATCACTCATCTGACCTTGTGTAAATTACTTCTCTGGGCCTCAGTCTCCTGAATCGCAGGATTAGACTGAGCCTAGATGATGTCTAAGGTCTCTTTCACCTAAATCTTATTTCTATCCTCAGAGAGACTGATATAGTAGATTTTTAAAATGAGGTAACAGGTGGAAATGCCTTGTTTGTAGCTCAGCAATTCTATCCTGAACCTCCAGAAAATTGAAAAATGAAAGAATTGATGTGTTGACACTATCTGCATTTGTTTCAGGGTAGCAATAGCTAGGATCAGGGTGGGAAAGGGGCTGTAAATAAAGGAAACATTGGTGGCTTTCCAGGAAGGGAGCAGCCCTCTTCTCTGGATCCATTTTAATGGTCCCTGTTCTCCTTGCCAGGGACAGCTCTTTTCTCCTTAATAAATTTTATGCCACTCGAGTGAGGTTGGCAATTTCCAATTCCCCTTAAATTGTGGCCTGGCTGCAGGAAGCTGGCCAGTCAGCCCAGCCTGGAGGAGGAGATTTATTCCCCTCCTGTGCTGCCAAGCCAACCTGAAGACAATGTCAATAGAAAAGGTCACCCACTGATAAGCTGACATGCCACTGGTTCTTTAGGCCAGATCTCCGGTAGGCACATTGAAATGCTGTTCTGTAACTCCTCAGGGGCAGAGGCATTAAAGTTAAATGTTACAGATATGGAGGAATGGCAGAAAGCATGTTTGGCTTGCAAAAGAGCTTCTGGCTGTGGTGATGAAAACACAGCCCACAGCTATAGAATATATTTTCTGGGCAAAAGGAGGTTTTAAGGACACTGGGGAAGAGGAGTCTAAACTCCTCTCCCTACCTGACTTTTCAGGCCCTCCAGACTGAGACCTTATCCTGTGTATTCCCCATGACTTCCCCATACATACATTCTCCTCCAATGAGGTGCTCAGTGACTCCACATTATTTCTGCCTCTATATTTTTGCTTGTAATAGTCTGGATTGTAGTGGAGGGACCCTTGCATCTAGAATTAGAAGATATGGGTTTAAACTCTGATCTACTACATATGACCTTGACTGTGCTAGAACTCTTAGGATTTCTCATTTCTAAAAGTAGTTTCAATACCTATGACCGCAGAGCACTCTGTGTATCATTCAACAAGCATTTATTGTTTACTATATGTAGTTAAGAAATGTGCTAGGTCTTTGGGATACAAAAAATTTAAAAAAATACAGTCCCATTTCTCAAGAACCTTACCTACTATCAAGGCAAACAACATATATGTCTGTAAGTATATGTAGCATGAATACAATAATAATAATAACAATTTTTATACAAAATACAGAACTTATATAACATATACAAAATAAACAACATTGTATAAATAGCATTTTGAGGTTTGCAAAACATTTTCATATATTTTAATTTGTTAAATATTTCCAAGTTACATTGAAAATATTTTTAACATTCATTTTTTAAAATTTTGAGTTCCAGATTCTCTCCATCCTTCTTACCCCTCCTCTTGAGAAGGCAAGCATTATGTATCAGTTATACGTGTGAAGTTGTAAAGAACGTATTTCCATTTTAGCCATGTTGGTTTGCAAAACATTTTACAGATATTATCTCGCTTGATCCTTACAACTCTGGAAAGTAACTGCTATTATTAACCCCATTCTGCAGATGAGAAAACTGAGGGACAGATAGGTTAAATGACTCGCTCTGCATCAGTCACACAGCTAGTAAGTATATAAGGCCAGATTTGAATCCAGGTCTTCCTAACTCAAGGTCTGATACTCTATCCATTATCCGTTAGCTGTGAATTGGTTTAGCCATTCTGGAAAGCAATTTGGAATGGTACTCAAAAAGTGAATTAACTTTGACCCAATCATACCACTACTAGATCTGTACTTCAAAGGGTTCAAAGAAAGAGATAAAGAACTCATATGTATGAAAAATATTTATAGCAGTTCTTTTCATAGTAACCTTGAATTGGAAACTATGGGTATATCCTAATATTGAGGAATGGCTAAACAAAATGTGACATATTAATGTAATAGAATACTATTGTATCATAAAAATGATGAAATGGATAATTTCAGAGAAAACTGGGAAGACATCTGTATTATAAGAGAAAGTGAAGTGAGAAAAACTAGGTAAATGATTTACACAGTAACAACACATTATAGAAACAAAACAACTTTAAAAGACTTGAAAACTCTGATTAATACAGTGATAAACCATTAATACAGAGATAAACAATGAGTCCAGAGGACTGTGGATGAATCACGCCACCTACCTCCTGCCAGAGATATGATGAACTCAAAATCCAAAATGAGATGTGTATGTTTGGACACGGCCTATTTGGGGATTTGTTTAACTGGAAAAATACATATTCATTGTGAGGTTTTTTTTTTAATTAAAAAAAAACAAGCAAAGAATAGGAAATTGAGGAGTTTCTTTTAGATTTAGAAATAGCTAAGCAATGTGGCACATGAATGTAATGAAAGAATACTATACCATAAGAAATGAAAAACGTGAAGAGTTGAGAGAAATTTGAAGAAACTAACGTGAATTAATTTATTGTGAAGATAACACAACTAAGAGAACAATATATGCAGTTACTCTAACAATGTAATTAGGAAGAATTACAGCAAAATTGAATGTTATGTAAATATATTGACCAAGATTGGCTCTGGTTACAAATTAGGGGAAAAATGTACCTCCATCCTTTTTTTTTTTATGAAAGGAAAGATTACACATACACACACATGCATATGTATATAAATGTAAGATAGGGTGGGTGGGCACCAGCAGTTAACCAATTGGAAAGGCTTTGTGCCAGAGATCATGACTGACATTCATCGTGAAGGAATTGAGTGATTTTATGAGGTAAGCAGAGAGTTCTTTCCAGCCATGGAGGATAACCATTTGAGTCATGGAGATGGAAAATTGATTTCCATGTATGAGTCACAGAGAAAAGGCCAGTTTGGTTAGATTGTAAACTACTGAGAATGGAATAGTGTTAATAAGGCTGGAAAGAAAAGGATGGGGTGAGGTTGTGAAGGGCTTTAAAAACCAAACAAAAGAGTTTATGTTTTATCCCAGAAACTATAGGAAGCCCCTGGTGGTTACTGAGTGGGAGAAAAACACGATCAGATCTACACTTAAGGAAAATCATTTTGGCAGCTGTTTGGAGGATAGGTTGGAATAGGAAGGGGCTTGAGGCAAGGAGACAGAAGATATCACATAATTTTGACGAGAAGTAATGAGGTCATGGACTAATGTGGTGGCTGTGTGAATAGGTTCACATGGAAAAGATGTTGTGGGGGGATAAATAGCAATATTTGGCAACTGATTGGATTTGTGGGATGAGGGAGAGTGAGGTATATAGGACAACTAGTTTTTATGTAAGAAGAAATGATAGTTATAGACCTCCAAGGAACGTACAATCTAGAAGAAGAGAAAAGAAACATGGAAAAATCAGTAAATGAAATGGTATATAATAAGGCGCTAAATTTTTTTAGTAGAAACACTAGATGAAAAATGAATATATAAGTATGGTTGTAGTTCTACAAGAATGCTTTGAAGAGATGGGATTTGCCTCAGGTTTTGAAGTAGGGGAAATATAGAGCATTTATTCATGTCCTACAGTGTGCCGGACACTGTGCTAACCTCTGAGGATAAAAAACCCCAAATGAAATAGTCCTTTACCTCAAAGAGTTTATATTCTGTAACATAAACAGGAGAATAGAGGCAATAAAAATGTGACCTATTTAATTATAATTGCCCTACTAGCTCATATTAAAGAGTCATGGGAAAACAGATTGGAGAAGTAGAGTGGGATAATATTTTAGGAGGCCTTGAAAGTCAGGTAAAGGAGTTTAGATGTAACAGGAAAAAGTGAGACATGAAATACTTTTGAGCAGAAGAGTGAGTGCTTAATAAACTCTCTCTCTCTCTCTCCCTCCCTCCCTCCCGCCCTCCCTCCCTTTCTCCTTTCCTCCCTCTCCCCATCTCACCAACTGGAAGATCTCAAAAAATGGCCTTCCTTAGATTTGGGATAAATTAAAGAAATGTTTGAAATTAAAATAAGCAACTTAATGACATTGCATTTGGTTGGCAACTGGAAGGTGGAATTAAAAAAAAAAACCAAATATGATCATTAGAGTCGTAGGAAGTAGGAGGATGAATAAAGATATCAGTATAATGAGATTCAGGATAATGATAATGAGATATAGTGGCCAGAGTTCCACAGATCTTCTGGAATGGAAAGTTGTGTTTAAAAAAAGACAACAACCATGTGTCAAAATTTCCATTGTTCAATGGTAGGGGCAATCACAAACAAGAAAAACAGGAAAAAACTTTTAAGCAAGATGGAATCTTGATAGAATTATAAGGGATATAAAATTGTTTGTTTGTTTTTTTATCCCCCTGCTTCTCTTTTTTTCACATTATCACCTCCTCACCTCCATGCAGTCACATAAGAACAACAATTTAATAACCTTATTTAGGACTTAATTGTTTATCTCTCCTGGGAGTATTTGTCCTGAGAAAATTAAGTATTTAACTCTTTGAGTAGAGCATGTAATTGAATGCCTACATAAATGGTTGAATTGTTCACTGTTAGCTACAGGCACATGGGGGATGGGTGGGGTGCAGTGATATGGGAGGTTCCTATTTCTGACTTTAAATCCATTTATAAGTCACTTGCAATTTCAGAAGATTATAAGAACTCTCTCCTGTTGCCAACCAGAAGTACAGTGAGTCAAGAGATATGAGACTACTGTTGGCAAGGATAGACAGGAAAGACATAGTGGCCTTTAGATGAAACTGGACAAGTGGAGGACATTCTATTTGGGAAAAATGGCATGAGCCAAGGCTAGGATCTAGGAAACATGAAGTATGTTTAGAGTACAATGAGTTGAATGATTTGGTTTGAACAGAGAGATTTCTTATAAAAAAGTAGAATCATGAAGTCAGATAATTAGAAAATAGTACTAGTGGAAGAAACTTCTTGGTGAGTCATAGTAGGTCTCTTCAGATATTTGAAGGGTTATAACATGGGAAAAAGACACAATTTTTGCTGTGTAAATCATAAACTCATTGACTGTGATTATTGAAAAGCATCCTACAGTTCTAGTTCTAGAAGGTAAAGCCAGATTATGTAGTTCTAGAAGGCAGAACTAAGCAGTGAGGAGAAACAATAGGGAGGCAGATTTTGACTCAATATAAGGAAGAGTTTTATAGTTATTGTCGTCCAACAATAAAATGGGCTGCCCTCATAAGGATCTTATCATTAAAATTTTTCAAGCTTCTGGATAATTCTTCCTACTTGAGATATTGCAGACACCTTTCTGAACTAGGTAATAGGTTGCACTAGATGTCCTCTAAGACTCCTTTTGCTTTAAATTCATATAAAATTCTTGGAAAATTGGGGCAATAATAGGAGCAACACATGTTATGAAAATGAACAAGTCAGTGGTCATGGAAAACTCATTAGATATAAATAAAATGAAAACAAAAATAAGACTAGACTTGGAAGCTACTGCAGAGTGGGCTAACTAAAGTATTCAAAAACATTACATGCCTATTTCTCTAGCATTTTTGGCATCCTAGAGATTTGAAAAGGAAATCATCATATATCTTGCCTATTCCCAAGGCCCTTAGGAAGCTCTCATCTTCAAGCTTGTCTGAATGGCAAGAATTATGTCTTCTCTATGGCTTGCTGCCCTTGTTTTTAGGAATGAAAGCAAACATGCTGATGTGTGACTAGAATTTGTTTATTTCCCCATTGCATTGAGAGATTCTGAGTATCAATGGTTATTTTTCTTTCCTGAGATATTTTAACCTAGTTAAGAAAAGATTGAGGAGGAATTGGTGGTTGTCTTTGAGGAAGTTAAAAGATTTGCCATTCATTTATTCTGTGACATTGGGTAAATCGATTAAGCCCTATGTGCTTCAGTTTCTTTACCTTTCACATGTTATAGACTTGTTATAAGGATCAAATAATTGTGCAAATAGTTTGACAGATAAACAATAGTAAACATATATAAGGCATGATTATTGTAGCTGTTACTAGTTTATAGGAGTGGCAGCAGTTTTTCTTCATTAGTCAAATAACAGATATTTATCGTTCCTTCAACCTCTTAACTTTACCTGAAACCTGATTCTCCTCTAAGAACTCCAGACCCAATATAAGACTTTGAATTGGTGACATCTCATTCTCTCTTTCTGAATCTAGGGGGGAGATTTGCCATGTTTCTTGCTTCCTACTACCACTTCCATGTACTTCTTTTACTACCACTACCACAAAGTCCATTTCCAAGTCCATTCAACCTATTTATACTATTTTCTTTCTATTCTTTCTGCTGTCACATTTTCATCATCAGATAATTCAATTTTCTTAATGGTTTAAGGATTCCAAATCGCGATGATGTTTCTCTGGGCAGTTCGGTGGCATAGCAGACAGAGCGTTGAGCCTAGCATCAGGAAGACTCATTTTCATGAGTTCAAATTTGGCCTCAGACACTTACTAGCTGTGTGACCCTGGACAAGTCACCTAACTTGATTTGTCTCAGTTTCCTTATGTGTAAAATAAGATGGAGAAGGAAATGGCCAACCATTCCAGTATCTTTGCCAAGAAAACCCCAAATGGGGTCACAAAGAGTAGTACATGACTGAACAACAAACTTTTCCCTTGCTCATAGTCTTCTTTTCTACACCATCCCACACTATTATGTGGGATATGGCCTTCATATGGCCTATTGGTGTAGTAACATTCAAGGCCCATCCCATGGGATCCATTATATTTTAGTGCATACCATTCTAGCACATGCTAATTATACCATGGACTATGTAATAGATTCCAAAGATTAATAAAAGATACCCTGACTCCTTCCTTTAGACAGGTAGTGGTCTATTCTCTTTGCTAAAGGTCCCCGGGAATCTAGACACTAGACTGCATCCCCATTCTAGTGTTTGATTCCACTGATAATCAAGAAGTTCATTCCATGTCTGTTTATAATCTTGCCTCTTTTTCTCTAGTGTAAATAAGACATTATTACTATCTATGATTATTTTTTGCCCGGTCTCTCTCAAAGAAAGGGCAACCTGGTACAACAAAATAATCATTGGTTCTTTAAAGAGAGGATATGAATTAAAATCTTGTCAAATAGCCATCAATGGTTATTATCTGCGTGATGCTGGACAAAGGGAGGCAGCACAGTATGGTGGAAAGAACAGAGATTCTTGAGGACCTAGGTTTAAGTTCTACTTCTAATGCTGATTACTTACGTGACCCTGGGCAGATCGCTTAAGTTTCTTAGACATTAGTGGCAAAATCTCTAAAATGAAAAGGTTGGACTATAATTTTTAAGGTCCCTTCATACACTACATCTATGATCCTAAAAGTCACTTGACCTCCTGGTCCTCAATTTCTAAATATGTAAAATGAGAAGTAGAGATCACATGGCTTCTGTAGCACCTTCTAGCTTTAGCTATAGGGTCCTCTGAACCACTTGGATACAGATAAGGTACTGCAAGCAAATCAGCTTAGATCGAGCCTCATGTGCCAAGCCAGTATAGTGATTCCTTTCCATTCCTATCCTTCAGAAAAAGCCATCTTGTTTTTGAATTCTGGCTGACTGAAATATCCTAGGGATCCAAAATGGACTTATTCTCACCTTTTCCCTTATGCCCCTTCTATTGTTCACAGTAGACAAGCCTTCCTCACTTTTTTAAATCTTTCCTTTGCTATCGTCCTTCAGGGATCAGTTTTAGACCCACGTTTGCCTAAAAAGACAACTGACTTCCTATAACACTTATCGTCTGTATCTGATCTCTTTCTTATGTATATGTCTGCATATACCTTATATGTCTCCATATCTCTTGTGTCCTATTTCCTCTAATGTAATTGTAAGCTGTTGGAGGGTATTTTATCCCTCTACATAAGAAATGAAAGCTCTGAAGCTTTAAGTGAATTACTTAAGGAAGTGAAAAAAATATTTTGTTATTCAGGATGGTTAGAAAGGTGTCTTGAGAGTAAATAGGGTTCTAGCCTTGGATACAGGAAGACTTGGTTTATCTTCCCTCTGTCCCTTGGACAATTGATTTAACCTCTCAGTGCACTCAGGCAACCCTATAAGACTATAAGTAGCAGATACAGGGCCAATCTGCATCAGTAAAGTGATGTTTGTGTGTGTGTGTGTGTGTGTGTGTGGTGTATGTATGTTTGGAGGTGAGGGAATTTCTACACTGGGGATTCCTTTGCATTGACAAAATCAGTTTTGACACAGAGAAAAAGTCAGCTTATAAGATACAGAATAAATATGCAATTAAATCACTTCAAACTTATAACACATATTGTGATATTATTGACCACAAACTGCTGATTGATTTTTGTTTGATTACTGAAATGGTTAAGGAAGAGCAAGACAAGGTGAGAGACATTTTGTAACAAAATCAGGTGACAGGAAATGTCTGTTTTTACTTGTTGTGGAATGCATTTCTCCTGGTATCATGCCACATTTTAGCTTTAAGATCTAAAAAACCCCTATATTCCTGGTGGATGAGAAACTCTTGGCAAGTTTGCCTTGGTGGCACCAATTGTTTGTTGGTATGCCTATCAACACTTACCAGCTTTAAAATAATAACAAAAAACTTTGTTTCTATTTAAAACAATAGCACTGTATACCTGGAATAGATTTTGATAGAGGAAATTGGACTGAGTTTAGCAGATAGAAGTACAGAGCCTTAAAAGTAGTCATTCTAATCCTTGGATCTAAGGATCTAAGGATAGATTTTCAGGGATCCATGAACTTGGACGGAGAAAAAAATGTCGTATTTATTTTCAATAACTTCTAATTGAAATTAACATTTCCTTAATTTGTGAATGTAGGTAACAAACTTCAACAGACCACTAAAAGGATCTCTAATAAAAAGAAGAAAAGAAAAAATTAAGAACCTCTACTCTAAAGATCCAACATTCATACAAATGCTTGCGTAGCAGGCTACAGGGGCCACACTTGATATCTGACCCATTCCTGAAATGCTCTACATTCTGGTTTCCCTAGCTTCCTTCAAGTCCTAGCTAAAATCCCACCATTCCAAATCTTTCCCAATCCCTCTTAATTCTAGTGTCTTTTCTCTGTGAATTGTTTCCAATTTATCTTATATATACCTTGTTTACGCATAATTGTTTGCATGTGTTCTCCCGCATTAGATTGTGAACTCCTCATGGACATGGGCTTTCTTGGTCTTTTTTGTATTCCTAGTGCTTAGCACAGTGCACGGCACATAGTAGGTACTTAATAAGTGTTTGTCGACCGACTGGATTACTGTCATATCAAAGTGGTCAACATTTGACATCAGGCTTTCCAATGGACCATTTCCACCTTCCCATCCCTCAGGGCCTCTACAAACCAATGTCCAGCTAAACATTCTTTGTGTTATGCCATGATTCATGAGCAATGCATCATAGTTATCTGTAGATCATTCTCTCTCCCTTTCTCTTCGCTATCATAACATCCACAGTCTTCAATTATGTCGACATTCGTGGGAATGTCTGGTGTAATTCCATGGGGATTAGTCTGAGAATGAATGCTGGCTAAATTACAATGGAATTAATGGGAAATTAGATATTACAGTAATGCTATTATCCAAGGAGGTCATGGTGATGGATGGCCTATTCAAATGAGACCACCAAAAGGAATTAGTGCTGAAGCTGATTAATCCCAGTCAGTTTGTAAGACTCCATTTTTATGCAGATTAAACTATTTCAGGTTGATCAATCAGCATGAGGTATGCAATGGCCTGAGCCAAGTTTCTTTGTTCTGTCTATTTCCCCCACCTCCCACCCCCATTTAGGGACACAGCTGGCTAGATCAAATATATGTGTGTATATATATATGTATATATGTATATGGCCACGTCTGCCCAATATGGGAAGTCACAGCTTACAGGGAACATTATGTTAATGGACATCAATGATTAGTATCCGAGTAACAGATGATCATTTAACTTTTACTGCTGGTATCACACATGAGTCCCTCTTTTCTTTTGGGATGAGAGCCAATGCATTTAGGGCTGCTAGGCACTGCAGAATTGCATGTGCTTTGATTATATTCAGGATACATGGAATTCATTCTCTTAGTGTGTTTTCCCAGGAATCAAAGTGCTTTCCCCAGAAAGGGTCATTCTTGGGCATGATCTTTGTTCCCACCAATGTGGTGCAGTGGATACAGAGCATTCTGCTTCATTAAGTTTGTTTGTTCAATTTCAAACCCTATTCTTAATGCTCATAGCCTTTTAATAATACTCTGAGCTCAAGCTTAGACCCAGAACCCTGGCTGTCCAAATCCTTTTCTGTGTTCCCTTGTTTCCTAGTCCTTTAGGTTGGTTCCTTTTCTGAACCTTCGTTGATATTTATGAACTTTACCTGAAGCTGAGCAACAGCAAAGTGTGATGAAAAACAAGAATAACAAAAAAACAAAACAAAACAAAACCAACCACCACAAACAACAAAACACCAAAAAACCAGTAAGATTTGGAGACTAAGAACCTGGGTTTGAATTCTGACTAGATTATATCATGTTTGGTATTTATTGAACAAGTCAGTTCACTTCCTTGTTCTCGGTTTCATAAGCTATAAATTTAAATGGCTGGGCTGAAAGGTCTAGAAAGACCTTCAGATCTATGGTCATTCCAAAAGTGCTAAATTTGAAGTAACAAGATGTGCATTTGAATTTCAAATATCCTACTTAGGTCTATGATTTCCGGCAAATCATGTAACCTTCGTAGGCCTCAGTTTCCTCATCTATAAAATGAGAGATTTTGACTCTCAGTCAGCCAAATAAGCTTTTATTAAATTCCCACTATATGTCAAGTACCATGCTAAGTGCTGGGATATAAAGAAAGGCAAGAGACAGTCCTTGCCATTAAGGAGCTCACAATCTAAACTCTATATGTCCTCTAATGTCTTTTATACCTTTGGGTCTGTGACCCTCTATTCTCATAATCCCCTAGTAAAAATGTCAGTAAATGCTAGGACCCCCTTTTGGGTAGCTGAATTCCTTATATTGCTCCTCTGCTCTGTTGGTGCCCACATTCAAGTGTGATACTTAGGTGAATGAAAAATTATTAGAAAATAAGGAAAGTGCGTCACTTTCTTGCATGTATTGATAATCAGTAACTATGTTTGTTTTGTTTTTTAAATGATTAACAGGGCATTGAAACTAGTGGTAAGTAAATAAATGGTAAGGGAGTACCTAAATCTTGTCAATGAGTTCAAGTCACAAAACCTATGAGAACTATATCCCAGGGCACTGACAAGATAAATAAATATAATCACTCTGCTACTCTTAAAGATCTTTGGAAACTCATGGAAAATGTGAGTGGCATCCCAAGACTGAAGACTTACAAATGTAATTCCAATTTTCAAAAAAAGACATATAAATACTATAGGCCAGATAGTTTTACTTAATTTCATAATGAAATTCTAATTTTTAAAAGGATGGCTTCTAAAGATATAGAAAGGAGATCACTAACAGCCATTATGGGCTGCTAGGTGGTCCAGTGTCTAGAGCGCTAGGCCTGGTGTCAGGAAGACCTGAGTTCAAATGTGACCTCAGATACACTTACTAGCTCTGTGACCCTGGGCAAGTCACTTAATCCTATTTTCCTCAGTTTCTTCATCTGTAAATTAACCTGGAGAAGGAAATGGCAAATCGATCTAGTATCTCTTCTAAGAAAACTCCAACAGGGGTCATGAAGAGTCAGACATGACTGAAAAAGATTAAGGAACAATAGGCATTATGGCTTTATACAAAGATTCTGATTGTTTAAAGGAAGATAAAACTTAGGTAGAGGAAGTTGGGTGGATAATAATTGTTTCTATTTTCTGAAAAGTTATCATAGAGAAGAGATAATAACCTGTTCTGCTTGACCCTAGAGGTCAGAATGCGGCATGCTGGATGGAAATTGCAGAAAAGTAGATTTCAGCTTGATAGAAGAAAATATTTCCTGATAATCAAAATTGTCTCAAAATGGAATTGGCTGCTTTGGGAGGAACTCTTATAAAAAGTTTACAAGTAGAGGCTTTCAGGAATCTAGTGTATAGTAGTAGGGTAACTATCTAGGGCTTGAAGAGGGGATGGGGTTCCAGGGATGGGACCAGATTTTTTGTCCGGTAGGAGTTGAATGCTTTGATTCTATAACTAGATGACTTTAAGGTCATTTCCAATTCTAAGATGGTGTGATTCTGTGGAAATGTATTGTCTAATATAGGTATATGATAAATGCCAGGAATACAAAGATGAGTCAAGAAAGCTAAGTTTATTTTATTGTATCCTCAGTTAAAATTAAGCTTTGAGGATGGGTGGGGTATTAGGGGATTAGAATAGCACAAAGCAGTGAGCACCTGAAAGGGAAAAAAAACCATAGGTATTAATGGGGGAAAAGGTGAAGAAACGGTAGACATAAAAATAAATTTTACTAACTTTACAATTTTTTGCATGTGTTGTTTTCAAGAAATGTTAGGGGATAACCAGCATAAATGCTTGGCTCCACATATACATGGGTGTATAAATGCTCATTTATACATGCATGTATATGTACACATGCACATGTGTTTACATGCATTTATATATACATATTTTATATGTTGGGATAGGGAAGTAACTTGTCAGCTTACCAAGTTATTTTGCAAGGAAATATCTAGAATCTGAAAGAAAAATATCATTGCTCACTCCAGGCTCTTAGGCAAATACCAAGAACAGGAGGTGCTAATTCACAACAAGTGATCTTTTTTGTTTTGTATCTCACAAATGCACATATATATGAACCAGAACTTAGACAACACCTTCCAAAAAATAAAAACAACCCCCCCCCCAAATTTGTGATTTGCCTCCCACTGAGGCCAGAAAAATGCAAATTCCCCTAGGACAAGAAGCATCCAATTTTGTAAATACATAGTAAAAGGGAAGGGAGAGAAACAACAACCCTGGCAAGCCATATTTTCCTATTTATTTCCATATTTCCTCTGAGTCTTCATTCTTATTCATAACAAATCCTTCAAATTTATGAGAGAAAAATCACTTCAACTGGCACAGAAATACCACAGATCCACAAAATATGTAAGAAATGTAAAGGGATTTCCCTCCCCCTCCTTTATCTCCTTCATATGCAGCCAATCCATGTGGTTTCAGTTGAAAAAAAAAAAAAACGTGTTATGGAAAGAAAAATACCAAAGCTTCACTCTAGGATCTTAGCTCTGCAGGCACTTTTAATGCTTTCGCATGGAGGACAAACAGAGACCACAGATGAAGCTTTTTGAAGTAAGTTTTAATCCCAAAGAAGGCTCCCTAGCTCTTAACAAGCCCTCCAGAAGGAATAGCTGTATCAGGGATTTTTTTCCTCCCCTGAAGTTCACCACACAAAGCATTCGTAGACAGAGGAGGGGCAGTGGGCATTATATACACAAGAAGCGATGACTTCCCTGGTTTGTTTTTTATTTTATTTTGTCCTTTTCTCGTAAACTACATCATTTCAGCTTTAATAAAAAAAAATCGTGTTCTCATTTCTGTTAAGTACTAGTTCTGAGTTTATGTGCCTCAGCTATATGTTTGCAAACTCCGTGTAAATTCTTGGCTTAATTACTTAGTCCTATGCTCAGTCCTGAGATCTGGATCTTAGAAATTATTATCATTTTGGGTAGAACACATGGCTGCCGCCATTGTATTTCCCTTCCAATGAATGTTCTATAACTACCTGATACTTCCCTCTTAAAACATGGCTCCTGGAAGTGGGTATATGATTCCACATACAGAATAAAGTGATGCCATTGGAATCATGCCATTTTAAAGCTAAAAGGAAACCTAAAGATCTTCTATTTCTACAGTCTCATTTTGCAAAGGAGGGAAACTGAGGCCTAGTGTTTTCACAATCTGGCTAGCAGCTTCTGTGGGGGTGCAAGATCCACCCACAGCCAGCACCCAGAAAGCTGCTGGACAGCACAGGTTCTTTTGATCTGCCTTAATAGGGAGAGCAAGGTGAAGGGGTTGGCAAGCTTACTTTAATTCAGCACACAAATATCAT
>CM053622.1:303072885-303093064 GCA_028646595.1 Phalanger gymnotis
TGCCATTACAGACATTGTAAACCAGTATGGAGCTTAAAATTTAAACAAGGGAATGTTTTCTTCATGAGCACACACAAGATGATGTGGGCTCATGGTAACTTTGACAGGAAGCTGAACAGAAAAAAAATGAGTATAACAGCTTTGTGGATGGTGGTTGCATTTTTCTCTGTCCCGTGCTAGTATGTGGTAGCTAAGTTCCATGGGGCAGATAAAGCTTCTGTATGGAGCCCAGAAAGAAGCTGATTCCTCTAAGTCCTTCAGATTTTCTTAGGTCAGATTTTTCCTCTGGGTACAAGGCCAGGATCCTAGAAGCTGGATTTTATAGATACCCTGAGAGAACCCTCTATACCACATCAGTGAGAGGGGGCCTCTCTGCTTGTACACTATCAGGGGCATGGAGTAGGGACATTGAGTGTCCATAGCTGGAAGGGATCACAAGAAACAACTGTACATAGGATTGCAAGACCAGAGATTTAGAGTTGGAAAGGTACCACAGAAACCAGCTAGTCCAACCCCATCATTTTATGCATGTGGAAACTGAAGCACTGAAAGCTTAAGTGACATCCCTAAAGTCAAATAACTAATGTTTAAGATAAAATTTGTCTTTTTGACTCCAAATCCAATGCCATATCCATTGTACTCTGTTGCTACTATGCCATTCTAACCCTCTCATTTTGCAGAAGAGAAAAATGTTAGAAGTTAAAAAAGAAGGGTAACTAGAATTTATATAGTGTTTTAAGGTTTGAAAATAGGACCTGAATTTATTCTTATAACAACTGGGGGAGATAGGTGTGATTATTATTCCCATTCCACAGATGAAAAAACTGAGGCAGATGGAAGTTATGTCTTATGCAGTGTCATATAGCTAGTAAGTATCTGAGGCTGGATTTGTGCTCAGGTTCATCTTCATTCCAGGTCCAGTGCTCTACTCACTGTGACACCTTGCTAAGTTTAGCAATTTCCCTAACGTTGTTTGTATCCCCAGAGCCTAGTACAATTCCTGTTTTATTGTAGAAACTTAAGAAATGCTTGTTTAGTGCTGCTTGCTTGCTTGACAAGTATTAAATACTAGAGCTGCTATTCAAACCTTAGGTCCTCTGACCCCAGATTTAACTTTTTTTTTGATGCTACATCAATTGCTTGCTTTATAAGGCAGCTCATTAAAATCCAAATATGCCAGGTAATGTGCTATCTGCTAGAGATATTTCTTTTGGATATGTTTGGCAAGAGCATTAGGCTTGAGGTATTCTTTTCATGAGGCTCAAAGACAGTAAATACACTGAGAATAGGCATTAAGAATAAGTCAGAGTTGATAAAGTTTTATCAAAGGTTTGCCCTTATAATTTCCTGCAGAACTTTTTGTTTGTAATTGGTTCAAGATCATTAATACAGCAAGTCTGGACAGAAGCAGGCTTACATGTAGGTGAAATAGATTCTCTTCTTTGTTATTTGATTTAAATGGACACCCTAAAGAACTTATTTATGCGAAAATACCCATCATTTTTTCTACCTGAAATTAGAGTTGAATTCCTTTGGATTTCCTCCCCACCAAGGGCTGAAGTAGTTTTTAAATACTGAGATTTTTATTGAGAAGAAGCTTAGAGATGAAAACATTGTTAAACTGCCAATATTATATACATATTCTCCTTCCATCAGTCTTTAGTTGGCCTTGTGTTCTGGCAGTCTACACCAACAAAGAACAAGTGCTTCACAATTTATTCCTCAAATATCTTGGACCTTGAATTTGAGTTTCGTTTATACTTTCCTTGAGGAAATATAGAAACACTGTGCCAGTTTCTCTTGGTCCTTTCAGTATGACATAGTAAGAAAATGAGAGAATTCAGGACAAGAATTCATTCATTTATCCATTTATTCAACAAACATTCATTTGCCTGGCATTGTGCTAAGCCCTCGGTATACAAAGAAAAGATAAGTACAAACAAGCAAAAAAAACCCAGTCTTTGTCCTCAAGGAGTGTACATTTTAATAGGAGGAAAACGTGTGAATAGAGATATACACCATATCCACATACATAACATATGTATAAGTAGATGTATATAGATATATATAATATGTACATATATACTATATATAGAGAAAGAGAAAGATATCTCTACTATGTATGTATATACACACATCTGCTCTCTCTATTATTTGTATGTATATATTCATAGTAGATAAAGGTAATGTAAAAGGGCAAGGAAGACATTAGCAGTTTGTGGGGGCAGATAGAAACAGACTTCTGCAGAAGGTTAGATGTGAGGTAAGTGTTAAAGGAGGCCTGCAAATGTAAGGGATGGCAGAAAATTCCAGGAGTGGTGGATAAGTCAGTGAAAAAACAGAGAGAAGGGACGGAGTGTCATATCTGAGGAAGGTCAAGAAAATCAACTTAGCTGGATTGTAGGATTTATGGTGGAGAGTGAGGGACAAGAGGACTGGAAATATAGTCAAGTTCTAGTTTATGAAGAACTTTAAATACCAAAAACAACAACAACAACTGGAAGACCTAAATGCTTTATATCTGATGGTAATAGGGAGCAGCTGGTGCTCATTGCATGGTCAGGGGAAGGGCATGTGTATGACATGGATGCTTTAGAAGAATCACTTGGGCAGCTGGAGGATAAATTAGAGTGGGGAGAGACTTAGAAGAGGAAGACCAATTGGAAGGCTATTGCAATAGTTCAGGGTAAGAGATGATGAGGGCTTCCAGTAGGGTTGGTGCTGTGTGAGTGGAGCGATGAGATGTTATGAATATGCAGACGAGATTTGGTGATGGATTGGGTATGTTGGCTGAGTGCAAGTGGGGAGTTGAAAATGCTGATGGTGACATCGTCAGCCTGGGAAACTGGGAGTATGGAAGTGCCTATGATTGCAATAGGAAAGTGGTGGTGGTGGTGAGGTGTGTGTGTGTGTGTGTGTGTGTGTGTGTGTGTGTGTGAAGATAAGAAGTTTTACTCTTGATGGTTTATGTTGAGATGCTTTTGGGACATTCAGTTCAAGCTATTTCCATTTCTATCACTTTCTCGATATCTAAGTACATTTTATCACTTAAACTTTGCTTCTCCCCAGCCTCTCTATTTAAAAAAAAAATTGACTGGAAGAAAGATGATTCCATTAAGCCTTAGGTATATTTTCTGGGGAGGATCTTGATGATAACTCAATCATTTGGTAAGCATCTCTTACCCATTTATACTGTCTCTGATATTATGCTCAATATTGAAGATGCAAAGACCAAAAGAAAACAGTCTGTGCCTTTGAAGGGCTTCCATTCTCAAGGGGGGAATATCTATCTCTCTCTCTCTCTCTCTCTCTCTCTCTATCTATCTATCTATCATCTATCTATCTATCTATCTATCTATCTATCTATCTATCTATCTATCTATCTATCTATCTATCTATCTATCTACATGAGTGTGTATATATGAAACAGTAAGTATATATATATGTATATATATATATATCTTTAAATACCTACACATATGTATGTGTACACAAAATATAGAGACAGTCAAGTCAGCAAGCATTTATCAAGTGCCTTTTATGTATTACCCACTGTTCTAAGTGCTGGAGATACAAAGGAAAGAAAAAATCAGTCCCCGTTCTCAAGGAGCTTGTAGTCTAATGGGAGAGAAAAGATTCAAACAACCATGTACAAACAAGATAGACACAGTATAGGTTGGAGATAATTAAGAGAAGGGAGGCAATAGCCTTAAGGGGGATTGAGCCTGTTATTTCATTATTTTATGGAGCTTCTGGTGAGAAGTATCTTACCATGAGGTGAAGTACACTTAGTACCATTGATTCTCAATTAACTATGCCATGCTGTCTCTCACTTGTGGGGAAGAGCCTGTGCAAAGATGGGAAGGAAACAAGAAGTTTTTAGCACCTACTATATGCCAGGCACTGTGCTGAGGGCTTTTTTTAAATATCTCACTTGATGCTTATAATAACTTTGAAAAGTAGGTTGTTATAGTTGAAGAAAATGAGGAAAATGGAGGTTACATGACTTTTCCAGGGTCACACAGCTTAATAAATGTCTGAGTAGATTTAAATGTAGGTCTTTCTGACTCTCTACCCAGTGAATAATCTGCTGCCTCATACAAAGACATGGTTTTGAGAGATTCTATGTTTGTGAAGAAGAATACAGCCAATTTGTCATGATCATAGAGGACATATAGAGGAGTGCAGTATAACATAGTGGTTTATTTTATGTTTTTGAAGATGTCCCCTTACCTCTTGAGATTAATATCAGAGAGAGCAATAATTGTTGTTATTGTTTACTTGTATCCAACTCTTTTTGACCCCGTTTGGGGTTTTCTTGGCAAAGATCCTGGAGTGGTTTGCCATTTCTTTTTCCAACCCATTTTACAAATGAGCCTATAATATAGTTGAAGACCCTGGTAGAGTCAGGTGAATCTTAGACTGGACAAACTACATGTCTTATCCCATAATCTAATTCTGATGTTCTTACCACCACTGAAATCCTTCTCTCCTTCGACATGTTATTGTTTTATTTTTCATTGCATTTTGTATGACTACTGCTGAATACAAATGCCGAAAAATTTCTTAAAAATTGAATAGAGTTTGTCAGTTATATAAAGAAAATATGATTAGAATTCACATGTCCAAACATAATGGATAAGTAGTGCATTGCTTTAGTCACCCACACAGAATTTAAAAATACACCTATAAGTCCTTTCAAATGCACCTACATAATTAACTGATGGAGTGTTGATGGAATCGGATTTCAGGAAAGAGATTCAGATTGTAATGCAAAGATGGCCAGTGATGAGAGCTGAGTTCTAGTCTTGATTGTGTCTAACATGACTTGGAACAAGTCACATTACCTCCCCTGGCTTCAGTTTCCTCATTAGTCAAACAGAAATAGTACCTGTACTACTTATCTCCCAGGATTATCGTGAGGAAAGAATGCTTGTTATTTTCCTTGTTTGTTAAGCTGTAAGTAGAGGCAAGAAGCAGATTGGTCAAAGAGATCTCTAAAATCCTTTTCAGCTATAATAGTCTATGATCCCATCCTTCTAAATCTTCCATCCCTATTTCATATCATTTTCCCTTCCCTTCTTTGGAGTGAAACAGTCCGTTTAGATAGGAAATAACTAATTCTGCCACTAGCCATTGTTCCCCTATATTATTGTCCCCCAACCCCGAACACCCAACCCCATATTAGACAGAAGCTACCTCAAATCCTTTTCAAAAGCAGTTGGGGGTATAAACAGTGAATACATATAAATTATATTGAGAAGAAGATTTGCTTAAATGGATCTGTTTCTAGCCATCTTTGTTTGCATGGGATCAACAGCTCTCCTTGGAGTCTCTCTTCTTTGTCATTTCATTCATCATTCACAAAATCATTAATTTGCTCCTGCAGTGTGATCTCCCAAGGTGTAGGGTTTCGGAGTCAATAGAGCTAAGAGCTATTGTGCTTTTGAAAATACCGTGGGGGTAGGGAGAGACGGTTCCCTTTGACCAAATGACTCACCAGAGGAATCCACTTTTTTCATCTGGACATTGAAGATGAGAGATTTACAGATGCTCTCTAAGTGGTAAGGCAAATGAAAGGGCAGAGGTAAACAATCTGGGCCAGTAATCAAATTAAATCAACAAATATTTATTGAGCACCTACCACACTGTGCTAAGAAATAAAGGAATATAATACTGAATAACTCAATGTTCCTGTATTTTCTGGTGGTAAAGAGAAGACAAAATCAAATGAAAACTAAAGAATAATATAAGATTCAACTTGCTGTAGCAAGCGTGATCAGAGTAATCCCTGATTGTCTGGGTGGGGGGGATATAGGTCCTTTATCTCCTCCACTATATAGCATTTCAAGTAGACAAAGAAAAGCTATCTCAGTGCAGTATATGATTAATAGCCCCCAAATTATCTGGGCAGCAATTGCTAATAGAATTTAGAGGAGAGATAGAAGACCTCAGCACTTATATGGTAAGGAGGTAAGATTTAGGTTAGGTTTTGAAATAGGAGAGAATTTGGTTATATTGGAAGAATTAGCCAGGTTGATGAAAGAGACTTGAACAAAAGTGTAGAGCTGGGGAAAGCATATGGTGAATACTGGAAATGTGGCTGAACTAGAAGACCATAATAATATAGGGCTAGAAAGGTCAATTGGAGCTGGATAGTAGGGGTCCTTAAATGTCAGTCTAAAGAATTCAGACTTATCAAATTAAATTATTTATACATGTATATATGCATATATTACTTCATAAATCATAAAATGCTATATAAGTGTTAGCTGTCATTACTAGAGATTAGTATTTACCATGAAAATAATCACTGAAACTTGGAGAGAGTAACAGAATTAAAGAGTTTTTTTTCTAATAAATTAAATAAAGAGTTTTTCTTCTAATAAATATGTCTTAATAAGGATTAGACCTTCAAAAGTATATATGATGAATTTGATGGTGGTTAGCTATCTGAGGGAGATCATTTGAAAAGTTATTGAAAAAGTTCAGGCAAAAGAAAATGAAGCCTCGAAATAGAAGGGTTTTAGTGGGAATGGAAAACAAAAAGAAATAGATTTTCTGAGGCAGAAATATTGTCAAAACAGAATAGATAAGATATGGTAACTCATTGGAAATGAGAGACGAGGAATTGGGAGGGTTCCAATATGTGTTATGTTCCTACAGACTATTGGCCACATTATAATTATGAATAATATAGTTGTGATAGTTATATTAATGGACTGTAAAACAAAGGTTTATACCAAGGACGAGAAGAAAGTATGATTCCAGAAAATTAAATGCCATTCCTGAGCACAGATATGAGGGTCTCTCTCCATTATCTTAACTTCTGTGAGGAGTAACCAAAGTTCTTTCACATACATGGAAAGAATATTACTTGCAATTTACAATATATGCCTTGGACTCCCAGAATCTGCCAAGACACAGACTCTATGTCTATATGTGTAAGGAATATACAAAGTTGTTTGCTGATGGAAAATAAAACAAAGGCAGCAGCCTGAACTCAGGTATTTGGTTACTGGATGAGCAGGAAGAAGGTAAAGATAGTTTTCTCTACCAGCTCCATCTAAGCCTGTTCAACTCGTTCCCAAGGTGATAGACACTGAGCATTTACTGGAATACAATTATGCAAGGTGAAATGAATTTGCTCATCAGAGCTCCACCCAGTTCCTTTGAAATTCTACAGGGACTCAAATTGGCAATCAGCATCTGAGAGAAGTTAAAAGGAAATATTAGTTTAGATTGAGAGTACAAGAGGCAGAAGAGAAGTTCCATTAAAAAAGAGGATTCTTTAGCAATGTCATTAGGAACTGATGTCTGTGTTCTGGAATCACAGAACTGTCATGCTCTCAGGGCTAGGAACTAAAAGAATGGCTATTCCACAATCTATAGCTGCCACTTAGTAGAGTTGTCAGTTAGCAATAACAGAGAATTTTGGCAATTATCAGAAGATAGTAGTCTACCAGAGAGGACAGAGTAGCAAAGATAATAGCTCAGTAAAGAGCCCGCTGTGACCTCTAGGAGACATTGGAGTCTCTGTAAAGAAGCAAGCAGCAGTATGGAGGAGCCAAAGGTTTCAAAGGGAGGCGTCTGAGTTGCACTGGCCATACTTGTTCCATGGTGTCATGTGTCCATTATCTTACTGGTGCACAGGTAATCTATGAGAGGTTGTGCTTATTTTACTCTGCTGTTTAACTGGATTTTTTTTCTTTTTTGCTTTGAATTAATGTGTCCTCTAATAGGCTGATTTAAAAAAAAAAGAATTGGTTGATTCATGGCCTGTAGCTTTGGAATAGTTACTGACGCACAATGCCCCTTGAAATCGGGCAAGTTTTTAGGGGACCCATGTGTTCAGGAGAGCCCTTGACTTTACACATGGAATCACCAAGTCATACATGTATAAGTTTCTAAATTATGAATTGAATTTATTATTATTAGATTGCTCTTAATTCCTATCTACCCAATAACCAAGCCATACCCATTAGCAAATGGATTGTTTGGCATAACAAAGTAAAAATAGTTAATTCTATTATACTGCCTCCTTGGATTCAGACTAAGCAATTTCATCCTGGGGGGAAACTCTTGGGGGGAACTCTCAATTATGTTCCCACCAGGGAAAAAAAGTGCCTGCCAATGGGGCAGCCAGGTGGCACAGTGAGTAGAGCACCAGCCCTGGAGTTTAGGAGGACCTGAGTTCAAATCCGGCCTAAGATACTTGACACATATACTAGTTGTGTGACCTTGGGTAAGTCATTTAACCCCAATTGCCCAGCCAAAAAAAATCCTCCCCCCCAAAGTGCCCACCATTGACCATTCGTATACCATGTCTTTAAGTTTGGTTGAGAGGAAAAACAACAAAAACCTAGTTAAATGGATTCAGTTGTTTTAATTTGCCTTAAAATTCTACTTTTAGTAAAATTATTTTGGAGCTTTTTAATGGCTCAAATTACTCCCTATGTTTTCCCTCTCAGGACACTTAGGGTGGCTTTTATGTAGACAGAATTAAACGAGGAAGGTGATGAAAATACTTTTTGGCTGTTTCTCTAAAGTGAAAAGTGTGATGAATAGATCATTAGAGCAAAGTTTTAACAGACTTCCCAAACTAATACTTTAGCATGAATATTTACTTTTGGCCTTTAATGAAGGCCTCTCTCCAGCATGAGAAAGAAATTTATAGGAAAAACACAATGAGAAAACTTCTTCGTCTTTCAGTCAAGGGACAGAAATGATGTTGCCAACTGCACAGATTATAAAAGCACATTGAAATATAGATTTAAACTTCTATTATCTGAAGCCATAAATCTTTTCTCAATCTCCAGCATCCTTCAAACTTTAGTGTGTTCTGGATTCACTCTTGAATTATTGCCATGACTATTATTCTGCTCCAAGCTCCCTAAAGCACAGTAGATAAGACACACTTTTAATGCATGGTTGGAAAAGTTGGTATGCAACTTTTGGTATGCAGTCTGGGAAATGTTCTTGGTAATATGCTGGGGAGCAGAGGACAGGGGCCAGGTGGGAGGGGATAGAAATAGGATGGAAAGAGAAAGATATTATTATGGGGAATTGGATCTCCAGGAAATGTGGTAGAAAAAGCTTGGGTTGAACATTATTAGAACAAACCTCATTCTCCTCCTTACCTCCTTACCTCATAAGGTAAGAGACAGAAGAAAGGAAATAAGGAAACATACTATTATTATCTATTAAACTCCTATTATGTGCCAGGTATTGGGCTAAGTGATTGAGCAATATTATCCCATTTGACTCTCATAACAACTCTAGGAAGTAGGTCCTATTATCATTCCTGTTTTATGGTTTAGAAAATAGAGGCAAAAAAAGGTTAAGTGACTTGCCTAGGGCCACACAGCTAGTGTGTTTTTGATGCCATATTTGAACTTAGATCATCCTGACTCCTATTCCACCTAGCTGCCTCTGATATGAATGCATTTTATAGCAGCTGATTGAATTTTGGGACCTATTGCAATGAAACACACACATAAAAGAAATCTTCCTTTCATATTTTTTAGGAAAGAACAATGGACTGAGAATAAATTTAAAAACAAAAATAAAAACCCGAGTTCTGATCTTGAATCTATAATTTACTGATTGACCTTGGGCAAGTCACTTGGACTTGATTTGAATTTTCTGTTTGTAAAATGAGACTAATAAAAATTAAGCTTTCTACATCACAGAGTTGTTTTAAGGTAGCAGATAAGAAATAAAGTATTTTAATATGGTTATTTAATTTGATCTTCACAACAGCCCTGGAGGTAGGAAGTTTAAGCATCGTTATCATCTTTTTGGAAATGAGGAAATTGAAGCCAGTATTTCAGTCAGTCAGTAAAGAAGCTTTTATTATGTTCTTACTGTATTACAGGGACTGTGCCATGTACTGAAGACAGAAAGACTAAAATGCAACCCCTGCCTTCGAGAATGACTTTCTCAGGATCACAGAACTAGTAGGTATTGAACCCAGCATGTGAAGCCAACTATTCAGACTCCAGGCCTAGAGTAATTTCTATTATATTACTTTTACAAAAATAACAGTTATATACCCAGTTGTTCAAAACACTGTGCAGTGTTTGTGTGAATATGAAAGTGGGGCTTATATAACAACCAGGATAAAGCAAATGAAAGTTAATTCACTTCCTCCAGGAAGCCTTCCCAGACTAATCAAACCCACTTTGATTTCCCCATCCTCTGACTTCCTATGGAACGTATTATCTAAGCCACACAAACTGCATCATCTTTTTTCTGTTTCACGTATGTGAATCTTCTTTCTCCAACAAGATTATAAACTTCTAAAGTTCAAGAATTTTATCTTCTTAATCTCCTGTATCCATAATGAAACTTTACTGTGCATAGGACCCGAATAGCATATAAGTGCTATTTGTCGAGTGACCATATTAAAAATGAATGTAAAAATGGAAGGAAATAGGGTGTGGTACATATTTATAAATCTTGCTTCTAGGGAGACTGTGGCTGGTGGATCACCTGAGTATGGGAGTTCTGAGCTGCAGTGGCCTAACATTGATTGGGTATCTGCACTAAGTCAGGCTCTGATATCATGAGTACCCCTGGTGTATATGTGTATGTTGGGGGGAGACCAGGCTATCTAAAGAGGGTCAAGCAAGCTCAGGTCAGAAATGGAGCAGTTTAAAGCCCATGTGATGAAATTTTTGGAATCAGGCCCATGAGTGGCCATTATACTTCCAACCTAGGTGAAATACGGAGATTTTACCTCAAAAAATAGAGGAGAATAAGACCACGTTAACAGTAATAAAATGATAGTTCTTTATTTGTAAGACAGAAAACATGGCATAGAGAACTAAGGGGAGAATGCAAGTCTCCAGTTCAAGCAAAACTTCTGACACACTGGCCATATAATCTTGGATGAATCAAAATCTCTCAGTGTCACCAGGAAACTCTCTACCATTATTTACAGATGAGTTATTAGTCTGTCAGTGGAGAGAGTTTCCACAAGGACAGTGTCTTGCACCAATGAAATCAAAGGTCTAAACTGAAAAAGAAAGAAAGGAAGGAAGAAAGAATGAAAGAAAGAAAGAAAGGAAGAAAGAAAGAAAGGAAGAAGGAAGGAAGAACGGAAGAAAGAAAAAAGAAAGAAAGAAGGAAGGAAGGAAAGAAGAAAAAGAAAGAGGAAAAGAGGAAGGAAGAAGGAAGAACGAAAAAGAGAGAAAAAGATTACACAAAATTTCAATCTAAAATTCTAGTAGCTTTTCTTAAAACAGGAGTTCTAACTTAGGATAAGAGAATTTGCTTTTTAAAATATTTTGATAACTATATTTCCATATAATTAGTTTCCTTTGTAGTCCTATGTATTTTATTTTAGGTATTTAAAAAATATTATTCTGAAAAGGAGTCCACTGGCTTCACCAGTCTGCCCAAGGGTCCACGACACAATAATCTTTAAGAACTCCTGCTCTAAAAGCACAAATGTCTTAATAGAATCACAGTCAGAAATACTGCTACAGTGGATTTAGTCATACATGCTGGTTAATCTATAAATATGCAAGATCTGCTAGAGAAAGAGTTTTTGGAGCTCATCTAATCCTTCCCCTCTTGATGTTCTGCCCCACTCTCTCCCTTCACATGTTTATTCTGATGAAAATAGCGAAACTAAATAAAGCAGGTTTAAAGGGGAAAAATCATCATTGAAGGACAGCCTGCAGACTCATGGTATGGGTGGAATGATGGGGAGGAAGGGAGATTCCACCTACCTTGCTCTGCTAAAGGTAAGGGAAGGATCTAGGAATAGGCAGAGCTCTATACCATCAACCTTGTCTTTTTAGAACCAGCTGATGGATCTATTCCTTCTTCCCATCAGTCTGCCCTCTGTGGGACCCCAAAGTTCTGAGTACAAAGTGGTCCCCTTATTTCTTTTGACCTCAGGGAATGTGGCATAGTGAGCTATGTGAACTGAGACAGAAAACAAACAAACAAGCAAAATGTGAATTAAAAATCCAAGGGATTCATTTGTATTTCTTCATCTTTCCCAGCCAAATACCTCTTTTCCCTAAAAATGAAAAATGAAAACCAAAGAAGGGAGCAGCTCAGTAAAGCAGCAGATATTCCCTCTCTTCGCTTTGGTGTGTAGTAGAGGAAGCCTTTTACCTTGCCTTTCAGGTTATTCTTGGAATCTGTAAAGAGTTTTCATTTGCCTGGTATGTCACAGTTAGAACAAAGGGGAAGGCAGCTTCACTGGATGAAACAATATTATTAAATAAAAAGGATGATACTCCTATCATATCAAATGCTACTTTGAAAGACACAAATGTAATTCAGAAGAAAAGAGATCAAAATTGTAATATTCATTCTTTTAATATGATATTTATCACTAATTTGCAACCTACCATTATGGCACTATTATCTTGATGATTAAACTTTGCAATTACATGATGCTTTGTATTTCTAGGCACTTTACAATCATTAATTAGTTAATTCACATAAAAACTGTCAAGGAAGCAGAGAGGTTTTATTATCCACATTTTACATTTGAGAAAACAGTGGCAACAAGCTGAAGTGGCTTTCCCATTTCTTCCTGCCCAGTCTTGGTCTCTGTCGAAGGGCCCATAATGCTGAACTCCTATTGTAATCTGTGTCAACTCACAATGTCTTTTAATTGGAATTGGACATTGGAATGGACATTCCTGTCACTCAAAACTACAAAGACAGATCAGTCCTGCATGTATTGGTTTGCATGTGACAGGTGGACCCTGATCTGATTCAGCTTTGGATACATGGCCTCTTCAGAAAGATTACATCGTTGACATCCTAGACATGTAAGAAAGAAGCTGGGCGTTGTACATATATGAGGCAGACTCCAAGTGTCCCTACTCCACTGTTTTCTTCTCTCCTTTAACACTATTTCTCTTCCCACATTTTGTGCTTCAATTATACATGACCTAAGATTAGCCAAGAAGCAAGACAGCCCTAAAGATCTTTCAGACCTGAGGACCTGAACTTTTCTCCTTCTAGACACTATGTGTAGCAGAGGTTGGAGGTAAGAGGACTCCACATAGGAAGAACCATGTTTGACTCTTTGTGACTCCATTAGGGGTTTCCTTGGCAAAGATCCTGGAGTACTTGGCCATTTCCTTCTCCAGCTCATTTTACAGATGAGGAAACTGAGGCAACCAGGGTTAAATGACTTGCCCAGGATCACAGCACTAGTGTCTGAGGCCATATTTAAACCTCAAGAAGATGTCTTCCTGACTCCAGGCTCAGTACTCTACCCACTGTGCCACCTAGCTGTCCCATTAGGGATCATATGGCCCAATGTCTTTATTCACATAAATAAAGAATTGAGTTTCGGAGAGCTTAAACAGTTTACTCAAGATCCCGCAATTATCTAGTGGCAAAGATACAATTGGGTGTTATATCCTCTGATTCACAATGTAGTTACCTCTCCATCAATAGTAATATATTAAATCAGCAAATCCATTTCTAACCATTCATTAATCATTATTCCAGAAAATATACTAGGAGCTGGGAATACAAAGTACAGAACTGACATTTTAATGTCCCACCACCTGGAGTCTTCATGTATTTCCTCACCAATATGACATGATATCACTTTGTAGGTAATGTTTTGCTCTGTTCCAGCTGAGGAAGTGCTTTGGTCTGTCCCATTAGTGTGGAAAGACTCTGAGAGCAGGCCCTATCACAAGATTCTAGAGCAAGGATGGGGCACCTGCAGCCTCAAGGCCACATGTGGCCTTCTAGGTCCTTGGGTGTGGTCTTTCGGCTGAGTCTGAATTTTACAGAACAACTCCTTCTATTAAGGGGATTTGTTCTGTGAAGTTTGGATTCAGTCCGAAGGCCACACTTGAAGATCTAGAGGGCCACATGTGGCCTTGCCCACATCCCTGCTCTAGAGTCTGGGGACAAGCCTAGCATAGTATAGAAAAAGTTGTCATGAGGTTTGGCTATGTGTCTTTTTTTTTCTTTTAGCTATAGGATTCTTGAAGGCATAAAAGAGTTGTGATCTGTATTGGTGTGCAGAGCACTGACATTGGGACATTTTAAAGTATTAAAGCATTTATATTTCCTGATTGCTGATATTGTTGCTGGCTATTGGAAGTATCCCTAGCCCTTTTGGAGAATACAATTTAGTTAAAGGGATAAGAGGTAGCTTCATTTTGGTGCTACTAGTTGTGATATATGTTATAGAGGGTATTCTTCCCTTGCCTCCACAAGGAGTATGGATTGATGAAGATGGCCATTAAAATCCCTTCTAATTGTGAAATTCTGTGGTTCTGACCCTGAGGGAAAGTCATTTATTTTGTGTCTCACCTACTCATAGTCATTTTTATATAGCCCCTACTACCTACTGGCCGTCCAAAATGCCATTTGACATAAGAAACTAGCATCGAGGATACCAAAGGCTTTATAAAGGACCATCTCACATCAACCCAGTGAAATCAGTACATTTTGATTTCTAAGTCCCCCAACTCCTCTTTCCTTTTACCTGCCAATAATTTGCATTTTAAAACTGTGCTTTGAGAGTTAATAAAGAAATTCAATTCACCTTCACACTCATTTATTGAGAAAGTACCATAAATGCCTACTATATATAGTAGGCATTACATGGAAAGATATTTAAATCTACCATTATCATTTTCAAAAGGCTGAAAGTGATTTTTTTTTATCATTAGCATGATCTTGGTTTAGGATTTACTGAAAGATAGCCCAAATATTTAGCTAGACGTGGTGAACCTACTCTGCATGTTTTTGATTGGCCACATTATTCCAACGAAAAAGGATGGTTTGAGAACCAGATGATCCAGCTGTGTGACTTTGAGGAGTTACTTAATCTCTCTGAACCTCAGTTTCTCCAACTGTCAAATGTGAATCATAATGCTTCCCTAGCTATTAGGCTTACCAAGGTTAAAAGAGTCAAATGAGAAAGTATTATCGAAGTGCTTTGAAAATTGCCACTTAATGTCAAGAGGCTGTTACTAAGAAATTACATATCAGCAGCCTGAATATCTGTGGGGATGATCAAATTAGGACTTAATTAAAACATTTCTTTGTGGTGCAGTGGAAGCCTGGGTTATTGACTTAACCTGACCAGAGGCTCCTTACAAAGGGGAAATAAGTTTTGTTTTGGAGAAAGCATTTTTGATGATGTGACTGAAAGTTGTCCTTCAGAATCCAGAGATGCTGGGTAAGTAAGGCAGTCCGGCAATAAAGTGCTTTAATGGGTATAATATATTATAGACTTTATTCTGGGGACATTAGAGTTGTCATAAAAATGGCACTTACATTCTAATTCCGTTTGGGGTTGTTTGTAAGATTCTTGTAAATTTCCTCTTGGGAATTAAAGTATTTGCTTTCAGTGTGAGCACAAAAGTGTGTTTTTTTTTTCTTAGAGATATAGATTAAGTCACAGTAAAGAGGAAGATTTATCCATTTAACTTACCCAGCAAGACTGAGAGAAATATAAGATCCTAGATTTAGGACTAGAAGAGAATTCAAAGGTCATCAGTCTAAACCCCTCATTTTGCAGTAAAAGAGACAAACGCCCAGAGTTTAAACACTTTCACAAGGTTACAGGAGTATAAATATCACACCTAGGATGTGAACTCAGGCCCTCTGACTCCAGAGTACTATTTCCAGGGCCCAGTGTAAGACAGCTAGAACTGTGCTGGAGAGAAATGAAGTTCTGCAATCAGAGATCTGTCTTGTGGAGTACCTTGACCTTTTCGTGGGACAGGGAGGGGATCCACAAGGACCAACCTTAGGGATAGACAGAAGGTTGATGGAATAGAGCTTTGTCTATCTCTGGACCCTTCCCCCACCTCCATATGCTGTAGAAAAATTTGTCTTCATTATTAGGAGACCTAGTCATGAAATTTTGCTTTTAGGTAAGTATTGCTTTGGGGTAAACAGTTGCTCCCTGTTAAAATGCAAATGTTCTGGAGAAGAGTAACATTTTAAGTGTTATTAGCTAACACCTAAATGTTAATTAGCTTATTAGATACTAACTCAGTAGATTTTGATAAGAGAGAAGGAAAGAGAGGGAGTTTAAAAGAGATGTATTTTAGACTTTGGAAAGAAATTTAGAGGTAATTTAGTCTAGCCTTTTCAAAACTCTAGGACATGGGCCTCTGTATCTCTCCCCCACTCCATTGACCTATCCTGAGCCATTCTTTAGTGGGAGATAACTGGAAGTAAGCTTTTCTATAGATTTCAATGGACGCATAACAGAGATGTTTCATCCTTGCCCATTTCCACCATTATTGTGCATATTATGGGGGCACATTGTTTGTGACAGAGAACCCTGAGCCAGGAAAGCAGAGAAACAATCACATGGACTGACCTTTCCAATCTTACACTTTGCTCCCCTACATATGCAATCTATGTTTCAAAGCACTGCTTTTCTTGCTGTTTCTGGCACAAGAAATACTTCATCTCTTGACTCTACTTTTTCACTGCTAACTGTCTTCCATTCCTGGAATTCTCTCCTGCCTCACTCTCTACCTCCCGGCTTCCTTGGCTTCTTTCAAGACTCAACTCAAATCCTGTCTTCTGCAGGAGACCTTTTGAGCTCCATTTCCCCTTCCCTTTACTGAAAGTCTCTTCCCTCTGAGGCTACCTCCAATCTCTTCTGTGTATATTATGTACATATATACACGTAATACATGTATTAATATATATGTATTTACTAATACATATTATGTTCATTTGTTTGGTCACTTTTCAGCCATATTTGACTCTTCATGATCCCTTTTTAGAGTTTTCTTGGCAAAGACACTGGAGTGGTTTGTCATTTCCTTCTCCAGCTCATTTTGCAGATGAGGAAACTGAGGCAAACAGGGTTAAGTGACTTGCCAAGAGTCACACAACTAGTCTCTGAGGTTGGGTTTGAACTCAGGTCTTCCTGACTCCAGGCCTTGCACTGTATCCACTGTGCCACCTAGCTGCCCAGTACGTACATGGTTATTTGATACCAAAAAGAGGGTAAGCTCACCTCGGTTGTAGTAGGTAGGGATAAGATGAAATCTGATAATTTCTAATTTTAACTAATTATTCTTCAGAAGCACATTTTAAGCTCAATTGTTTATAACCTGCTAACAGAGTACTGACAATGGCCTCCTACTTCAGGTGCTCTGTGATAAAGTTCTATTTGCCCCACCCTAGTTAAAGCAATACCCGGTGGTTTGTTCTTGTTGTTGTCCTTTGTCTTTTGTTCTCAAAGAGGACCATGAGCTGAGGGAGGTGCACATCAGCCTCACTTTTTCCCCAGGAGCCATCTGGGTCCAGTGGCAAGATATCGATCAGGATGACTGGAGATGGCCCTTGATGTTGTGGGAGACTTTGCTTGGCCTTTTTAAGCTAAGGTCTTTAATTTGACTGAGGCAATACCCATTCAGTGATTAAGGCTAGGTAAGGAATGAAGCAGAGAATGGCCTCTTTGCCTGGTCAAAAACAAAAAATCAATCTGGGAGGGTTTCAACCTCAGGGTTTCTGGCCAAAACAGAAACAATTGCTATTTACAGTCACTCACCTGGGCTGCTACCATCCAGTCCCATAAAATCCTGATCTTTCTTTCATATTGACTCAATGCTTTGGAAAGACAGGCTGGGTGTGGGAACAAGGACAGCTACAGGGAAGCCTGAGAGAACTGATTCTTTTGACACAGCTACCATAGGAGGAAATAAGAATCTTAAAACTGGAGGTTTGAACCCTGGAGGCCAAATTTGACCAGTTTCACAATTTTATGGCTGGCTGGCTTTGGGCACCAGTATTCTGCTAACCATGATGAGGTTACATCTTGTGAATTTCCCTGCTGTGTTTTGGAGGAGTTGATTAACCTGGAATTTAGGGCTTGCCAAGTAGAATCAAGGCTTCATTATGATGTTTTGTCCCCTAAATGAGCATGAAACTATTATTTTGAATATAGCATTTGGGGTAGTGGCTTAAAGAAAGAAGGGGGAAATGGGGAAAAAAACCCAAAAGACCAACTAGATAAAGATATATGGGTTAATTGTTGAATCATGGTCTCACTTGCATCTTTTATGTGGCAGATATGAATGCTTTATAAGTAACGAGGTCCTCGACAGGAGAGTTACGGCTGAACAACCTGACATTTGTAAAGCTGTAAAATGTAGGGGGAGATTTAATAAGCAGGATGAGCTACCCTCCTGCATATTAACACAATTATGCACCTATGCACACATCTCAGAGTAAATACTATATTTATAGTATGCAGGTTCTCCAAAGGATATTAAGCAGGCATTGTAATTTGCATTTTAATTTTCTTACAAGAAAACCTTTCCAATTGCCTTGAAACTTCCAGGGACCTAGTACCCCAAATGTGCTCTAATGGCTGCCATGTATACTCTGATAATCTGCAATAGGAGATGGCGATATTTCCAAAAATGTGTTATCAAGCTTCTGAACTCTTATTGAGGTGTGTATATGTGTATGGGGGTGAGGGACAATGCATGATGACTATGGAGGTTTTATTATGCCAATTTGGTATATGATTTTCAAGGTGAACAGGGTTCTTGTGATTACTGGAGTGATGGCAATGCGACTCAAGTGTTACTTAAAAAAAATCTGTGCTAACCTTGGCAGTAGCATGGTACAGTGAAAAGAAAACCTTCTGGCTGTGGAGTCACAAGATATGGATTTGAATGTTAGTTTCTCTACTGTTTCTGTTACTTGGACAAGTGAATTAACCTTTGTAGGTATCAATTTCCTCCTGTATAAAATTAAGGCAGCTAGGTGACGCAGTAGATAGAGTGCTGGACCTGGAGTCAGGAAGACTCATCTGGCCTCAGATGCTTACTAGCTGTGTGACCTGTGTCACTTACCCCTGTTTACTTTGGTTTCCTCACCTATAAAATGAGCTGGAGAAGGAAATGGGAAACCATTCTAGTATCTTTGCCAAGAAAGCCCAAATGGGAGCTGGACATGACTACAATGACTCAACAACAACAAAAATTAAGGAATTGGCCTTGATGGCCTGTATGATCACTTCCAGTTCTAAATAGATTGTTGAACCAGTGAAGTTTTCTTCCCTGGGTCTAGGTCTCTATAGCTAAAATCAACAAAGGATTTAGATATGGAATTCAATCATTTAGAGAAAGCTACTCCATAGACATAGACAGATGATAAGTAGATGACAGATAGACACATAGATTTCATAGATAGACTGACATTCAGATAGATATATAGATAGAAAGATAGATAATAGTTTATATTCTATAGTGCTTTATGATTTCCAAAATGCTTTCCTTTTGACAACCTTATAGAGAAAGGGTTGTTTTTTCCTTTGTTATAGAATCCAAAAGGGGTTTTAAGGTATTAAAGCTTAAAACCTCTCTACAACCTTTGGGATGCCCTGCATTAAATGCCTACTGTTTGAAAGGCATTGGGGTAGATGATGGGGATACAAAGATAAAAAAGAAAAAGAGCTTCTGCTCACAAAAAGCTTATGGTCTACTAGGAGAATATAGCATCTATACACATAAGTAAACAGAAGCTAATTTGAGAAGGGGCAGAACAATAACAAGTAGGGAGATGTTTATAGAAATGTTTTCCTTTATATTGGGACTTAAGCTGATATTTATAGGTACAGATCTAGAGAAAAAAAAGAGATGGAGTTTTATTTAGGCCAGTCCTTTGATTTCATCTATAGGGACAACCCCTGGTGCAGAAATTCCCTTCACAAAGCAGTGAGGCTATTGATCTGTAGTTTAGAGTCTTAGAGAGATTCCTGAGGCAAAAGAGGTTAAGGGACTTTCCCATGGTCATACAGCCAGGATATATCAGAGGCAGGGCTTCAACTCAGGCCTTTCTGTTTTCAGGACTGTTTCCAAAGTACTCTATTTACCTTAGTTTTTAATATTACCCTTCACAAATGCATACGCATTGAATGCCAGCAAATTCTGATCTCTGTGGTTTTTATCCTGGGATAATTCAAGTGTCAGTGGACTGTGTCAGAGCAAAGGCTTAGACCTCTGCTAGACAGTAAGACCCACGACACAACATTTTCAGGAGGAGAGTTAACACAATTGTCAAGCCTTGGTGTACCATTATTCTGTCCCAGTTTTGAGTGAAATTTGATTTGCACACACAAACAAAAATTAATGTTGAGAAGGCCTGTTTCCAGCAGTTTCTTTCTTTTATTCCCTTTCTCTTTCTCTCC
>CM053622.1:303093564-303109451 GCA_028646595.1 Phalanger gymnotis
CTTTCTTTCTTTCTTTCTTTCTTTCTTTCTTTCTTTCTTTCTTTCTTTCTTTCTTTCTTTCTTTCTTTCTTTTTCTTCCTTCTTTCCTTCCTTCCTTCTTCCTTTCTTCCTCCTTTCCTCCCTTTTTTCTTTCTTCCTTGCAGATAAGCAATGTGAGCAAGCATTCCACAAACATTGGTGATTGATCGATTTTTAACAATGTACTCATTCCAACCTTATTCACCTATTCACTCCTCTCCTACTCCACCCCCAAAACACATTGAATTCCCCACTGAGTGTGTTTTAAAGAGATTCAAGATTATTATGTATACAGGCATATGGATATTAGAGCTGTACTATATTCACATATGATAAAATAACAAGGTCTCTGTAATGAGCTATCTCCCTCCCTCCCTCTTACCATGATTAAAAGTGGCATTTAATAGTTCCATAGAGCTTTCTGAGCTGATCCGTATCTCCTGGGTAGAAACCATTTTCTCTCTGCCTACACATTATGGAACAAGAAAAACAGCAATATAACATCATCAGGGATGATATGAATCTGGGAGTGAAAAAACACCACCTAGCTCTGGGATTCCTTTGAATTCAGGAATGTGAAATCTTTCTCTCTCTCTCTCTCTCTCTCTCTCTCTCTCTCTCTCTCTCTCTCTCTCTCTCTCTCTCTCTCTCTCTCTCTGTCTCTTTCTGTCTCTGTCTTTCAGTCTTTTGCTCATTTCTCCAAACAACTCTGTAGGAAGAATAAAGCTAGCCCTTGGATGTGCTCATTGTTCTGTTCTGAGTTTCAGTTTGTTCTGTCTCTGTTTGAAAAGCTAAATTCTCAACTAGTACTACTATTGGCTGGGATTCTGTTCTGTATCAGGGCCTGTTGTTTGCCTCCTCCTCAGTTAGGGTAAGTGAGAGGGGACTGGGAATGGAAGCCCAAGGAGGCTTGTTTTCAAATAGATCAGAAGAGAAGGTATATATGAACTGATTCAAAATGTGTGTGAGCCTTGCAGAATGTGACTGTCAGGATAAAAAGAGGCATTTGTGGAGCTGGGAAAGTTAGGAAATATACTCTCTCCTTGTGTCTACTATTTTAAATCTCTAGTTTCCTTCAAAGTTTAGCTCAAGTTAGACATTCTCTATGAGGCCTTCTGTGATTTCTCCAGTTTCTAGTGCCTTCCTTGCCTAAACTATGTTGTAATTTATGGGTCTGGAATAGAGATGACCTAAATTCAAATCCTACCTCAGATATTAACCATGTGACCTTGTACAAGCCCCTTAACCTTTCTTGGCCTCACTTTCCTCATCTGTAACATGAGGGTGATGAACTCGATAGTGCCTTTGAGGTTTAAATGCATGGTTTTAGTCTGTATTTTTATACATGTACTAATATATGTATATATATGCTGTCTCCCCTCATACAACATAAATTCCTTCAAGACAGAACATTCCATCTTTATATTCTGAGTGCCTGGCACAAATCTTGATGCTTTGCAGGTGATTTTAAAAAAGAGCCTTGTTTTTTGATTGACAGGTTCTTCATAATTAGAGAATTTCAAGCATAGGTGAAAGGAGAGCTACTTGCTAGGGATACTATAAAGGTGACTCTTGTTCAGACACTGACTGGTTACACTAGGAGTCTTTAAGGATCTTTTAAATTCTAAGAATAGGATTCGTGACTGTGAGCCTCATTCTTCCCCCTTTATCGTCCTCCGACTGGAGATAACACTGGCCTTCCAGTTTACTTTCCTAATTTCTTTTCTTTTTCATATTTGAAGTCTTGTGGAAGTGCTCAGTTGCAGAGTTTTCTGACCTCTGGCATTTAGGTTAGGGCAGGAGAGTCAAAGTGTTTTTGTTAGTGGGTCAGTGGTAAGAAATCTATATGTACAGGATATATGTATATATACACACATATATAATATATCATATATTGTAATTATTAAAAATTCATTATAATGTTACTTATAATAACATATAATATATTGATACAATATATAATATAATAATGTATTATTATAATTTAAAATTATATATATATAAATTTTTAAAAATTCTAATAATGTTGAAGAGGAACCTGTTAGCTAAAGGGAAGAAAATAAACAACAACCACACATAGAGACTGGGTACAGAGGAAAATGTTGAATTAAGAGTGAGGAGGCTTTGGTTTGAATGTTGGCTCTGATGTACTGTGATAATGGACAAGTCACAACATCTTTGGGGTACAGTTCCCTTCTCTGTACAATAAGGGAGTGACTAGATGATCCTTACATTCCTTTACATCTTTAAATGTGTTCTCATCTTCATTTGTACCAAATTACACTACAAAAGACCTAGTGCTAGTCGCCAATGTAGACAGAAATTTCAGGTGGATTGGCCTAATTACACATCTGCACTAGATAATTAAGTAAAATGTGTGTTTACTATTAGCATCATATAGGTTGCATAGAGTTAGGGAAGTCTTATTGGGTCTATGGCCTAACTGCTTGTTGGAAACTAAGGGGTTATGGGTTATATCCTTCTGTCCCAAGTTAATGAGAACCATATTATGGAAATAGGTACATGTTTTTCCAGGTAAGTCCCTACTTTCATTCCTTTACTCTTGCATCAGGAAGAGATCCCCATAAACCTACATTAAGTGAGTTATGTTCCTTTCTACAGAATAGTCCCTACTTGACTAAGGACTTTCCATGATGCTCACAACATCACTCTGAATCCTCTTAGATGTAGAACTTGGGACACTTATTGAGCTAAAAATATAGATTTCTGATTTGGAAAGGATTTTGGTGGTCAGCTGATCTAATTCTATCATCTCATTGATGAGGAAACAGAGAGAGGGATAGAGAGAGAGAGAGAGAGAAAGAGAGAGACAGAGAGAGAGAGAGAGTGCAACAAATTTCATTAAGTGCTTATTAAGTGGCAGGCATTGAGCTCAATTTTGGGAATACAAATATAAGTCAAAATAAAGACAACTCTGGCCCTCAAGGAGCTTACATTCTAATTGGGAGGAAGACACATAAAAGGAAGGTGAAAAGAATGGGAGAGTGAGGAAAGTAGAAAAATAGGCTGGAGAATAATAGGCTGAGTCAGTCTTGTAGTGAGGATGCTTATGTGGGCATTTCCTTAAATAGAAGTTCTAGAAGGGGCCTCAACAATCAAAGAAGGAGGCTGCTAGTGCAGGAGCCTTGAAAGAATGAGATCACTGAAGCCGAGGAGCAAAAGTAGTCTTGGAGAGTCATGGGCTGAGCTAGATTTGAGCTGATTTGTGTCATTCTTATCTCCCCAGTTGGATTGTAAATTCCTTTAAGGGAGGACTTGGAACCATGCAGTCTTCATTTAGTACCTTGATTTTACTCATGAAGAATAAAGAAGCAGAGTCCCAGAAAGGGAAGCTACTTCTTCAAGGTCACACAGTTGAGAAAAGACAGAAATAATATTTGTACCCTAGATTTCTGATTCCAAGTCTAGTCTTAGTTCATTAGACTAAACTTCTTTTATAGTCACCACAGATCCAACTACAAATACATTCTTTTTGAAGAACATTTTTGTGTAGAAAAATGGACTTGTTCTCCCCTACTTTTGTTATCATAAGCATCACTAAATCTTATTTAGTTATTTATTTGCCTAAATAGACAAACAAAACAGACAGAAGTGTAAAGCATGTATTTTGGTGTCCTCTCATTTCAAAGATTCTGTTACTAACGTTAATAATTCTGTTACTAATATGGTGACCATATGCTGTGTTCTTGTTGTGTAAGGCTACTTTGAAAATAGATAAAATAACTAAACCTTACTTGTATATGCTGTTTTAGAATTTCCAAAGTCCTTCGCTACCTGTTATATCATTTGATTCTCACAATAATCTTGTCAGGTAAGCAGGGCAAGTAATGTCAGTTACATTTTACAGATAAGAAAACTGAGGCACTGACATATCCATTAAGTAGTAGAATCAATCCTAGCACTGGTCTCTTGTCTCCCTGGCATTGTTCTCTTCCATCCATTTTGCTCTTCTGAGTACTCCATGATCTAACCCAGACTCCTTCAGAGCATTATCTCAAACTAACTTAAGATCTACCCTTTGTCTCCTCCACCCTGTTCTAATTCCTCTGAATAGTGCCTGCCTTTTCCCATCTCTGCAATCTTGATGACATTTTTCTGTTCGCCTGAAATGTCCTTCCTCCTTTTCTGTCCCTGCCAAATCCTACACATCCTCAAAGGTCTAGTTCAAAGCTCTCCTTATCCATATAGCCTTCTTTGGACGCTCTCTTCTTCCATGGATCTCTTATGATCTATTTTTTATTTGCCTCTTCATTTTGACTTTATCATGAACTGTATTGCTAGTTTTCATTTCATGTTTTTGTGGCTTTACTTTTCCAACTACTGGAGCTTGAAATTGCCTTGGAAATGCATCTGTATCTGTATTTGTATCTTACTATCTATAGAAGTATACACTTACATATATACACATATACACATACATACACGAGTGTGTGCATATATACACATATGCACACATGCACATATTCATATACATGCATATACATACATGTATATGTCCATTGTATGTATGTGAGTATATGTCCATATGTATGTGTCCATTATGCAGAAGGCCCAATTTCAGTGGCCCACCCTGTTCCCTATTCTCTTTGGAATGCCTGACCTCTGGACTTTTCCTTTTCCTCTCATTCATCTTCAACAAAATTTATTCATAACATATCTTCTAACTCCAGTGCCCTTCTAGGAATATAGAGCTAATAAATGAACTAAACATTTATTAAGCACCTACTATGTGCCAGGGACTGTGATAGGCACCAGTAACAAAAAAAGACAAAAATAATACTGCCCCTTTCTTCTAGGCCAAAGGATTACTCACCTTTTATTGTGTCGTGGATCCCCTTTGATAGTCAGGTGGAGCCAGTGGACCTTTTCTCTTTGGGCTGGGCTGCTTTTCCATGGGAGGCTGCTGCTATGGGGCCAGACTACCTGGAAGCTGGGCCATGGCCAGTCGCTCTATGACCTGGGCCTTTGGTGAAATGTGCAGGCTGCCCTGGGATCCTCCTCCTAGACCCTCGTGTGGCTCTGGCCATTCCTGGCCTCCCACTGCCTGGGGAAGGGATCACTTTCTCGTCCCTAGGCTGAGGAGTTGAGGTGGAGGAGAGCATGGGCTGGTAGAACCCTTGGGGCAAGAAGGTTCAGGGCTCATGGACCAAGGAGTATTGAAGGCTGTTGCCAGGTATCCCAGCTTTCTTGGTTTAGGATCAAATTCTCCAGCTCCCCCACCCTTCTCTCACTTATCAGGTCCTTTCTTTCTACTCTGAACCTCAGGGATCAGAATGTCCCCACAGCCCTTGGACCCAGGGAATTTTTCTTCATTGACTTCTCCTTCACTCCCCTCTCCCTACTCCCTCAACCCTGCTGAAGGCCATGAAAAGGGTAGCTCCAGCTGAGGTGCTGCTCTATTTTCCACTGCAATAAAGTCTTGATAATTTTTTTTTAAAAAAGCATGCTATTTTTTTAAAGTACATAAAATAAATAGGATTGCAAAGAAAACCAAGAATATTGAAATACAGTTAAAAAGAGAAAAAGTAAATGATTTAAGGGATCCCGAGTTAGGTATTTTTGCCCTAGGAACTCATAATATAAATTATCTAGAGCCATAGAATCTAGCAATAGAAAGCACCTTAGTAATTATACAGTCCAGGGTTGTCAAATTCTAATTGAAATGGATTCTTGCCTGTGAATATTGATTTAGAAAACCAAAAATTAACATTATCATATTGCATTGTATTTTTTTTTATTTTGTTAAGCATTTCCCAATTATATTTTAATCTGGTTGAGAAAGCACCTGAGTGGCCCATGAATTTGATACCTCTTATGTAGTTCAATCACATTGTTCACAGATGAGGAGTTTTAAGACTTAACATGACAACGAACAATAGAATAGAAACAAAAAATCTTATCTCATGATAGTCCTCTGAGGTAGAGTATATAATGATCATTATCACCATTTTACATATGGAGAAACTGAGGTGCTAAGACTTGCCCAGTCACACAGGATTCTACCAGCATTCTGTTGTTCAGTCATGTCTCATTCTTTGTGACCCAGTTTGGGGTTTTCTTGGCAAAGAAAATAGTTTGCCATTTCCTTCTCCAGCTTATTTTACAGATGATGAAACTGAGGCTAACAGGGTTAAGTTACTTGCCCCGGGTCACACAGCTAGTAAGTGTCTGAGGTTGGATTGAACTTAGGAAGATGAGTCTTCTGACTCTAGGCATGGCACTCTACCCAGCATTCTAGTACATATAAACTCTCACATACACTAGTGTTAGTCCAAAATGATTTTTTGTCTCTATGTAGGCAGTGTGTTTTAAAAGTCTTAGTGAATTTTTAAGCTATTAAAAACTAGCATGTGCACATATATGCATACATAATACAAACATATGTGTATGTATATATACACATGTATGGAAATATGGAGATAGAGAAAGAGAGAGAGAGAAAGAGAGAGAGAGAGAGAGAAAAAGAGAGAGAGAGAGAGAGAGAGAGAGAGAACATACTCTGCAGGTAGACAATGAGTTGAATCTAAAATTTTACACCAATAAGCTAGTAATTATTTTTAATAAACTAATTTTCTTACTAAGATACTAAGATACTATTTAATGGCTTAATGAGTTATGCATACAGGGGACTCTTACATTTTAACTTGGAACTTCAATATTTTAGCACATAAGAGTTTCTAACGTGATAATTTCAGGAACCATGACAGGCTGGGGTGAGAGATATTTTGGTTATAGACACAATGGTTATAGACATAATATATTGGATACAGTTTTAGACCTGTAGTGAAAAGACCTGGGTTTGAATCCCACCCCTGATACTTACTGGAGGTAATTAAATTGAATGGTGAATCTAGCACTAGACCAGATGTCAGCAAAATCGGAGTTCAAATTTAGCCTCAGACACTAGCTGCATGGCCCTGGGCAATTCACTTAACCTCTCTTTGTCTCAGTTTCCTCAAGCTAAAATGGGGATTTTAATAGCATCTACCTAATGGAATTGTTATGAGAATCAAATTAAATATTTATAACGTACTTAGCATAGGGCCTGGCACCTAGTAGGCACTTAGTAAATGCTTGTTTATAGTTAACTATGTTATAGTATCTTAACACTTTAGTTTCCTCATCTGTAAAGTAGGGATTGCGATATATTCATCACTTGCTTCAGAGGATTGTTTTGTGTATAAATGTGACATTTTAATTTTCTACAGCCTTTTAAATCATATTTTTGACTGCTTTCTATTCTCTAAACAAGGCCAGAAAAGCTCAGACTAATGACTATTCTGATGTCTTTGCTTGCAACTTTCCTATCAGAACATTGTTTCTTTATCCCTCCAGTTTTTCTGTTACTTTGTACTAATCCACATAACTCACATCTGTGTTTCTGAGTGTTATTAAATGAGGGTTTTTTATTCTTGCTGTTTGAAGCTGACATACTTCTCACCTTACAGCAACCCCTCATGTTCTCTGATGTCACTCAGTGTTGCCACCCATTTCCCCAGTGGAGATGTACTTTGGCGAAGATTTTTTTCAGCCCTGGGAGTGAGGTCCCATTTCAGGAAGCCCTGTCTTTTGACCTTGTGCTATGGGGATTTGGCAGGCCTGGCCTACATTTGGTGGTCTCCCTCAGCCTTGGGTGCTCCAGTTATCCAAAGTGATGCATTAAACAGAACCTTTTGATAGCTTGCACACCTTATACTGAGGCTGGACAGCTGGCCACAGCTGGAAGGTTTTAATTGGCGACAGCTTCTCTGGCTAAAACTGAGCATCCCCAGTTTATTCCTGACTTCTGTTATGTTTTAAGTTGTATTTTCCTCGTAGAAGAGTGACATCCTCGTGGTAGATTCTGTCTCTAGCTTCACCAGAGCGTGTCAACCTTTCACTAGAGGACAGGGCTTCCAGAGTCTGCTCAGCTGCAATGCTCAATTAATCCTCCAATTTTTTTCTTTTCCTTTTCCCTTGAATACGCTGTCAAACACGTCAACCATGGAACAATTTTCTGATGTGGACGCCAGCTCATTAGGCCCTAGCTGAGATCATTAAATTTTGTTTCTTTAAGGCCAATGGAGAGGATGGATTTGTTCTTCCTTTGATCCAGCAGAACTCGGATTTCTTCCTTACTGTGAGATGGACAGTTGGCAATGAACCCATGATATCACCAAATTCACAATGGGTGACTTGTAAAAGCTTAAACATAAACATACCTGTGCCTAGATGTTCCCTGGGGATTACAAAGTATAAAGACAGTGCAATTAACCCATAATTCTAGAGTTCCTTTTAGTCATTGGCCATATTATTCCTCTAATAGATTTGAGAATACCAACTCTCTAGAATCATTGTTTCAATGAAAACCCAGAAAACAGACAAGTGATTTTTTTAAATGATAGCTCAAGGTTTAATAACTCATATTTATATATTGCTTTAGGTTTTACAGAGCCTTTTTTTTTTTACCACATCCCTCTAAGCTTGTCATTACAAATTTATTGTCCTAATTTTATAGATGAAGAAACAGGTGTGAAGAATTTAAGTGGCTTTTCAAGGGTCATACAGCTAAAATGATCAGAGTCAGAGTTTGCATCTCAGTCTTCTGACACATCCAGTTTGCTTTCCACCTCATTTAGTCCTGATCTCAACAAAAGTATAAAGTAGATGAAAATTATCTTCAGCGTCCCCCTCTCTTCCATCTTCTGGCCTCCTTTTCCTACTCCCAAATTTTCTTCCTGCGTACACAATGGCATCTAATTCCCTCCAAGTACCCTGCAGATCACCAGGATCCCTCATTTTAGAGTGCCCATCAGGCCTGACCTGGCCATATTCCTGTTCTTTCTCTCCAATTTATTGCCTTTTCCTTCCCTCTCAAAACTCACTGGTCAGTTGCTTTTCTTTCTGTGAGTAGACCGATAGTCAAGTACATACTCTAAGGTGCTAATGGATGATAGCTTAATAAGTTAGGAATTGTCAAGCCTACTCTCTTTGCTATACCTCTCTCTTCTCAACAGATATGAGAATTTCCAGTACCACAGCAGTCTGATTGTATGAATTTGGGCTGATCGCTTCTGATTTTGGGGCCTTAGTTTCTTTCTCTATTAAATTAGACAATCAGGCTAGATAACCGCTGAGGTCTCTTTCAGTATTGTGCTTCAAGTCAGTTCACATTTATTAAGTGCCTAACTACTATGTACAGGGCACTCTGCTAAATACTGATTAATAATTTATAATCTCTTTTGGGGGAAAGTAAGACCTTTCCCAGGAACACCTCAGACTGCAGAATTACATACTCTGCCTACTTTTGAAGGCAGTGCTTGCTAATCAAGGTTAGGTTAACTACCATATGACCAAGTTTGTTGATTGCTCTGAACACTTTTTATCTATGAAGATGAATTTCTAAGTGATGATGTGCCCCATTAGAACTTCCATGACACAGCCTTGCAATATGTTAATGCTTTCAGGCAGCTTTATGGACACGGTTCTAACTTGCTATTCTCAGAGACTTAGCATATTTTGGGGGGATTTATATATATATACCAATGCCTAGTTATAGCTGTTGGAACTTCTACCCAACACAAATCTCAATCTGTCCATAACTTTCCACTTCAAGAGCTGCCAGAAGTTCAGAGAGAGGTTAAATGATTTGTCCATGGTCCCATTGCTAGTCAGTACCAGAGAGAGGATTGAACCCAAACCTCTCACTCCATCCAGCAAGGACATGCTGCCCCTTGCTAATTTATAAATTTATCAGATTTTTTAATTACAAAGAAATTAATTAGTCAACGAATAAGCGTTTCTGAAATTCCTGTTATGAGCCAGGGACTGAAGATATAACAACAACAAACAGATAAACAAAAAAGAACAAAGAAACAAAACAAGCAGCCCCTGCCCTTGAGGAACTTACATTCTATAAAGTGAAACAACATACCCTTATATGTGCCAATTATATATCAATGGACCATATAGATCCTCTAGTCCAACCTTTCTCAGTTTATATATGAAGAAAAGGAAACCCAGAACAATTAATTGACTTTTCCATTATGACAGCTAGCTACTGAAGAACCAAAAACATTTTACAAACATCTCATTTGATTCTTACAATGACCTTGGGAGATAGGTGCTGTTATTATCCCTATTTAAAAACTGAGGAAACAGACATACAGAGGTTAAGCAACATGCCAGGATCACAAAGCTAGTCAGTATCTGAGGTCGCATTTGAACTGAAGTCTCCCTGACTAGATCCAGCACTGTACCCACCCACTGAACCACCTAGCTAGAGTGTACTCCACGATTATTTCCAGTGTACTAAACTACCTATCACCAGAGGTTATCTTTGTAAGGTTTGTTTTTTTTTTATAGTGCTTATGTTCTTTAAAATAAATCATGGCCTGTTGGTGTGCAAATGTTCTGGAAAATTAAACATGTCACCAGAGTATGTCTCCATTGTAAGCCAGGGCAAAAACAGCTGCACCAAGTCACTGGAACAACATCTTCCTCATCATTATGGATGAAAGCATTTTAGGAGGAGCGAATTGAAAGGATGATTAAAATGCTGGAGCCTAAAGGCTCTAAGAGGACCTCTGGCTATTTATTTCATTCAGTTTGTGATGAGGTTGATTCAGATATGTCACTGGGAACCAACATGTATACACATACACACACACACAGAGAATAATGCACCTAAATGTTATTTAAATGAAGAACAACATGAATGTTAATGGTTTCTGCTTGGAATTGCCATTGCAACATCGTGTGGACTGAAGCATGGAGAACTAGTTCATTCATCATGCACATTATATATAGATAAGTATTGCAATCACTGCTGAGTGGGATAGAAAGTCTATACAAGTGTATCTGCTCCTCACCAGGGCAAAGATTGCAAGGCGATGTTTGTTTATCGTGTATCTTACCTATCACTGCACCAAAGGGGATGCTGCCTATTTGGGCAAGTACTGCTTCTAGTGGTCAAGTCTGTCTCAGACTTCATCATTTTGGTTTCTTCTCTAATAGGAGGAACAGGTTTCCTTCTGAATGTCTGAGTGGAGAATGACTACTCCAATCTTATAATATTTCATAAGTGAGGGAGTTGGGACCCACTGAGTAGAAGCGATTTGCCCAACGTCACATAGCTAACCCGTGGCCCAACTGGAGTGTGAACATAATTTTCTTGTCTCTTAGTTGGGTTTTCTTTCCTCCACATTGTGCTTGCTTTTGTCTAAGGTTTCTTGATTATATTATTGCTGGATACCCTGAATTCCTAAGCATTATGATGCTGTTCACCAATCCTCAGGTATCTATAAGCAGTCATTTCGGTTTCCCTTCCTGACTTCCTCTTGTTGGGATACTATTGAACAGCTGTGCTGCTCAGTCAAAATGAGTCATCATCTTGCAAAATAGGGAGGGCCTCCCCTCATCTGCATGAATGCTATGACCTTCTGGTACATAGAGAAAGAGAATACACAACTTCCTATAAGAAGAAATGTACTCCTTGAAAACTTCGTGATATTATAAACAACTATTTCATAGCAAATCATCTTAAAAATGATCTAAAAACATGCCTCTGCCTTACTCTCACAGACTTACTGAATCTTGCCCAATTATAACTGTAAAAAATGTATTTTCCCTTATTTCCTAATTCTCTCTGTTTCAGTCTCTTCTTTCATATTCTCATGGCATGTCCGTCCCTAAATCTGTACTCTTATTCATGTAGTTTTTGCTTGACATTGTGCCTACTGCTTCTTTTGTTCAATCATTTCAGTCATGTTTGACTCTTCGTGACCCATTTTTGTTTTCGTTTTGTTTTTGTTTTTTTTTTTGGCAAAGATACTGAATTGGTTTGCCATTTCCTTCTCTAGAGCATTTTACAGATGAAGAAACTGTGGTAGACCAGTTAAGTGACTTGCCCAAGGTCACACAGTTAGTAAGTATCTGAGGCTGGAATTGAACTCAGGAAAATGGGTCGTTCTGACTCTAGGCCCAGCACTCTGGCTGCCCCACCCACTGCTCCTCCTCTACCCAATTTCACTTATCCAAATGGTACCACCTTTCTTTTTTTCACAAAACCTTTAACTCAGTTCACTTAGAAGCTCACAGATTGGACCACAATAGGTCCCTGTCCAAGCTCCACTTAATGGCTATATTTCGGGCCCTCCTGATTCAGAGTGTTCACTGTTCTCTTTGGAACAGCAACCCTGAGGTCTTCTCCCAGTTTAATTTTTTAAAAAAAAGTGGTTTTTTTTTCTCTAATTAAAGGGGCCATCCCTTGACTCACTTCTTAAAGAGGCCTATTCACTGAATGGTCATTACCTCACTCTAAGCGAGTACGTGAAAAGGCCTTAGCCTAAAAGGGCCAGGGTCCCCCATTCCATCCTGGGTTATCTCCAGTCATCTTGATGAACATCTGGTCCCTGAATCCAGATGGCTCTGGAGGAGAAAGTGAGGCTGGTGACCTTGCACAGCCCTCCCTCACTCAAAGTCAACTGCAAGTCACGTCATCATTTCCCTTATGTCATGGTTCTCTTCGAAAACGAAAGACAAACACAACTTTTCAGACCTCACCCTCTCTGTAACAAAGCCATCCCTGATGATTAGAGAGAATAGATCTTTTCCTTAACTATTTTTGCATGCATTTTTTTATACTACCTAGTTACAACCTTATGTGTTGTCCTAGCCCATGAGTCACAATGGCAAGCCAGGGAAGTAGCTTTGGGTATATAGTAAGATGCATACCTCAATTGAGGGTCTAGAGTTCTAGGTCTCTGCCTGAATATCTGACTGTTGTTTCCGGGTTGATTTGCAGGATCTAAGTGAAGATGATACAATATGAAAACTTGCTCTCAAACTATGTATAACATAGATGATAGTTCAGGTGAAAATCAATTCAATTTAAGAAGGATATTGGGTACTTACTGTGTCCAGCCCCATTTCAAGTGATCGTTTTTATTCCTATTTCTGTTCATTGGAATTTTTCTCTGTTACTGAGACAGGCTGCATACACTTCTGTCATAAAGCACAGTAAGCAGAGCCATGAAAGTCCTTGTTACATTAAGGTTCCATACACAGATCATGACATATAAGGACTATTTGAAAGAAATTGAGTTCTCTGGTTTGGATAAATGAAGATGAGAGGGAAAGAGATGGTACCTGACATTAAGTATGTGAATAGCTGTCATTAGAAGAGAGATTAGGCTTGTTTTGCTTGGTCTAAAGAAACCCAATAAGGGACTTATAGAATCTGGGTCTGCATAGTATGGCATACTAACGCAGAACTGACCTCTATTCTTGTCACACCTTTGGATCCCAGAGTATCTCTTCCCACCTGACTCTTCTATGCATGGAGTCTGACTGATGGAGAACTTGACTGTGGTCTACGAAAAGACGTGTGTGTATGTGTACGTGTGTGTGTATGTGTGCATTTGTGTGCAAATATGGGGAGTGGGAGCTATAGGAACAGAGGTGGAAACAAAATAAAAGAGTCGTCTTACACATCAATCAAAAATAGTCAGCAATGAACAAATGTTTTGAGGGGAAGAGAGAGTAATTCAAATGGCAAGGCAGAAAGAATTAGCAGGATGATGCAAGCAAAAGTTGTGGAATGACTTCCTTGGGTTAAATTAGAGTCCCTGTGAAGCATACTGGATCAATAATAAGGAAAATAAGAGAGCAGACACTGTGGAGGGGCTTTGTGAGTCTGGAGACACCACACTTCATTCATTGTCCTCATTCTGCCACTTGCCAATTTGAACTAGTGAACTCAAAACTAGGCACACCTATCCATTTAACCTGAAGAGCAATAGCTATTTGTGTAGCTAGTGAGGGATGCAGAGGGATCCAGAGAATAGAACTAGGACCTATGAGTGGAATCATTTGGGAGATCTGATTCACTCAATAGATTAGAAACCTTAAAGGAAGCCCTTAACATTTTAAAAAGCAGATATTTGGGATGCTGTGGAAGAGACCTATGCTTCAGGTAAGAGCTCAGGCTAGATAATGTTCAAATTACCTTCTAGCTTTAAGATTTTGGGATTCTATTTTTAAAGGTCTGTGTTGGCCCTAAAATTCCCCTCTTAAACTTTATTCTTTTACCTTAAAGGAGCCTTACTTCTGTCCTCATATGGCTCATCTCTCAACCAACAGTCCCTTCATCATTCACCTGCTGGAAGACCAGGGGCTAGATGGAGCTAATAACTGCTCCACGTCCCTTCTAGTTAAAGAATTCTGTGATTTAATAGTGTTTTTAATTATGTATTCTTTTAGAGTACGCTAGTGGCCCTGGGACCAAATGGCATATGGAACAACTGGTTTTTATAGGTAGAATAAATGAAAAAAGACAGATGAAGACACACACAATCCTTCCCTGCCCCTTCTGCCTTCTTTAAAAAAAAGTGGGGTGGAATTAATTCCTTCCTATTTTTATGAGGATGTTTTGGAGCTTTTGTCCTGGCTCTTCTTTTTTTTTTTTGAATTCCATATTTTATTATTTAATATTTTTATGTTTTCAGCATTGATTTCCACAAGATTTTGAGTTAAAAATGTTCTCCCTATTTCTCCCCCGCCCCACTCCAAGATGGCCTATATTCTGATTGCCCCATTCTCCAATCAGCCCTGCCTTCTGTCACCCCACTACCCCCCATTCGCTTTTCCCTTACTTTCTTGTAGGGCAAGATAGATTTCTATCTTTGCCTGTATATCTAATTTCCTATCACCATGCAAAACATGCAAAATGCATCATGCAAAAACAACTTTTTTTTTCAGCATCTGCTTATAAAACTTTGAATTCCAAATTCTTTCCCCTCTTCCCTTCCACCCACCCTCCCTAAGAAGGCAAGCAGTTCAACATAGGCCACACATGTATCATTATGTAAAACACTTCCATAATAATCATGTTGTGAAAGACTAACTATATTTTGCTCCTTCCTATCCTGTCCCTCTTTATTCAGTTTTATCCCTTGACCCTGTCCCTTTTCAAAAGTGTTTGCTTTGGGGGTGGAGCCAAGATGGCAACTGGAAAGCAGAGACTAGTGTGAGCTCCCCACCAAGTCCCTCTAAAAACCTATAAAAATGGCTCTGAACCAATTCTAGGATTGCAGAACCCACAAAGTGGCAGAGGGAAGCAGGGCTCTAGCCCAGGACAGCCTGGATGGTCTCTGGGTAAGGTCGATCCTGCACAGAGCTAGGAGCTGAGGGGAGTGGAGCTGAGTGGAGCAGAGCCCAGCGTGGGCAGCGCAGAGCGACCGGACCTGGAGCCGGGTGGAGCATGACCTAGCACCCTGAATCAACGAGCTGTGGCAGTTACCAGACCTCTCAACCCACGGACACCAGGGACAGCAGAGAAGGTTAGTGGGAAAAGCTGCTGGGGACAGGGAGTTTGCGGTTCGGCCACTGCCCCAGGGGCAGCAGAGGTGAGGCAGCTACAGAACTACAGCTGCAGTTGCTTCTGGCCCCAGGCCCACCTGGTAGGAGGAATTAAGTGGCTGATCAGAGCAGGAGTGAACAGCCTGCTGAAGATCTAAGACCAGTCCAGGTAGGGGGTTCTTGGGCAAGGAGAAGTGCTGGTGTGGCAGCGCATCTGCCCAAGCTTGGAACATAGAACTCTTTAGTCTACAAGCAGTCACACCCCGCTGAAAAACTCAAGGGTCAAGTGAGTTGTCTGGGAACATGGCCAGGCGGTGAAAACACACCTACATTCAGTCTCAGACTCTGGAATCCTTCTTTGGTGACAAAGAAGACCAAAACATACAGACAGAAGAAGTCCACAAAGTCAAAGAGCCTATATCAAAAACCTCCAAGAAAAACATGAACTGGTCTCGGGCCATGGAAGAGCTTAAAAAGGATTTAGAAAAGGAAGTTAGAGAAGTAGAGGA